>JAQJVL010000056.1:2621392-2938509 GCA_035578905.1 Stictocephala bisonia
CAAGGGAACGAGCCGGCCACTCAATCGCTCCACGTCTTCCAAACCACCGGTGACGGAATACTGTATCTAAGTATTGCCTCACTTGAACGACATAGTGTGGCGTCTTGTTGAAAGAAACATGTTTGAAGTACTGACTTGGTACTGACCAAGACTAGTTTGCAGAGCCAGAACTATCTCATTTTTTGAGCATATATTGATACTTTTTGGCATTTAAATTCCTCTTCAAGTATTCCCCAGTAAGTATTCCCTT
Organism: Stictocephala bisonia; assembly: GCA_035578905.1. Lineage (NCBI taxonomy): Eukaryota > Metazoa > Arthropoda > Insecta > Hemiptera > Membracidae > Stictocephala > Stictocephala bisonia. The sequence continues at coordinate 2,621,643 of JAQJVL010000056.1, forward strand.
CAACTTGTAACTTTCTAATTATTCGTAAGTACAATGTATTGAACATTTTTAAAACTTTGAACAGCAATTACTCTCGACTGGATCAACTTAAAAAGGTTTGTGGTATTGTTTTCAGTTTAACTACACATTTAAAATGATGTACAAATCTAACTTAGAACTTAGGCTTAAGCGGCCGGTGTCATAACTGGAATCTATACTTTCCGGTGACAACCACGTCAGTATAGATAATGTACATTATTTACAAAGTAACCAGACGCCTACAAATCAACATAGGCTGCCAAATTTGGTCGTGATATCTCTTGTCGTTTAAAAGCTATAACGTCGTCTTAAGACTTAATTGTCACCCTGTATATGAACACAATATCGTCTATTGTGTTGGAAATATTGTTTATGAATAAAGTAGAGTATCGAATATTATTGTATTTAAATAGTAACATTCTTTTTCTGGTTTAGGCTATGGATGCCTAAAATATATGAGCATCAACAAAAACATTTTTTTTTATTTAGGTGCTAATCTCATTGCATTAAATCAGTTGCTTGATTTTTTATTCTTTGAACGATGCAAAAGAGTAAAAATTGGATAGTTATATTATTATTATCAACTAACAACTTTGAACGTCTGAATATCTAGTGAAAAATTCCGTTGGCGTTGAAAGAGAAAACAAAATAAATAAAAATATATGACAAACGCAGAAACACATATTATTTCAGTAACTCGTCTGATTTTATTTGGAGTATTTTTTGCCCATTTCGAATATGATACTCAAGCCACTACAGAACTAACTGTTGTTTACACCCGGTATTACAGCTACCTCTTTGTTAAGCAAACGCCGGATTTCAACTTGGAGACGCAGAGAGCAGGAAATTAAGCCATAAGTTTACACTAGAACACAAGTTTGTTAATTTACTGTACGACAAGCTTTCAGCTGCTCTCTTCCTATCACTATCTACGGTACTGATCTTTTAGTATCACAAATAAATTTATTAGGTAACCGAGTGAATTGTTATGTATTTAAACTATTCTTTAAGTAAAGACAAATAGGACACAAACATTGTTTGTTTTTTAAAAGGTCTTTTATACAATGCAAGTATTCGTAGATGTCAAACCAAACAAACATAGCTGACAAATAATAAAACAAATGTATATAAGCATTTACAACAAACAGGTTGCACATTTTAGGTGGACAAGAAGGGCACTGTTAAAAGTGTAAGCCGGTGTTTTTAGACTGGTTCAAATTGGTAAAACTGATTCTAATTGGTATAATATTGTATGCGTCCACCTATAATAAAGGCTAATCCAATCACATAATACTTAATATAATATATAAAATAAGTATTTTTTTATTCTAGGTACTTTTCACGTAACAGACGATAAGTTCCCATTACAACATTAATGATATAAAAAATATATATACGAGGTACAGTCAAAAAGTTCCCTGAATCGGTGTCCAGAGACACAGCGTGGTTGCTGGTGGGAATCTCGTCATCTCTCAGTTAGTACTCCTGGAAAAGGGATGGATATAGGTAGCGTGAGTATCGCCCCCAGCCCCCATTTTGCCTCCGTGGAGAGCACTTTTCGTGTATTTGCGTGTTTGAATTGTCGCGTTTTGAAAATTTATTTATTGAAGAGCTAAAAAACACTAAAATTTGTTTTTTACTTCAAAAGTCATCTTCTGGGACATTTAAAATATGAATTGAAGCATACAGAATTAAGGCGATGAAGAAAAGCCAATTTTACGGAAGACAAAACGTTTTCTTGAAGGTCGAAAAAACATTGAAGATGACTCTCGTAGTGGACGTCCTTCGACTGCAACCACGGTTGATAATATTGAGCGAGTACCGAAAACCGTCCATGCAAACTGAAGAATAGCAATGATGCTATCGCATAATAAGGTAAATTTATCCATACAAAAGTTCTTAGGCGCTTACGTGATGCCATTAGGAGGAAACGGCCTGAAAAATGAGCAGAAAACAATTGTATTTTGCTGCATGACCATACCCCTGCACATCGATTCTTGTTAGTACATAACTACCTTGTCAAGCACCACGTTACCACGTTAAAACATCCTCCATTTTCGCTTGACCTCATGCCGGCCGATTTCTTACTGTTCACACGATAAAAACATCAATAAAAGGAAATCGATTTGCAGGTGCTAAAGCTGTCAGTAAAAATAAGATAAAAGTACTTAAATACATTTAAAAAATAAGTGACAAAAGTGTTTTGACCATCTGTATGATCGTATGGACAAGTTTATTGTTGTAGGAGAAGATTATTTTGAAGGAATATAGGTTTGCAAGATTTTATCTTTGTCCAATAAACATAATTAAACCAATTCAGGGAATTTTTTGACTATACTTCGTATTATTTCTTTATATACATTAAAGATAAATAAATAATTAAAAAAGTTTTATTGCAATAATTAGATAAAAAATCAATATTGACTATCAAATAACCAAAAGCTACAGACAATTTTTGTTACTACTCCATGAAATATTAATTAATGAATTAATTTTTGTTACTATTCCATGTAATATTTTAAGGTTGAGTGGAAGAGAGGACTTAATAGTCCTAACTCCACCTAATAAAGACAATTTTCATTTCAATATATTGTTGCTGGTTTTGAAATTCAAGTCCAACACCAACAATGACATTTCTTCCCAATCAATATATATTTAGTTTAATTCTTCAATTGATTTTAAAGCAGGATATCTACTCTTCAGATATCTAACCACGGTAGAGGATATTTATGTTTTCATAAGTTGAAATTTTTTATGATGTACTTGTGATTATAATTATTCAAAATAGAAATTTTTTTATAGTTTCCCGATGATTTTTACAATCCTTTTTATGTAATAGTTAGGTTGAAGAAGAAGAAGAATTTAGAACATATATTCTAGTGACAACCACGTCATTATTTACAATATCAGCAGACGTTTCGCCCATACTGTGATGTGGCATCCCCAGTGATATCCTTGCTGAGACAGCAGGGGTAAAACGTCTGGTTATCTTCCAAATATAGTTATGACACCGGCCGCTCAAGCTTAAGTTCTAAGATATATTATTTGTTTAAACTGCAAATTACTGATTTTCTTAAGTTTAATTATTTTTCTGTACCAAACAACTGGCACTCCTAATTGTCATATCATATACGGAACGATAATACAGAATATTTTTTCATTAACATGGTCGTATATTTTCGAATCAATAAAAATCCAATTGCAATGCTAACCTTTAGTGCAATCAATTGATGAATTCTGTTCTAAATATAATTTATACGTTTTCATTTGACTATGTTTGAAATCATTAAGTTGCAAGTCACATTGCAAAATTTCTATTACGTTTGTTAATTATTTACGTGTTACGAGATAGTTTTATGTGAAAATAATTTGATTAAAAGATGTACATTTTTCCATTTTTAGTCATATATTAAATTTGTTATTTAACTGTAAATTTGTAACAAACTAAATTGTGTCCCTTATACACAAGGTAGGTCTGCACTGAATTTGCAAGCGAGTTCCATAACTGAATTGATAAATTAATCGAGATCTCACATTGAAAATTCCCGATGGTACATTAGAATAAAGCTGCTTACAATTGTTAACTAATGCGTAATTGAGTTCAGTCAAAGCTTTGTATGACGTATATGTACATGGTTGATGTAATGAAATACGGATAATCCAAAATCCGGATGGGGTGATGTAGTAACGTAATGTAATGACATCAAAAACATAAAGCCTTTTATATCCGTCAAGCATGTTACGGCCTTTCTCAGCTTGTGTATTAATATCCACTCTGCGGACCTCAATTATGGGGTTGTCTATATTTTATATAAACAGTTTATACCAACACTCACCCGTACTTTGTTTTCCAATATTTCAACATTAAAGTACTGAATTAAAAAGTAAGTTTAAAGTGTTTATCTTTAGACAAAGATAAACACGAAGACTTATCTTTAGTGTTTATATTTAAATAATTGTTGTTATGCGTACTACTTATTACTCAGTCTTGTGATATGTTCATCGTTAAGGTGGCCACTTCCCAAACCGCAAGCCAGACGCCCTGGAGTAGCAACGCTATTTTATCGTCAGCGGGCCAAAACATCCTTTTCTATTTAAATTTATGGTTCGTATTTATTATTATAATAAGCTGTACTGAACACTGTATGATTATTTAAGGTCAAATCTAGTGTAGCTTAAGTAAATACTGTATTATGATTTTTTAAATTAAACATCGTCAAGAAAGATATGTTGCAAAAGTTGCACATATTGAACTGAAGGAAAATCACAAAAATACTCAACAATTTACGGAAACATCATCTGATGGTCCACTATAACTGTTATTCCTACCAAATTGCACTTCAAGTGTTACGATGCGATCATTATTACGGACTGAGGGAAATTACGTTTTGGCGTTTTTCGTGGAGCGAAACGGCTACCAAGTGTTATAAGTACGCTTTTGAGGGAAGAAATTATAATTTTTGTTTTTCAAACTTGGATAGTCTTCCTAGTCTTCAGTCTTGGTTGTTGCTAATGAAAAGTATCTTGAGTTATGTATCAGAACAGCTTCTTAAACTTTACATTGTAATTTAAAGCATTTTAAACACTACATTTACATAAAATGCATGATTTCACTTGGAAATCAGTCACATACCTCCAACTTTCTTTTTAAAAAAATAAAAACAATATAATTCCAGAGATATATTTTATTGTATGCTTCTTGATCTGAGAGTTTCTGTCAGGTGCAGTTTATTTCACGTAGGCCTAGAGTCGTTATTACATGCCTTGTTTAGTTATTTAATTGGGTATACAATAGTACTTAGTCGGTTTTGTTCTGTCATATGTTACTGCCAAATTAGTTAGATAATTATCAAACAAATTAAATATTGTTCAAAGATAAATGAATTGTAATATAATATATTTAACCAAATTTGAACAAGCTTTGGGCCAATACAAGCCATTAACGTGGACAATCCAATATTCCATCTGAAAACATATTTTTCACTACACTACTATGAGTTTAGCTGTTTTCGTTATGTGTTTACAACCTGCGAAACATCATATTTTCAACAGCTGTCTATTGTTTACTACCGAAAGTAACATTGTTTACAACCGAAAATTGTCCACAGTCAACAACACCTGTTTTTATTCCGTAGTGTAGTGAAAAGTATCGTTCAAAACTCGAGTGAAAGTGTTTTGTATGTTCTCGACCATTCGAAGTGCTCGACAAGTCTCGCACTTCAAACATATGGTCTCGAACATGCAAAACCCCACTTTCCACTCTTGTTATGAAATATACTATTACAGTACTATTTTTCCACCACTATTGTGTTTTTACTAGTATATTTCATTCTAGGACTTGAAAATTCCTAGAAGCAGAATTTGTAAAAGTATATATATTTTCTTAAAACTGTCATTAGATCTTTTTCGGAATGTACCCGCACATGGTAAAGATAGTCTACCGAATCTATAATTAACTAAACTTATAAGCAATATACATTTTATATTGATCACGTGTTTTTACCTATAAGAATAACCGTTATCACTTCAAGTATCACTCAGCGCCTCCTGGTTTGTAGGTTAGGTTAGATTGTTAGGTTATGTTTGGTTAAGTTAGGTAGTTGTAAACATTTCTACTATCAGTTGCTAGGTTAGTTTTGGTTAGGATGAAATAGATAGATATCACCTGACGTATTACTGACACATGTCAACTTGCTACTTCTTTTGACGATTGGTCACTTGCTAAACAAATACGGGGACATTTCGAAAAAATCCTGTAATTTTAATTAGTAACACAATTTATGACTATAATAATTAGTTGTTTTAAAATACAATTATTATATAATGCTTAGCTGAACTCACCAATGTTCGCAAAGTACGTAAAACATAAGTGTTTACCTGAAACAGAAATATAAAGTAAGTATTACAATATTTATAATATAATCTCATATTTTAAGAGATAAATTATTTTCATTTAACAGAATTTGTGAACAATTTGTCAAATGACAAAAAAAACATTGAACATTCTATTAAAACTAAAAATATCGCGTTTTGTTACTGAATACACAATTAACTATCACAAAACTGACAACTCGAAGAAACAACAAAATGTTTAAACTACGTATTTCTTCTTAATAGTGTTATTGTAAACAGTTAATTGGCGTTACGTGATACACTTTAACATTTGTGATACGTGTTAAAATTGATTAAATTTCAAAAACAATCTTAAATAAAAATACAAGCAAATTAGAAAAACTAATACAATTTGTATACAAGAGCTAGTAAAATTTAAATTCATAAAAGTGGGCTGCTCACTAAAAGAAGCTTTATCAGTGTAGCTAGGATTTTGCTTGATTCGAGAGATATAATATAGGTATTTATGCATGATAAAATCGTGATGTCCAAAAACTAGGCTAAAAATTACCAATCACCAAAATATGTAATTTTTTTAACTTTAATCGCCAGTTCACATGGACCAACTAATGCGTGAACTTTATTCAACGAGGGAAATTCCGACAGTTAGCTCAGTTGGGGATTCGAACCTTAGACTTTGGTTCTGAATTTGAAGCCTTAACCACTGAGCTACCACACCGGCCAAAATCCGACCTCTCCCCCCTCTAATCGTGTAAATTCAACCATAAAGGACACGCCACTGTTATAACGGTTACGACAGCCAATGGTGTTATAGCCCGGTACGGACAATACGGGCTCCACCCACTTATGGTAATGTAATCAACCAACTACAATGATGGACTAAACGGTAACTCGTCACTTGAAGGTGGTCAAATCGGCACGTGGAAGTCGACAAGAGCAGTGAGGATAGAGTTGACCTGTGACCGACTCAAGTGTGTGTGGGAGAGGAGACCCACGCGCTGTTGAGTCTATTAGATCTGACCGGGATGACGCCAGGAAACGGGCAAAATGTACGAACCAGGATTCCCAGCTGTTAAATTTTTTTTTAATTGGCGATACTTATTTTAAAACAGAACTCTGAGTTAAAGAGTCACTTCGCCCATGGGCTTACGCCCATGCCTCCTGGGTAGTGCTAAACAAACGAAAGATTTGGTAGCTGGAATGTCACTGGTGTGATCTTCAAGCTATGTTAGGTGTACTGGCCTTCTGTGTGGTGCTATTTATAAATTGAACGTAAAACACATATGTTGTAGAGGATATATCGCTTAAGACATTACTATCTAGCTGTAGTCAGATGTTTCTTTAGCAAATATATGCTATTATGCCGTCACTCTGTGTTTTGAATAGTTGGTGGATAATGTCATTAAATGAAAGGTCAGACAATGTAATTAGAAACCACTGTAAAATACACCCAAAAGATGGAATACTGCTTAGTGAGCTTCCTATAACTGATAGCGTATAATCAATTAGTATACAGACTATAGGTTGGACTACGTCAAACCACTGAGTGATAGGAACTATCCGCAAACCTATCACTCAATATGTGACGAACATAAACTTTATACATCAATGGGAGAAATCATTCCTAAATGAACGACGACGTTGGTAGGTAAAATGACACTTGTGTGATCTCCCCGCTATGTTACCTCTACGGACCTTCTGGGTAGTACTATACGAACGAAGACTTTGGTAGCTGGACTGTCACTTATGTGATCTCTTAGCTATGTCATCTGAACGTCCCTCCTGGATAGCACTAAGCGAACGAAGACTTTGGTAACTGGACCGTCACTTGAGTGATCTCCCAGCTATGTCACCTGCACGGGCACTGTCACTTATGTGATCTCTTAGCTATGTCATCTGAACGTCCCTCCTGGATAGCACTAAGCGAACGAAGACTTTGGTAACTGGACCGTCACTTGAGTGATCTCCCAGCTATGTCACCTGCACGGGCCTCCTGGATAGTTCTAAACGAATGAAGACTTTGGTAGCTGAACTGTCACTTGTGTCTCACCGCTATGTTACCTCTACGGACCTCCTGGGTAGTACTAAACGAACGAAGCCTTTGGAAGCTGGACTGTCACTTGTGTGATCTCTTAGCTATGTCTTCTGAACGTCCCTTCTGGATAGTACTAAGCGAACGAAGACTTTGGTAGCTGGACCGTCACTTGACTGATCTCCCAGTTATGTCCCCTGCACGGGCCTCCTGGATAGTTCTAAACGAACGAAGACTTTGGTAGCTGGACTGTCACTTCGGTGATCTCCCTGCTATGTTACCTTTACGGACCTCCTGGGTGTTGCTAAACGAACGAAGAACTTGGTAGCTAGACTGTCACTTGTGTGATCTCTCAGCTATGTTAATTAGTTTAGTGGGCCTAGTACTTTTACAGTTATTAATGAACTTTTCCTGCATCAAATTTATGTTACGTAACACGTCATGCATGTTTGCTTTTTGACACGTCTCACAATACGATTCTTTAAAAATTTTCCACTGAATATTTTTCAATTTATGTAGTTATTTTTCTAATTACTTTGATTTTAATCATTCTTTCTGGGCTGTTATATACATACACTTTTGAAGCAACTAACTATCAATTAATAATTGATTATTAATTTATAAAATGCTGATAAATCCTATTTGCATTCAACTAATTCATAAAAAGTAAACTTAAGTTTGATGTAAAAACATCTATGTTTGGACCCATTGACTTGTGGTACATGATCGTAGAACGTTGCAAGTTGTTAGTGCGACTCGGAGTCGGCTGACAAATAATGGTCCCATAATTGGACCACGGCGACGGCTAATTGTTCGTCCCATGTAGTTGCTAATAGAGATATTGTCAGCTACATCACTATTCCCTCGGCCCGCCATGTCACCAATTGTCATTAGTTAAAGATTATTGCCAATTGTGTGGTTGTAGTCCAATGAGGTACAATATCATGGAAAACGAAAATTGGTTGTTAGAGATGAACTTATTCGCATTTGTCTATATTTTGTTGCAGTGGTTTGGGTATTTATGCGCTTCCTGGACGCCTCGCCAATCATTACTTTTTTACTACCAGTGGGTAGAATCAGGGATATATTATATGAGAACACACTTTTTATTCCCTGGAAATAACGTTTTACATGAAAAAAACGAAAATTCTAAATGTTATTTATCGATTTATCGCCATTATTTTTCATGATTTTTTTCTTAATTTGTTTTTAATTTGATTTATTTTTTTGTGCTAAACACGAATTTGAAAATTATTTTGGTTTACGACATTTATTTCGCGATATATCACGAAAAACCTACGTTCTCGGCAAATCACCTATGGTGCACATATGAACAATGTTAATAGGAGCTATGACTAGCTAACAACAATAAATATGCACGTATTCCTTGTTTTATGCGGAGTGAAATTTTTTTTTTGTATGGACGATTAGGATAAGTTAGGTTATGTTTGGTTAAGTAAGTAAAAAGTGTATTTTTTGGGCCGAAAATTAATTTTATTTAAATAACCAACGATATATTGTTCGGCATTAAAAAACACAAGTCAAAAGAAAAGAAAATCGAAGAAAAATTCCAAATGTTAAAAAAGTTGTTTTTTTCACTATCACAGGAAAAACAAATTTTCTGCGGCTAAAATCAACTTCCTCAAGAATTATAACTCATATTTCACCACTTTTTCAGCAAGAAACTGCATTTATTTTTCAGAGACATCTAGAAAAGGTATAACTACCGTTGTTTTTAACCTATTTAGTAGAACCCGTGTTTTCCAGTTAAGAAGTCAAGAAAGCTTACTATAGATTTTTATTCCTGAAGAATGTTTAATTTGCAGTGACTACACAACCGAATTAAAAATAGTTTCTTGATTAATTATAACGTATTACTAGAAATACAATAATAGAATTAAACGTCACAAACCACAAATTTACTGTTATATAAATACAAAAAGCACAAATATTACGGTGCATGATTTTGGTCAACCATGTTTACCATCTTGAGACCAGTGGGATTCATGAAGATGAAACTACACGATGTTTAACTACGTTACTAATACTAATCACGGTCGAGAAACTCGTGACGTTTGGATGGAATTACCGAAATGGCGACTCAAACGTGACTAATGTTATTGTGAAAGTAGTGCAGTTACTCGGCGATATTACGCAGTATTTCCTCAAACAAGGATCTTTTCCGTTATGTGTCAGCAATCCCAAAATATTTCCATATACATCGCGCCGCGGCAGTTATGGTTAGGTTAGGTTAACATAGCCTATTGTAGAATGTTTTACAAATTACAGGTTCATTCTACAATATAATAACCTAACCTAACCATAACTGCCGCGGCGCGATTTATATGGGCGGCCTCGATGTATTGGATATTTAAATAGTGGTATACGTATAACGGAAAAGATCCAACATTACTTTCGTTACTTCATGGGTCCGTCTGTTCTGAGGATGATAAATATGATTTACTGAAATCGATCATCGTAATATTCTTACATTTTGTACTGATATTGTAATAAAAAGGTGTTGCGTGACGATCACTTGTAATGTACATATAACTGGTTTGAAAATTTAGTTTTAATACAAACACATTACTTACTTTGGTCGCAAGAATACGTTTCAATAAATAAACTTAATAGCTAAATCATAACTATTTGTAATTATTTACATTTTATAGAAAAATAATCACAGCCATAAGGCACATTCAGAATATATCATCATAATAACTTTTGGACCTTTTCCGTTAATTCACTACCACTACTTTACCCATTACTTCACTACCACTACTTTACCCATTACTTCACTACCACTACTTTTTATCGCAACTGTGGTCAGGTCAGGTTGGGTTAGGTGGCTACTAAAGTTGATTACAAACTGGTAAATCCAATAATTGACTTACCACCGAATGCACTCTCTGTGTGTAAGTTCTTGGAAAGCGAAAGATAAGGCCAGCGATATCGGATTCCTAACGGATGAGGAATACCCCAGTGGACGTAAAAATGATTGGGGAACAATTTATAGAGCAATAGAATATTTATTAAGTGGTAGTGAACTAACGGAAACAAAAAAGTTAGTCGTTTTGAATTAACGGAAATGATCCCAACTTTTTATATCATCATATCGTATATAATTAAATCGTGATATTTCATTGACTCATTCAAGATGATAAATACATTATGCCAATTTAATTGACGTTTGTTTTGCAAGCAAGATAAATAAATGAATGGTGGTCAAAAATTAATAAAATAAACGTTTAAATGGACAGAAATGAAATATGTCTACCTTGTGCGAAGTCCGAGTCCGTAACGCTGAGCCATCACGCAGGCAAATTATCATCATCGTATGATAGTCATACATCATTGTATGGTCAACGCGACAGACGTAGACCGACGTATCATAAGCACGCGTTATTGTTGTACAGAACGTGTTCAAACGAATACTGAGTGACCATAACGACTATTGGATTACTCTAGCTGCATCCAATAATAGAGTAATCAATTGACCTTGAGCCTAATGGGTAACGAGAAGGTTATTGGTGTGGTCCACCACTTATTGTGATGAACTTGTTCACTTGCTCGAATGCATCATTATTTCGGCATCGTTATATTCATAGAGAATGGACGTTCGGTTTGTTAAAAAACAAGTTTTACTGTATGTATAGACCTGTTATTGTTGCAAAATTAAATTTAAAAAATTGGAATCAAAAATATTTTTTTCACTATTTAGAACTCGTTGCGAAACTATTAAAAATATTTTTATAAGATTTTGCATGGACTGGGACAGCATTTTTAGTTTCTTTGAATGACGTTTTAAAATCGATAAAAATCAAATATAGAAATAATAAACTACTTGATTCTCCAAAATACACTTTCACACAGTTAGTTATTATATGTACTACACGTTTAAAATACAACATAACGTTTATGTAAAATAAAACCTTACGCTTGCCGTTGTTTTAACAAACATTCCTGATTATTTAGGAGAGGCTGACATCTTTTTTAGACTTACTTTACCCTTTTCCCATATACTATTGATATGTGCGGGGAAGTTATGAGGCAGAGTAGGGGGCCTAAATCTAAATGTTATTAGATTTAATTAGCATTAAATCTAATAATATTAAAATAAAATGAAAAAAACCGACAGTAATCGAACAAACATGGAATCTAAAATCTAGTCTTAAATGAGTTAAGATTAACTATAATTTTTGAGGAAAATATAATAAATAATTGTTTTTTATTAATTATATTCATGACTGAATGTTTGACGAACATAATTTTTTGTGTATATAAAAATTTAAATTTAAAATGCGTGTCAGTCGTTCTTGGAACAGTAAGAAAAGTGCATAATTTTGATCTTCCCAAGTGACTGCTACGTAGATAAGAAAGTTCAGCTAACATACAGGTGTACGGTGTGCATTATTAGTGTAAAATTAGAAGTATTTTTCAAAAATTAAGTTAAAACAAAAATTGGTATCTTTTACGTTAATTCGCTACCACTTGATAAAAAAATATTCTGCTGTTCTAAAAACTGTTCCTCAATTATTGTTACGTCCACTGTAGTATTCCTTATCCGCTATGAATCCGTTATCGCTGGCCGTATCTTATCGCTTTCCAAGAACTTACACACGGTGAGCGCATTCGGTGGTAAGTCAAACATTGGATTTACCAGTTTTTGGTCAACTTTAGCTACCTCACATAACCATAAAAAAAGTAGTGGTAGTGAAATAATGGAAAAGTAGTGGTAATGAATTAACGGAAAGGTCATTTATAATGAAAATTAGAGTGTCATCATTCAAGACAAAAAAGGGCATGTCAATATTATATAATTAATTGTGCGTTCCATTGGTGGCTAAATTCATAAATAAATTTTAAAATTAATTAATTGTTCCATATTAATGTACGTGTAATCTAACATAACCAATGAGTTCATCTCGATAATTTTTTTCAGTTTTAATTCGTTTTAATATCCTAAAATTGGCTGCACAAATTTGTTTTAGGAGTCTTCTTTTTTATTAGGTAAAAGTTCATTCTAAACAGTTTTAAATTCAAAACCAGTTTTTTACTGTTGGCCACAAGCTTAGTTGGTTTGGAATCACTTTCGAGAAATAACCAATTCGATTCCTATCAGAGAAAAAAAATGTTGAAAGGGATCATGAATTGGTCATGGCCAGTCATTTGTCATTGGTATAATTTTAATGCCACTTTCTATATACAAAAATGTTTGTATAATTTCACATCAACAAACTCATTCATAATCCATATTTCAAAGAACAGCACCGAAAACAATTGAACCAATCTTGGGTTACTATTGCCTTCTTTGTAATAAAATAAATCCTTTAGCTTTAGAGGCTCTATCCTGTTGTGTAATTCAACAGAGTAGATATAGATATTTTCACAATATATATATTGCCAAGAGATTACTGCTTAAACTAACATACGTTATTCTTAAATATGAAATCCAAACACAACTTTGTACGTATTTAATGCAATTATGAATGACTATATGAGTGTAGGATTAGTGTGGATGACCTTTGTGGTCTGTTTGAATACTAACTGAGTTCGTCTGTTCCTCAGAAAGGGCCATTTTTAATAGCCCAATAGCCAGGGCTATGAGGGGTCTTTTCATAATGTCCCCTCATTCGTTTATCAATGATTAATCGTCAAACGAAGTATGCCTACCAAGTTCACGACGAGTATGTATATATATAAGGAAGTAGCTGGTCAACTTATATCCACTCAATCCTAATCTAACCTAACAACTCACAATGTAACTGCTAACAACCTAACCTAAATACCAGAAGGCGCTGAGTGATAATTAAAGCGATAACGCTTATTATTGTTTGCAAGTCAAAACCACGTGACCATTATAAAATTTGTTGGTTTAGTTTAGTTCTAGACTGGATAGTCAACCTTTATCATATGAGGCGATATTCCGAAAAAGACTCGCTAAGGGTCCTACAGCTTTACGTGGAATCTGAATCACGTAGTATTTGTCTGATTTTCAGCTAATTGACAAGCCTAGATACTCAGTTCTGATCACTTCACAATATGCGGACACTGAATACCATTCAAAATGGACATCCCAGACTTCTGTAGTAGTGTCCACGCCGATAGCAACCATAGAGTAGACGCAATGTCGATACTAATAGGATAGAGCATAAAACCTTCATGACACTTTGCTCCAATTAGCAATGTGCCTCTAGTCTCGAAAAATATTTGTAAAGCTAAATGGCATATAATTTAGTAGGGTATATTGATATAAATCAAAGCTAGAAAAGAAGAGATCAAAAAGTTGGAAATCAAGCAAAACTGTGGAAAACGAAAGGAACGTTCATTTGTTGCGACTATTATATTATATTATACAGGACATTTATCTGACGTTTGGATGCTCTCCTTCTATATTTCCCACAGGATCTTATCACACTTGGTCTTTATGATCTGTTGAACAAAGAACAATTTAACAACGTACTTAAAATGAATTCTTCTACTATTGCGAGACGTCTGCATTATTTTTAACATTTTGTCTAAAACGCATGCTTGTAACATCCTGTTTAAAACGCATGTTGGATGGCATTTTTGATCGTGGATGTGGTAGCACATAGACGATTATTTCAACCATTAGTTCAAGAGATCGTTACTAGGATTTCCCTTCTGAAGCTGGATAAAAACTACCCCTTTATGATATTCAGCGAGAGTTGAAAGAGATGCAGTGGCCAGATTGTTCATATACTGAGATCACTGGCCAATAAGAGAAGAGAATCCACGTGGATCCTTCATTTACAACATGACTTATACTTTGGCATCCCCATTGGCATCATACGCTCTGCTTTGTATTGTGAACATTTGAAAGCCTAGCACCTACGTCACACCATAAGTGGATGGAGCTTCACTCTAAACTCTCCTTGAATAGTGTATAGGGCCCCCACTTGTGGTTTTTTTACCTTTCACAAGCCCAGGAATCGAACCCGGCAAACCGATGTATGGAGACGTATATTATAACACTTTAGCACTGGACTGTTCATTTTAACATAAAATTTAAAAAAATATATTTAAGAATTCATTCATTACTTAGATTTGTTTTCTTGTCTTAAAACTAAAAAATATTTGTGGCACACAATTATAAATTCACTGCGATTATGTATTTAAAATTGTAATAGAATGCAATACAAGGGGGATAATTGAATGCAATTTTTTTAAGGGGGTTCATGCTTACACAAAAATACTTATGTAATTGTGAAATTTTGCAATGGTGATCACGAAATGTTTCGTGATCGCCTGGAAACTCCAAATCGCTCATAATGCATGAGTGGAAACATCCGGCAGTTACTGGCCTTTTCATCACTCCTTACTTAAGACTAAACTACTTTTAAACACTAATTTACAGTGCCTCAACAACTTTACAAGAATTTTATCTTTGTTTTCGTAGATCAATCATTGTCAAATAAATACCGAATGATGTGTTTTGGAGTTGATGTTTCGTGCACGCTATCCAATATCTCTGAAACATACAATTTCCTGCTACAGCCAACGGCGGTGCTTGATACCGCCTTGTACCAGGCTTTTATGAACACCAAGCAGATGGAACAATACTGGTTTGATAATATTCGCTTCTTAATACAGTCCATATACACACAATTTATCGTGATGTAAATATTGGTTGATGCACGTGGAATATTGAATAAATCTGTATCACTATATCAATTAATGGATGTTTAGACATTGATAAAAATGTCAACATTGGACCGGAAAATTTCGATTATACTAGCAGATATTATTATTAATAAACACTTTTTTCTTCTTTCCTAAGAAAGCTTCATTGATGTTTCTTAAGAGATCAAAACTTTGATAATGTCTAATCATAAATCAGCATATTTACCTAGTTATAGTTTAATTAAATTTGTCATAAAAATCCTTCACAGCGTGGTATTTTATCTAGAACATTTTTTTACACATACTAAAACAATAAGAGAATAATAGAAAGAATGTTATTCATTATTCATCACTAGGACGCCGATCGTAGAGATATGGGCGAATATGAGGGGCGACTGAATATGATGAGTGTAGTCATTAGTATTAACTAAGGTTAAATGCTCCTTAGAGAGAGTCATTTACTAATAAAGCCAAATAGCCAGGCAACTAAATAACCTGCAGATTTACGTAAAATCCGAACCACGTAATATTGGTCTGATTTTCAGCTAACTCTGTTCTCTGTTTTTCACAACATCCGTACGCTAACTACCACCCAACATGGACACCCTAGACTTCTCTAGTAGAGTCCACGTCGATGGCAACCATAGAATGGTCGCCATGTATGTATTTATGAGGACGTAGTATGAACCTATTGCCTACAATCTACACAACACTTTGTCTCCAAGTGGCAGGGTGGGTAATGCGCCTACATTTTATATTAAACTTGAAAAAAACTATTTTAACTTTACATTTTCTGACGAACAAAAAAATATGACCAAAATAATATTTATAGAAGGCTACTCATACGTAAAGTGGATAATTACTAACGTTTTGATCAACATTTTTGTTGTCTTTGCGCTACTCCAGAGGTACCAGTGGCACCACATATACGGCCACTGACGGCTGTTATCAGCAGCCTTTATCAGTGACAGGAGCGTGAGACCCTGCTGGCAGAAGGTGAGACGACTGCCTAGCAAATCATGGCGGATAGTTCACTGGCCTAAACTGAACAATGACCCGCGACTGCGTGCCGTCTCGTGACTCCTCGCTCGCTCCGCTCAGCACTGTTACCTCAAAATGGGTTGGCCGACTGGACAGTTCTTTGTTCGGAACACAAACATTCTCCCCGCTTTCTTTTATTGACTCAGTCACTCTACATCTTTAGTGGCCGAATGGCTAGTATGTTTACATTGAGACATATGGGTTTCATTTCAATTTGACAAATGAAGCAATTGAATTACACGAGTGAGATAACAAAGAAGATATAAACGAAGAGTGATCATATGTACGTATTTTTCTCAAATTATTTTTTATGTGGGTAGAAGTTTGATAAAGCAATGCAGATGAGAATATTTTTCCAAATTAAAATCTACGTCAAAATTAACTTATTTCAAGTAATTAAACCATGCTTTTCACATGCTATTTCATAATATAGTACACAATTCCATAAAATGGAAGAAATATCAATTTGCGAAAACCTAAACTGGATCAGAGAATGTATTGCTTTATTGTTAAGAGAGCATTACACATTTAAAATAAGACGTGGAATGAAAGTACACATGTTCAACTACTCACTGTGTGTTTGGTTCTTGAGGAATATTTATGTGTTCAAAGGCCTACCCATTATCCCAACGTTTGCCATGACTACGATTATTTCAATCGATTTGTACGTACGCGGATGCCCTGTGTAAAGATTGTGTGTGTAAGTGTTGTAAATTTTGCTGTTTGTTAAGTGTAATGTGTATTGATAATCGAAAGGTGTACGTTGTTATTTCTCAGCGTATGTAAACTACCTACAACCCTTGCAACGCTATGAAGTGGTTATCTACGCTTGCTTACCCTTCCTTTCATAGTTCTCTTTAAAGCACCACATCACTATAAATATAAAATAATTTAAGACGTAGTTTTATTGTTTCTAAAACCATTTAAGTCTACTTTAGGTAGATTCAAAGTAGTGCAATCATGTCGAAATTAGTAGTAAATGACAATAAAATTTCACTATGAAAGCCAAATTAGCCAAGCTTTTGAGTCATGTTAATGATTGTTTTTTAAGCAGATGTTTGAAATAAATTATAAAATTAAAATAATAGAAATGTTACTCTTTACTGAAAATAAGAAACATTTAGTGCTGTTTATAACCCTTAGAAACGGATTTTTGAGAAATCCTTTCACAGCGGGTTTCTAAGTTACAAAAGTTAACTTTCTTCCAAGTTAAATTAAAATCTGTTCTGTAGTTGCTGGAGATTTCGTGATGAGTGAGTAATGTACATAGGTTTTTGATTATATATATAAAGAAAAGAACTCATACGTTGTATATGGTAAAGTGAATCGATAAACATAAAGGCTTCAAGGTATGTTGTATGAACCGCTCCAAGACATCTAAGTCGGAAGTCGTGGAGAAAGTAAGCGATAGGACACATTCATTACCCAGCCTTAGAGAAAACGGTTTATTCGTTTTCTGCTGGAGACTGGAGACGCAGGGCCACTGCATTATATAGGGCCTTGCAATTCACTGTATTGCCGCCTTATAAAATATACATTACATATATGCCGGCTTGATGCATGACTCTCTCTTAACTCCACCAACGGTGTTTTCTTATTCTGCGAAAACAGTAAACATAATATGCAATTTCTTACCTACGTTCCCCCTAATATTTGAGTAAATTAAGGTGATTGGTTCATTTCTCCTGTTTTCACAGTTAACAAATTTATAAAACAATACTACAGATTATACATATGACCTTTAACAAAAGGAAATGTACTCAGCGAAATTATGATATAAAGATTTGAGTATATTAAAGTATAGACTGTGTGATACAGTTTAAGATATGAATTGGTTTCATGTTGAAACATATTGGTATTTTGCTGGATTTGTATAAAATATAAGTTATTTAAAGTAACATAGAATAGTTGCAACATCTTTATATGTTTAAAATAACTTTTGAGTCGAAGGCGAGGTACAAACATTTTAACACAAGCTCATTGCATTTATCAATAAATTATTAGATTAGACTACATATACTCCAAGGGAGATACATTTTGAAAAAAATATGAAATTTTGGACTATTAGAAAAAAAAATGTTAAACCATCATATTTCCATTGAGTGGTCCAAATCACTTAAGGATACTCGGGATCTATTTGAGTATTATAAAATTAAATTACCAACATCAACTTGATTAACAATCAAATTCGACATTTTTTCTATAATTATAGTTTAACCTGTTTTTTCTGCCGTGTCTCAGAATATAATTTTCTGGTGAAATAATAGCATTCAGTTAACTTGTCTACATGGGACTTTCAGATTACTTTTTTCCAAAGTTTAGTAGACACAGAACAGTATTATGAATGTTTGTTTTCAAAATCTATACTTCTTTCATTTAAAAATGTACCTTTTTTACGACTGATAGGCATACTACTGTCTCAAGAAAACATATTATTATGTAAGTTTCTACAGGCATAAATCTTATCCGTTTTGTAAATGGGTTTGTAACAAATTTTCACTGACAATGTTTGCTCTGAATACATAACTGTACCTCATAAGATTGTGTTTCAAAAGAAATTTTCAGCATACATTATATCTAAATTGCTTATTCCAAACCCAATTATAGTTAAGTCAGCTAGACCTTCATTATCCATAAAAAAGTTGTTAATGGATAAGGTAAATGACAACTGAAACCTGAGCACGTGCGTGCCCATACATGTTTTATCTTGCTTTGGGCATATCTTAAACTAGGTCTTATTATATAATGTCTATACTTTTACATTTTTTCTTCTTATTGTATGATTTCCGATATATAAACCCTTGAATATGTTTTTTTTTTTCAACTACTTTTTATCAGTGTGGTTGTTTTGTTTACCATTGCTTTACCGTAGTCGTAGACGTTGTTTGTAATATTGTTTTTAACCTTTCATTCATTCATATAAAACCATTGCACGAGGGTAGGTCGGTACCTTAATGGTTACCACTTTTTAGCAAACTAATATTTTCAGCTTATTACCGAGTGTAATATTTATTTTTATTGTTCGTGCAAAGTAAAAAGGCATTTGAAACAATTATATTCTCTATAACCATACAAAATTGGGCACATACGTCATTATAAAGATGAATAGAATAATCAGTGATGTGTATTTGTTAACATAATGCAGTAATGTTCCTTAAACACCAGCTTACTTGTTAAAACGACTTAAAATACAACAAATTTGCATTTGAAAATTGTGTGCTGAAAAATGACATAGTGTAGGACAACATATTTAAATGTTTAATACTTTAAAATTTGGTAAAAAACACATAGGTAAATAGTAAGCAACATTTTTATAAATAATTCACGTCCGTTTTTATTTCAATTATATTTAATATTTTATAGTATAAATAACTAGAGAAAATATTCAATAAAGTACATTAATTCACAGAACTGTTACAGTGATTGAAAGTCCAAAAGAAAGTAGTTACCGAAAGAGTACAAAAATATTCTTTGATTCCTCAGTCAATTCAAAGGGCTTTTGTAAAAATATCAAAATAGGAGAAATAAAACATTTGAGTTTCCTTTATTTACATTTTTCTCAGACGTTTCTTCTCAGCTTCTTTTGTGATTACAAGAAATGTGACTAAAGAAATCCTACATCAAATCAGTGTTATTGCAGTGGACATTTAACATGTATTGCAAAAGTAAAATTTACTTTAAAAGGTATTTTATGCCTAGTAAAAAATTTAATTTTACCCACACTACAAAAAATTTCTCAAACATACAACATTTCTGCGCATTCATACAACCAATTTTCCCACCTCCAGTTCCGGTATCAGCATACCAACTGTGTGGTCTCCAAGTTATTCGCCAAAAACTCACTCACACTATAAAAACCATGGTAGGCTAGAAAGCATTTTTAAACGCCTTCATCGTTGTGTTGATTTTTATACAATTTGGCAGTTTGTTGTAAAGATGGACCCCTGCCTCTAAGGGGAAATGCTCGTAAGTAATTCTACATCTCACTGCATTAAAGTAAATAGGAACTTGCAATAGAGCTAGACGCATTTAAAACCAATTAAAGATTTAAAAGAAAGTTTACAACTTGACAGAACTACGAGGGCGGTTCAATAAGTCCTTAGAATAAGATAGAAAAAGACATTTTTTCGGGTAAACTATTGTTTATTTTTCAACATAATCTCCCTTTAGCTCTATACACTTCATTAGGCGTTTCACTAACATGGATAAGCCATTTAAAAAGTAGGATTTTGGCAATTCCTCAAAATAGGCATCCGTTTGGGCAATCACTTCTTCGTTTGACATAAAACTTTGTCCACCGAGCCATTTTTTCAGGTTTGGAAATAAGAAAAAGTCACTGGGGGCTAAATCTGGTGAATAAGGTGGATGTGGTAACAACTCATACTTTAATTCCATTATTTTTGCCATGGCAACTGCGCAGGTGTGTACACGTGCATTGTCTTGATGCAGAAGAACTTTTTTCTTTTTCAAGTGCGGACGTTTTGTCTTGATTTCTTCATTTAGTTGGTCCAATAACGATGCATAATATTCTCCAGTTATCGTTTTTTCCTTTTCCAAGTAATCAATGCAGATTACTCCTTGTGCATCCCAAAAAACTGTGGCCATAACTTTGCCGGCGGATTTCACTGTCTTTGCCTTCTTTGGAGCCCGTTTGTCATCAAAAACCCACTGTTTCGACTGTTCCTTTGACTCTGGAGTGTAGTGGTGGATCCATGTTTCATCTACAGTTATGTATCGACGCAGAAACTCACCATAATTGCGACGTAATACTGTCAAGACAGCCTTAGAATCAACCACACGAATGCGTTTATTCTCCTCTGTGAGCAAGCGCGGCACCCATCTTGCAGAGAGTTTTTTCACATTTAATTTTTCATGCAAAACTGTGAACACTGTGCCTTGTGATATGCCTGTAGCTTCAACTATTTCACGCACTTTGATTCGCCAATCACTCAAAACCATATCGTGCATTTTGTCAACCATTTCTGGGGTTGTCACTTCCACTGGGCGCCCTGAACGATGTTCATCTTTTGTGGATGTACGGCCACGTTTAAACTCGTTTACCCAGTTATAAACAGTTGCCAACACAGGAGCAGATGTACCATGAACAGCATCCAACTCAACTTTGATTTCCTTCGGTGTTAAGCCTTTCAAATGAAAGTGTTTAATCACAGCACGAAACTCACTTGTGTCCATCATTCTAAATAAACAAACCTTTCCTGATTCAATCAAGGACAACAATGAAATCAGCTGATGAAATCAACTGAAACTTTCACAGTTGTCAAGCAACAGATGATAGTAAATAAAAATAAAACAATATTGATACTTTTTGCGACTTATCTTGTATTTTCCAAGGACTTATTGAACCGCCCTCGTATTGACCCCAGTATTTTGGGTGTTGTTCATGTACATTCATGTCTGGGTGAGTTTTTGTTGTGATGGTTGCAGAAGCAGGTTTGTTAACGGTTAAACACTAACACCGTCGTGTCGCTTTATTACTTGAGGTTATAGATCAGCACTGGGTTACGTAGTGCTGTAACCTAACTACTTGATATATTCTAGGCTCGGTTCTCTTAATACCGACCCGGCGTCCGCTCAATGGTTGCCATCGACGTGGACACTACTAGATTAGTCTAGACTATCCATGTTGGATTGTAATGAGTGTCAGACTTGTCACTTAGCTGAAAATCAGACCAACACTACGTGGTTCAGATTCCACGTAAAGCTGTAGGTGCCATAGTTGTCCTGGCTGTTGGGCTATTAATAAAGTTGGTCTATTCTGAGCTAAGTCTAACTCAGATGGTAACAATGACTACACTCGTTCATCTACACTCATCACACATTCATTCATTTGTATTCATTATTATTACAAATTAATAATGAATACTCATTTCATTGACATTTTAGCAATTTAACTTTTAGAGTCACTATTACCTTGAATAGTGATTGTTACACTGATTGACTATTAAAATGAGTGTGTTATCATTTTAGTGGCTATCATATTGTTGGGCTTTATACAAAAACTATTTTTTTTTTTTTTTTATTGATTCCTGGTATTAGCTTTGAGAATATTGGGCTTGTCGAGTTGGTTTGATGTTTATACTTATGCTAAACAACTTGTCCTAAATTTAAGAAGCAACTTTAACAGTACTATGGTAGTGTAATTCACAAACGTTTTATAAAATTATAAATATCTCTTACCTCATTTTGAGCCGTTTAGAGAATTATAAATCAATATGTATAAAATAATCTATATTAATTTGTTGCCATAGCACGTCCTAAACAAAGAATTAATTTGACGTAATCTAACTACTGTATACATTTTACTGGATGTTCATTTGAAAACTTTGCTCTGCCTTAACTCAACTTGATCTTTAGCAAAGTTCTGTTTAAATATTCCTTTATTACTTATTACGGGAACCAAAAGTAAATATTCCAAAAAAAGAGTTTTTACCCCTAATCCCCCCTTCACCCAAACTCAAAATTTTAAAATTGCAACCTACACCTTGTAATTTTAAAGCACATTATAAGTGTAGAGTTTTAGTACAAATATTTTTTAAATTGCACCAAACGTTTAAAATACTACCACTTTAAAACTACTATTTCAACCATAACTTCACAACCAGTGTACCAATTTCAAAATGTTTTATTCCAAATCGCTTGGCACTAACAGGGCTTTATAGTGAGTAGTCACACAGCATATCGTCCTATTTGAACATTTTTAGTAAAAAAACCTAAAAATAGGGGTGTGTTTTGATAGTTTGTATGACTTCAAATTATACGTATTTTACTAAAACTATCTAAGTTAGGTTTGACAAAGTGTTTTAATAAACTTTACCTTTACCTTGTGTTAAAAGAAATTTTCGAAAACAATGAAAAGTAAGTTTTGTATTCACACTGATTAAACGGTATGTACAATTTAAAAAAATTGTTTGTACCAAAAATCAACATTTTAAATCGTATTTCATTAGAGATACTACAAGCTATAGGATACAATTTTAAAATTTTGAGGTTGGGTTGGGGGTTAGGGGTAATAAACCATTTATATATATATATATATATATATATATATATATATATATATATATATATATATATATTCTTTTTGTTTCCCCTGATAAGTAATAAAGATATCCTTAAACAGAAGTTTGCTAATGTTTTCGGTATTAAAGCAACAAATGTGGACAGTTTTCAAATCAACGACCTGTATATTGTGAAATAAACCTAAGCTATAATTGTAAATATTTTCAACCCACACAGACATGGTTCTCTTGAATTGCTCCTCTCTCCGATATTGACAGATTACTTTTGAAGCATTTTAAAAACATTCAAGTAGTATAAATTTGGAGACAATAATCTATAACTATACATTGAATTGAAACCGCACCAAGAACTTATTATATTTCCAGATTAAATTATATTAACCTTTGTTAACTCCAAGAGTCCGTATTCATCGTAGTTATTGTACATGTAATTTAGAATGAACATCTCGCACTACTCATGAATAAATGGTAAATAAATTATGCAAATACAACATAATATGACACACACAAACAAATCTGGTTTATATATTACTAAAAATTAAGTAAGATAATTTTAAGAATGGAAATATGGTTCAAAATTTCTGACTAAATATGGAAATTTAAATTTCATTTCTTTAGAAAATATTGTTTTTTTAGCTATAAGGTGCTCTTAATCCTCCACCTGTCTAATACCTCAATATCTACAACATTTTATAAACATTTATTTGGACCTTTTCCGTTAACTCACTACCACTACTTTTTTATCGCAATTACGTTTAGGTTAGGTCAGGTTGCTACTAAAGTTGATCACAAACTGGTGAATCCAATGATTGACTTACCCCCGAATGCTCTCTCCGTGTGTAAGTTCTTGGAAAGCTTTAAGATAAGGCCAGCGATATCGGATTCCTAGCGGATAAGGAATACTATAGTGGGGGTTAAAATAATTGGGGTAAAATTTTTAAGAGCAATACAATATTTATTAACTGGTAGTGAATTAACGGAAACAAAAAGAAAGTACTGGTAATGAATCGGAAAAGATCCAATTATTTTATTCGTTTGTATAAATTATTTGGTTGGTGTTATGAACAATATTTATTTGGGAATCATCTACTTCATTCATTGGTGTAGAATAGGTTAAGTTACCCCAGCCTAACCGGGTGGAAACAGCTGACAGAGGTGCGTTTCCCGCCAACTAACAGCTGTTTGATTAAGCCCGCACAGACGTGCGTCAGGTGAGGGCCAGGTGTTCTTTCAGGAAACCGGTGGAGCAGTTTTGAGATAGTGCGGTTGGTTAGGTTCCCTAACCACTTGCAAATGTTGGTTGTATATTTTTTCTTTAAAAGCAATCAATACAGGTATATATAAAGAAATAATGAAAGCTCTTACATATATAAACAACAGCTCTTATGGCGAAAAATCGGCCATTTTTAAACTTTTTTTAGATTTAAAAAGTCGTGTGGGTGTGTGTGTGTGTGTGTGTGTGTGTGTGCGTGCGCGTGTGCGTGCGCGTGTGCGTGTGCGTGTGCGTGTGCGTGTGCGTGTGCGTGTGCGTGTGCGTGTGCGTGTGCGTGTGCGTGTGCGTGTGCGTGTGCGTGTGCGTGTGCGTGTGC
Organism: Stictocephala bisonia; assembly: GCA_035578905.1. Taxonomy (NCBI): domain Eukaryota; kingdom Metazoa; phylum Arthropoda; class Insecta; order Hemiptera; family Membracidae; genus Stictocephala; species Stictocephala bisonia. The sequence goes on from JAQJVL010000056.1 coordinate 2,646,860, forward strand.
GTGTGCGTGTGCGTGTGCGTGCGTGCGTGCGTGCGTGCGTGCGTGCGTGCGTGCGTGCGTGCGTGCGTGCGTGCGTGCGTGCGTGCGTGCGTGCGTGCGTGCGTGCGTGCGTGCGTGCGTGCGTGCGTGCGTGCGTGCGTGCGTGCGTGCGTGCGTGCGTGCGTGCGTGCGTGCGTGCGTGCGTGCGTGCGTGCGTGCGTGCGTGCGTGCGTGCGTGCGTGCGTGCGTGCGTGCGTGCGTGCGTGCGTGCGTGCGTGCGTGCGTGCGTGCGTGCGTGCGTGCGTGCGTGCGTGCGTGCGTGCGTGCGTGCGTGCGTGCGTGCGTGCGTGCGTGCGTGCGTGCGTGCGTGCGTGCGTGCGTGGGTGCGTGTGTGCGTGTGTGCGTGTGTGCGTGTGTGCGTGTGTGCGTGTGTGCGTGTGTGCGTGTGTGCGTGTGTGCGTGTGTGCGTGTGTGCGTGTGTGCGTGTGTGCGTGTGTGCGTGTGTGCGTGTGTGCGTGTGTGCGTGTGTGCGTGTGTGCGTGTGTGCGTGTGTGCGTGTGTGCGTGTGTGCGTGTGTGCGTGTGTGCGTGTGTGCGTGTGTGCGTGTGTGTGTGTGTGTGTGTGTGTGTGTGTGTGTGTGTGTGTGTGTGTGTGTGTGTGTGTGTGTGTGTGTGTGTGTGTGTGTGTGTGTGTGTGTGTGTGTGTGTGTGTGTGTGTGTGTGTGTGTGTGTGTGTGTGTGTGTGTGTGTGTGTGTGTGTGTGTGTGTGTGTGTGTGTGTGTGTGTGTGTGTGTGTGTGTGTGTGTGTGTGTGTGTGTGTGTGTGTGTGTGTGTGTGTGTGTGTGTGTGTGTGTGTGTGTGTGTGTGTGTGTGTGTGTGTGTGTGTGTGTGTGTGTGTGTGTGTGTGTGTGTGTGTGTGTGTGTGTGTGTGTGTGTGTGTGTGTGTGTGTGTGTGTGTGTGTGTGTGTGTGTGTGTGTGTGTGTGTGTGTGTGTGTGTGTGTGTGTGTGTGTGTGTGTGTGTGTGTGTGTGTGTGTGTGTGTGTGTGTGTGTGTGTGTGTGTGTGTGTGTGTGTGTGTGTGTGTGTGTGTGTGTGTGTGTGTGTGTGTGTGTGTGTGTGTGTGTGTGTGTGTGTGTGTGTGTGTGTGTGTGTGTGTGTGTGTGTGTGTGTGTGTGTGTGTGTGTGTGTGTGTGAGAGAGAGAGAGAGAGAGAGAGAGAGAGAGAGAGAGAGAGAGAGAGAGAGAGAGAGAGAGAGAGAGAGAGAGAGAGAGAGAGAGAGAGAGAGAGAGAGAGAGAGAGATCTGAATAAAGGCCAATGTGAGGCACAGAGATAGTCATCCAGACAATGCAACAACACCAGGTATAGTCGATGTCCCCTCTCTCTCTCTTTTTTTTTCTAAAAGTAAAAACAGCTTAATATATTGTAAAACCTAGACCAAAAATGTTTAGGCAAGTAAAACAATCAATACGTGGTAATATTCACTTTTTACTTTTAGCTAGTCGAATGTTTATTTTCAAATACAGCTCCTTATGAATATCATTGAAAACATAATCTAAATTGCACGAAGTAAGAGATATATAATTTAATTTCTAAGTTTATAAATTAACATCCAACCTGATAATTTTAATGACAATTATGAATGACATATAAAAATGTCATAAAATCTTTCAATACTTAAGTTACTACTTCTACAACTGTTGTACTGTTGTTCGGGAGATAGTGGTAACTATCAGCGATCAGTTCTCTCCACAATGGAACATCAGTGCATGAGTTCCTATCACCTGATTTGTTTTATTCCCGTTTTAATGATGCAGAACGCTATTGATTGAGACACGAACGGAGTAGTCTGCGTGCGTGGTTTCAACGTCTACCAACTGCTGAGCCCTCTTGGATCTATTGTTTTTGAAAAACGAGTACAGAACAAAGCGACCCCAATGTTGTAGATCTACGATTCATTCATTCTTTTAAAAGTGTTTGTAAATCGATTGGACTGTAAATCGGTAAATATAATCAACAATATTTAATATTTCTACAAGGAACTGTCTTTTCGGGAAGTTTCCTAAACCACTGATTTTGAAGCTCTCTGTTTAATTTTTTTAAATTCTATGAAACTATTCAAAACATATTTTATCACGAATTAAGTTCACTCTGATTCCAATTAAAAATGACTTTAAATAAGTAACTAAACCACTGATAATAGTTTTATAATATTTTAGCTCCTTTTGGTAAATTATAAGATTCTTAAATATTTATTAGACATTAGACACCCCTTAACAAACCACAGTCCTTTTTTTAGTTCAATGCTTGATATTGTTCAAATAGTTTAATTTTCAATTGAAACACGATACAAATTTTGTAAACGAATATTAACGAGCGAAAATCTACATATAAACTGTAATACATTCTCTGGAAGTTCATACATAAATAATATGTTTTTCAACAACCAACGTGTTTTCCCTGCTCTTCTAGAAAGAACAGACGAACGTCTCAATATTCAAATATGTGTTATAAATAAGTTCCTTTGTATGGTTAAAAACTGAATATCTCTTTATTTATCACTCACAGGGAAATATATTACACATTGGTATATTCAACTGAACAATACATAATACATTAATGCTCTTCTCTTCACCAACAATGAACTTTCTAAAAGGGACTTTCCTCTTCAAAATACCAGTTCAAATCCCACAAGAATAGTGTTAGTTCTGTAAATAAATCTTATAGAAAGGTTTATATAGTGTTACGTTTGGTGTACAAATATATCACCTGTACTCTATGTTTCCGTTGCACTACTTAATAATACTAGTATTCCGTTTTTAAATTGATGGCAACATATCATTAAAAACTATTTTTATAATTCCTACCAATTTGCGAAAATGGTGGTGTAAATAGAAGTTTTAACATAACGAAAATAAATTACAACTACTGCTTACCAATATAATATTTCAACAAATTATAACAATTACATTATTAAATTGAACACAACTCGGCGACCCAAGAACTCACTGGTAATAGTATTTTCAACTGTAACATGACAAGCTGGCTTTCGCGTTCATTGGTTACAAAGTATTAAATAACTAAGATAACATTATTGTCTTCAAACAAGCATTTATTCGCCTCATAATCAAACGGCAAAAGGCATTATTAGTTCGTATTTTTATTGGTGTTTTTTTTTTTTTTATACCAATTGTAGTACCTTATTTCGCTGGCTTGTATTAAGCCCCCTCCCACCCCGTGATCACAAGCAAGTAATTACAATAATTAGACAAACAGAACAATAAATAACGATGAGTTTAAACATCACGATGTCAGATGCTGCAAATGTTACCACGGTAAACCACTTGCCACAACCCGTGAGGTTAAACTTGTGGTGAAATACCGCTATGACTACTCCTTTGAAATCTACTTCATTAGTTAAACTTGTGGTGAAATACCACTGTTACTACTCCCATGAAATCTACTTATTAGTTAAACTTGTGGTGAAACACCGCTGTGACTACTCCCACGAAATCTACTTCATTAGTTAAACTTGTGGTGAAATACCGCTATGACTACTCCCATGAAATGTACTTCATTAGTTAAACTTGTGGTGAAATACCGCTATGACTACTCCCACGAAATCCACTTTAATAGTTAAACTTGTGGTGAAATACCGCTATGACTACTCCCATGAAATGTACTTCATTAGTTAAACTTGTGGTGAAATACCGCTATGACTACTCCCATGAAATGTACTTCATTAGTTAAACTTGTGGTGAAATACCGCTATGACTACTCCCATGAAATGTACTTCATTAGTTAAACTTGTGGTGAAATACCGCTATGACTACTCCCATGAAATGTACTTCATTAGTTAAACTTGTGGTGAAATACAGCTGTTACTACTCCCACGAAATCCACTTTAATAGTTAAACTTGTGGTGAAATACAGCTGTTACTACTCCCATGAAATCCACTCCATTAGTTAAACTTGTGGTGAAATACAGCTGTTACTACTCCCATGAAATCCACTCCATTAGATAAACTTGTGGTGAAATACAGCTGTTAACTACTCCCATGAAATCCACTCCATTAGTTAAACGAAAATTGTATCTTAAATAGGAAACGTAACTCTCGCATGAATCAAGAATGTATACTCTGTCAAAAATCGTCTAGTACAATGACAATTACAAAGAATTTATTTCATACATATCATTGATCATGATGATCATTAACGATCCGTCAATACCCATAGGTGAGATGAACCCATGGTTACTAGAGTACACATCCCTTGTAGGGAGTGGACATGGTTTAATCGGGTCCGAGTTGAAGTGGGCAGATGTAACTACTGAAAATAAAAGTTGGTATTGACAATAGATCAGTCATGTGATTGCCGGGAGTCTATCCAAACAATGGATCATATAGTTTCAGAGTGACCTTTGAGCCGTTTTACGGAGTGCTTAACTGACATAAATAGAATCAGGGAGGCAGTCTTAAAAATGTTTGGAGTTTTTTCTAAGTATAAACCACAGTTTTTATATAATTTTAAATTTTAAAAAATGGTAGCTGACAAAAAATCATACGCTATATTGATCATGATCGAATAAAATTTTGACGTGAATTTACACTTTGTTAAACTGTAAAAATAGCGTAGGCCTTCAGTCATTCTAGTAATAGTTTTAGACTGTCAAGTATATAGTTAAAATTGTTCTATTATAAAATTATTAATCTTGATACATAAAATCCAAAAATCTTTTACGAAATCTACAAAAACTCTGAATAGATTTTGATGAAATTTTGAGGGAAGTTAGCTTTTGTATAAATCATCCCTAAGTGGTAGGCAACAGCTCCTCTACGTTTACTTTTTTCCATATGGGTAACTTTGAAATTTATTTAATGATTAATTTCAAACGGCTGGTATAAACCATAAATATGACACTAAAATTTGACTAAATTGGTTTTCAATGTGAAATATTCAAGGTAATTTATACTAACTCTGACATGATTGCACTACTTTGAATCACCTAAACTAGACTTAAAGGGTTTTTTAGACAATAGAACTGTGTTATGTAGGAGAACGCATTCTGAGCTTTTATACTGATGTGATGGTTTAGAGAGAACGACTGAGTACAGGGTAAGCGAACGTAGAGAACCACTCCGTAGTAAAGCAAAGGCTGTTGGCTTGCTGTTATATAACATATAGCAAATTAGTTTAATTAAAGCAGAGGCTTCACGGTAAACAATAGTACTAAAAAATCTAAATGCCAATAATTTATACAAATGAATTGTTTTGTGCAAGAATAGCATATAGTAAAAACTGCAATTTAGTGTTAAAATGAACGAAATTATTTGAAAAACTACAACGAAATCCTAATTGATGGAAATAAGAAATATTTTATTAATTTAAAAAAAATAAAAATAAAAAATAAAAAGAATATGTATTGATCTAATAATCCAAATAATAATTAGTTTTATTTATCTTAAAGTTCATTATTTGAGTTATATTTTGAATTAAATATTTATGTGTTAGTTTATGTGTAAGTATTCTCTCTGCTATATAAAATTATTGTTTGCTAAAGATCTTATGTTCAGTAGATCAACTAATTCTGCCATTAAATTATTAATACAAACCCCTAGATAGGCGGATTAAATGTCCCAATATAATGGTTGTTTTGACAAAGTTAACCCGGTCTCAACTTTGCGAACTTTCTTTGTGAGCATATTTACCTTAACGAGTCTTTACTGTCGATTCTCGTGTTTTTTATTTCAATTTTCTTGATGCAAACACACTTTTATAGTAGGTAATAATTATGAATAGGACAAATCCATTTAATATTTTAAAGTCATATAGATAATATTAGTGATTTGATATATAAGTTTCATTACGAAGGTTTGTAAATAGCTAACGTCACTCGTAACAAAGGAAATTATCTTGGTTTGTAGAGCAATCAACGTACAAAATGTGTGTCTTTAAATCTTTAGAAGTTATTTAGAAATTACGATAAAACAGTAGCAAGAGAACATGATAAATAAATGCAAACCTTGATTCGGTACAGGATATGCGTTTTTCAAGTTGTATTGGTTCTAAAAATAAAATTGTATTGTTTGTTAGTTTGATTTATTAAAATTTCCAGTTGGAAAGGAAAAGTAGATATTCTTTGGCCTTGGATAACAATCAAGCCTTTGTCTCTGCAGGTGATTGTTTGTACAGGTGATGAAAGGTAGTGTGAGAATACATAAAAGCATTCGAATTATACACAAACCCATTGTTTTAATTTTTTTACAATTTAGACAATCATGACGATATATGCCAATTGTTTAGTTGTAAGAAACGTGAACTTGGAAATTTGCAGACGTTATTCAAGGTATTGTAACTTTTTTATTGCCAATAACTGAGAAATTTCAAGATTGTTAACGTTTTTTAATTTATTTAGTGTGGTTCCCAGGTTAGCTCAAAGCCTGGAAGTTTACTTTCTGGAAACCTTAACGCTTACAAAAGAATTTTTTGTAAATTATATAATCATGCCGAAACATAAATCAAGAACACACCATAGCTTAACATGGAAATAGGGGTAAATAAAATTTCAGTATAACTTAACATTTAAATCATGTTAAATTGAGTTAAGGTTTAGTTATTTTTAGTTTTGCCGTCAAAAGAGCTTTACAGTTATAAAATGGCATTATGAGTAATGATCAATAATGGAGGGTGAACAATTGCCCTGTTTGTTATTTATGAGGCTAAATAACTATAAAAATGTATGAATACCAACCTACTTATAGAAATAAAATTTAAAACTGATTCCAAATAGTTTAAACTTGACGTGTTATTGATGAATTATGAATGTAATTGAGTATGATTTACTGTTATTTAGAATTAATTTACACTAAAATGAAATAATGGGTAACTAAATTGGTATGGAAAAATAAATTAAGGATATTTTAAAATGATATTAAGGAAAACGAAATATTTAAATGTTTTTGTAGAAGTTTAAATTATGTGTGTATTTTCATAATGCTTTACTTGTAAAGTGAAATTAGAAATCATTTATTTATGTAAATTAGGCTAACGTAGTTAGTTTTGGTAATAACCAAGGTCAACTGATTCAATATAGGTCATGTTATTCATTATAAATCCAGATGCTAAATAGAGTAAAAAATCTTGACGAACATAGGCAACAGGCTGTACCAATCGGCCATCTTGGATTAAAGCCTTTTAGTGTTGTTTTATCATACATATAACTTTGTCTTATATATTAAGGCTGTTATATAAATATATTTGGATCATTATTGATATTCAAATCATTGTTATACTAATAATTATAGTAATTACATTTTTTTAAGAAATGTGTATTTGCTTGCGTTTTGTTTTCATTAGAGCATTGATATGAGACGCCATTCGAAATTGTACGATAAAAATTTGTTATCTAATATTGAATTAAGTTTATCACGTATTTATGATAAAAATCCTAGTTGGCCGACTTGTTGATCGGCTTCCGAGCCACGAGAGTGGCACATGTGGAAATTGTATGGAATCAGCTGTCTGCGATTACCCCACCTTAAAACCCTCACCTAAAGGTCATATTTAAATGCAATAGTCGATCAAGAGGGTTCAATACGTGACCTAACAATGATCATTATTAATCATCTTAAATATTCAGGACCAAAGGTTTTATTAACAGTAATATATATGTATGTATATATTACCCCAAAACAGTGTACTCACTTATCACGAAGTCTCCGGAACCTCTCAACAGATTTTGATGAAACTTAGAGGAAAGTTAGCTTTTGTATCATATGGATCCACTAAATAATCATAACTCGAAACACCATCCCTATGGGGTAGAAACAGCCCTCAATTTTTTTTTTCATAAGAGTAACTAAGCATTAATTTAATAATTTATTTCGAACCGCTGATACAACAGCCTAACACTAAACCTTGCCTAGTTTGGTTTTTCATTGTGAAAAATTTCTGGTCACTCTCACTAATTCAGACAAGATTGTACTACTTTTTTGCATCCTCCTAAAGTACATTTATATCGTTTTGAAGACTATAAAACCTTTTTATCTAAGAATGGCAGCAGGCTGAGTTTTAATATTATATTGATGTGATCCTTCGAGAGAACCACGGAGGGAAGGGTAAGCAAGCGTTTAGAACCACCCTGTAGCGAAGCAAGAACTGTCGGCTATTTTTTTTTTATAATAGTCTATTATTTCAAAAAATCAATATGAGTTTTTGAGTTATAATTTACTACTATTTATTTATAAAATAGTATAACTACAGTACAGTATTGTTTTTAATTTAACAATAAAAAATCAACTACTGACATAGTTATTAACCTAACCACATTTCAAAGACGCTAAACCACTTCTACACTGTATACATGTATTTAATTACAGTATAATTTATGCACATTTTTATATGTATTTAGGTATAATTGTGCGTATGTATACATGCATTTTTCATATAACTATTTACGTACATAATGACGATAAATGTCTAAATTTTTATAATTAATATCGTCTCATAAACTCATCAACTGAGTGCATTGTACTCGGTTGATGAGTTTATGATGTGTCGCTGGGACGTCATAAACTCATCAACTGAGGGCATTGTACTCGGTTGATGAGTTCATGATGTGTCGCTGGGACGTCATAAACTCATCAACTGAGGGCATTGTACTCGGTTGATGAGTTCATGATGTGTCGCTGGGACGTAAACTAACAAAACCAATACTTAATTCCTCTGCTAATATCCAAACCACAATTTTTACATGCTTAAAAAATATGTAATATCCAAATGTTAAATTTTATTTATTACTGTTGTGTATCTATTTATTATTAATTATTATTCATGTGACTAGTTTATATAAAGAGTATTCTTGACTATTTTAATGCAATTATTGTTCACTACAATAAAGAGTTGAATTTGAATATGACTGTAACGTATAAGGACAAACATGTATATGTTTAAATAAGGGATTCGATACAAGATAAATATTTTGTACTTTCAAAAACTACCAACATTGTTTGAAATTCAATGCATAGTTCCGGCTCGTAGTTGGGGGGTAAACGTCCAATTACGACTCCCATTAGTTAGATTACGGGTTTGACAACTTAATTGGGCCGCATTTGGTATTTAACTTTTGTCGAAAACTAACGAAACAGGTGATGGTAAACGTGCATTGAGTAATACAGACATTATTTTACACATAACATACGATATGTATCATCTACATTACATTTATATGCATTTTACATACTCCTACAGGCCAATTACTTACTAGCATTACTATTCTATCGTACACTAAGTGACGTCTTCGTCACTTAGGATATATAACACTTTACGATGCATATTTCGGTTTATGTATCGTCAACAATACATTTTAACGTTATACCACATAGCAGGCTTCACAAAAAAGTGTCCTGGCTGTTATCTTTCAGATTGTAAACCTAATTAAAAGAAAAAATATGAATAATATTTTTTCCCAATTCTGCTCCGTTTAGAGTATATCTATAGTTTTGTGTAAAAAAACTGAAGACATTTTTTACCTACTGTTTTGACTTATGACACATACTTTTTTAAAACATTATAAAAGTTTACAAATAGCCTTTGTATTAACCTAAGCCATTTTTTAATTGAGACTATTTAATATATTATTCAATAAATATGGATACAACTAAATACCTACACAAGGCAATAATTAAGATAAGTATGTGCAATTTCTTATTCAAAAATAAGTATGAGTTAATTTTAAAATAGCACAGTTCATCTATGCTCGGTCCTCTTAATATCGACGCGGCGTCATCGAAATAAAACACGTGTTCTATATCGATGCACGGCGTCTGCTCAATAGTTACCATCGACATGGACACTACTAGAGAAGTCTGGGGTGTCCCTGTTGGATGGTAGTCAAGGTTCAGATGCTGTGTAGCGAAGAGAACTGAGTGCCAGACTTGTCAGTTAGCTGAAAATCAGGCCAACACTACGTGGTTCGAATTCCACGTAAAGCTGTAGGTCTCTTAGTTACCCTGGATATTGGGCTATTAATAATAAGCTCTTTCTAAGGAACGGTCGACCTTAATAAGAAAGACTACACTCGTTCATCTTCACTCATTCGCCTCTCATATTCGCTCATATCTTGACAGCGTCTTATGAATGAATAATAAAATGAAATAATTATTTTTTAAAAGATAATTGAAATTGTTAATAGCCACTATTTTTAAATAGTAACTCAATAGATATTATTATGCTGTTTAAGGGTGTTGATGTGAAAAATTAGCTAAATTTAAAGTCTGTATTTAAAACAGTTGTTAAATTATAATTTTTTTTTTTTAATGGACAGATACAGACTAATAAATTGGAATTAGAAAACATTTCATTCTTCATTTTATGTTCTAAATTATGTCTATATTTCAAATACTAACAGACAGGAAACCTTTTTTGTGACATCCTGTATATACTAAATATACATATATGCTACGTAATGTCCAAGTAAATGTGTTTTTACATTGTTCATTATACAAGAAATAACTTACAAATATAAATACCCCCGTATAAGTAAAATCTACATGTTTCTTAGGCACGTTGTGTGTAACTTGGGCTTAAAAGTTAACATTTACATTACATTTAAAAATTGTTTGCACACTGCAGAACATGTGATATACTTATACATTATTCCAATAAAACATTACATTTACGTCACATCGTAAATTACGGTACGTGTCATATACACGAGGGTCCACTCCATAATTTACATAAATATCTTCATTGCTTTACATAACAACTTTGTTATTATTTATTGTCTTGTCTTTCCACACTCAAGTTATTTTCGGAAATGCCTAGTTATTAGTGGAATTGGTAATTTTCCTGATAAAATCACCATCGTTTAAGGAGAACTTCTTTTAGTATATTTATCGAGTATACTGTAGTAATATGTCTACTATACTATGTAGCAGAATGTACTTAGTATGCAGTTTTCTTATTTCTTTATTTATAATTCCAATCTCTCTTGACTCATCTAATTATTTTCAACTTTTAATTATTGACTGACAGACACTATTTTATAAGATAACCGTGCATGTAAATCTATTTTAACTGAGAATTTCTATAGATTTTTTAAAATTAACATTTTATGGATATTTAGTAGTAAAGAGCCATACATAAGGACAATTAAAATATCTTCTAAGAGTCATATCTCTAGAATCTAACAAATACCTTCCTTCACGGAGTAAAAATAATGGATACTATCAAATGGTATTGGTTCGTTTACTATCCAAAAAACAAATAAAATAAAATATATTATCATCAAGGATATTCTGCCCTTAGCCAAGTCCTTCTACAACTCTCTCCTTTGAGCAAGTATTTGTTGTTATTAGTAGAAAATAATAGGAGATTTACAATGCTTCAAGTGTTTAAGGATCAAACACAACGTTTCGACACATATAAAAACTCCTGTCGCCTTCAGGTGTTACTTACAACCTTAGTCAACATTTACAACTAGGTTTTTTGTCTCCCGTAACCCAGAATAATTTAAGAAAACCTTAGAAACTACGTGCTTAAAGACTACGGTTGACTGTTAAGAAATTCACGTGTAATTATTATGGGCTAAGGGAGAAAACAAGTCCTAGTTGAAAATATAGACTAAGATAGTAACACCTGAAGACGACCGGAGTTTTTATAACTGTCCAAACGTTTTGTTTGTTCTGTAATTATACTTGAAGGATCTCAATCATTTTCTACCAATCATGAACAATCCAATGCCAACAAACAATTTTTTGTTGTCTCATTATTATTTCCGATCCTTAAACAGCTGATATCGTCTTCTCTTTCTCGTAGCATTTCCTTCTACAACTGTTCTCAGCAGGCTCTCACCTGTTATCACATGCCCTAACCAATTCATTTATTATAAAGTTTTCAGTATTTGTCTCTCTTCGTTCACTATCTTCTTCATTTCACACTCTATCTTACCAATCTATTTTCTTCATTTTTCTCCTAATACACATCTCTATTCCTTCCAATATCCACTCTTCTTCACTACTAAGAGTTTCTGCTCCAAATAATAAAACACTCTAAATAAAACTATTCTTAAATCTTGTCCTCAGCTTTATGTCATGGTTTATGTCTCTAAATAAAAAACCCGTTTGTCCACAAAGAAAATTTCTATTTTATTAACACTTTTCTTATCATAGCCATTCTTGCTTTTATTTCCTTCCTGCAACTCAGATCTCCTTCAATCGTACTTCCTAGACATTTAAAACGGTCCTTGTTCTAACGGCTTTCCCTTCAGTTGGTTTTTCACTAATTCCTCCTCCCACCCCTATGTGATAATTTTTTCGTACTGTTCTTTTATTTTGTTTAACTTATATTCTAACTTCATTAAAAATAGCAGGGTTATAAACTTTCGTGAGGTGTATCCATTAATTGAACTGATAATGTTATCAAAATTAAAAATAATCTTTATAAGCCTGTCATTTGATTTACTGACTCTGCTAAGTGCAGGTGTCGGAGAGGCTGTTGGTAGTTGGAGATGGTAGGATGATCGATTCTTGAGTAAGTGAGAGCAGCACACTTGCCAACATGCAGGTCCATGGCATTCAACTGACACCATGCCATAATTGACTCCAGGCACTCCTGCAGTTGACAATCCTCTAAGTAGGAAACCTCAAGAAAAATCTTGTTTTCATCAGCAATCATAAGATATTTAGTGGAAATGGCACTGTTAATGTCGTTCAGAAAAAGAATAAATAATAAAGGGGCTAGGTGAGATCCTTGAGGAACACCCGAGAGCAAACTTTACAACCAAGCTTCGATCGCTTAGGTAGTTACCAAGCCAACCGAGCAGGGAACCTGTCACTCCGTTCTCATAGATATGAGAATACGCCAGGGACATAGGCCTATGGCATATTCATAAGATATGATCATATTAATAGTTTATTCAAATAAGGGAAAAGAACAAGTCAGCATGTCATTTAAAATGTATATAAACAATAGTTGTTTCGGTGACTAATAATAATTGTAAGTCTTTTACTGGCTGTGATTTGGAAAAGTATATCTGTTATTTTTACCCACCTTAACTCAATGCAGAAACCAACTTGTTCATTAGTCCTTGAGAAAGTTTTACAATAAAGTTAATCCCTTTCCTTTGTCTGCCTGAGAGAAATTGAGTATAAAAACACAACTTAAGATTCTTTTGTTATATGTTCTTGAAAGCGTCTCAGATCTACAATAAAATGATTCACCGAAATGAGTAAACTTGCCTCTACTTTTATTAAAATTTAATAAAATAAAGTATATACTTTCTTTTAAAAGGATATTTAATAGGTTCATCTGTATTATTATTATGGTACTATACCATAAGGAAAATGTGTACAAAGAACCTAAATAGCTACAGAACATCCTACCAAACTAGCTACAGAATAGTACTGATTGTTTTATAAACATTTGTTATGTTTTCAGTCAAAAATAATCACAGAAAGTAATAATATGCTAAAAATACTTACTAAATTACTCCAAATAGAAGTAATATATGCGTTGTGAAAAAAATTAACAGGTAATGTAGTCGGTACTAGTGTGCAGTGTTGTAATCCAGCTACTTGGGGACAACGTTTTTTGGAGATGTAAGCGAGGTTCTATGCTCGGATTCTCTTAATACCGACATAGCGTCCGCTCAATGGTTGCCATTGAGGTGGATACTAATAAAGCAGCCTGGGGTGTCCATGTTGGATAGTAGTCAATGTCCGGATTTTGAGTATCGGGCTAGTCAATTAGCTGATAATCAGACAAATAAGCTTCTACGTGGTTCGGATTTCACGTAAACCTTTAAGTTCCCTAGTTGCCCTGATTATTGGACTATTAATAAATAGTCCTTTCTGAGTATAATTGGACTCAGTGATCAGAATACTTTCATATAAGACATATTTACCTTAAAATACGCACAAATTTGTGTCAGCGTCTCATATCTAAGAATAAGAATGATAGATTTGTAGGGTCAATTACAAAACACGAGTTGCACGCAAAATATCAAGCCTTAGTTTGAGGGTAAATGTTCAATCAGTTAATGAACCAGCAACTCTAGAGTTACATTGCCTCGATACTGAGAAACATAGTAATTATTAAGGTGAGGAAGACTTGTTTGTGCTGTGCTCTGACGATGGCTGGAATCGATTAAATTCATTGATGTAAGATTTACTTCATTAAGATTCTGTGAAATATTTTTTAACTATAGTTTTATAATTATATGGTACTATAGTTTACTAGGAGACGCCCCTGCACACTTCGCGGGCCAACCCCGTCACTCGATGCGCTCGTGATACCTCGGCCTTCGGTCTCGGCATGTAACTTTTGACAACAAATATTAGTAGTTGAACTGCATTTACTACAGTCATAATATGTAATTAAACTTTCAGTACCTCACTTGACTTCCAACCTATTTACAGTTTAAATATGTTATTCATGAGATTTAGACAAATGTAGGCCATAACCTTCTCAATATTATAAACATCATTGTTTACATTGTAACAGCTGTTTTGCATGTTTACACATAAAAATTACTGTATGCCGGTATTTAAAATATATATAAAAATATATAAAATATAAAATGTTGGTAACTCTTAGCATCAACAAGATAAATGTCAAACATACAGAATACAGTAAACATATTCATTTACTTAACAGCCGTTTAATGTAGGCCTACTAAAATCTACTCAATGTTATCCTTAAAGAACAATCTTTTAGGGGCATTTCTGCCCCTTAGGAGTATTTTATCAAGATGAAAATAAAATAAATAGTTTTCCTATTTAGCCTACAACAAACATTTTTAACGAATTTAAGCTCTGTAGGTTTACTAGAAGTGGGAGAATTAGTGATGAGTGAGTGAGTTTCTTTTTTTATATAGAGATTAGCTTTATAATTTATAGTTTTATTGAAATAAATTATACTTTTATTTGATAAAACTGAAAAATGTTATCAAATAACAGCAAAAAATTGGAATATTTTGCGTCTTGATCTTGTCATGTTTTTAAACATTATTTATATTAAACCACATAAACAATAAAACAAAAAACAAAAGATACGTTTTTGTTGTACCCATCCTTTGGGTTTACCGTGCAGATCCTGCCAGTAGCATGTACGTCTAGACTTAAAGGTAAGCCATTAGAGAGTGGTGTAGGGTGTGAGGACTTTAAGCCCCTGCACAGAGATAAAAGAAACAGAGGTCGCTTTCTTATGGCCGCAGTAGATAAAATGCCGCTTCTCAGCGTACATTAGTCTACTACTAATTTACAACCTTACACATCTGTAGTAATAATTACAGTACTAAGTTTATCCCTTAGGATTTGGGGGGAATAAGGGAGGGCCTTCACAATGTGCTATCTTTGCCATCGCATGTTAAACTTGAAAAATTTAACTACTCGACACATATTCAGCGCAGTAATGGATGCGACCTCTGTTTATATCTTCTCTGTGGCCTCAGTTAGAGGTAGCACAGGTTCGAATCTAAACGTATATTGAATTATTTAACAATACAATTAAATTCACCTTATACTGTACATATTTCCTCTTCCCGTTATTTGTCTGAAGAAGATAACTCACCGATCTTTAGTTTAACTTGGAATAGTAATAAAAAATACTGTGCATGATCTAAAATAGATGAATTTTTAAAACTTTCTTGTTTTGACTCAGGTACAAAAATTACCTCACGTTCAAAACAATAACACCTCTTTCATTAACTCTCGATTTACGGTTTAAAGCAGCGTAAAAATGAATGTTTTTATCACTTACCTTTAACACTCAGATTTTAGACGTTCTTTGAGCTCTAAAGTATGGTGAAATATGACCCAGTGAAATGTCTAACTAACCATTTTAATTACACAACGTTATACAGGGATGTTACAAAAAGCCCCCCTCCCCCAACCTGACACAGAACGGTGTTAAATAAGTTTATCGTCAATGAGGGGCTGAAATAAGCTGATTTCATTAAGCTTGTTAAGCCTCCATTTTGTAGTAACCTGGCTTTATTGATGGAAGAACAAAGGATGAGGAATCTTCTTTGTTTTATTGAATACACCGTCCTTCGGAACTGATAAATATTTACAATTTATATTTTAGTAGATAGAGCCGTAGGTTGTACCAGTAAAGCTGAAAGCTTTATTTAAATTCAGAAATATAAGAAGGAGTAACGTATTTGGTTATTTCCTGCAGAAAGTGGTATTCATTCGAGTACGTGGAGTTCAAGTGTACCAACTGTCCAACGTAGGCGGTTCCCGCCTTACTCACAGGACAGTCGAAACTTCTCCAATGACGAGCTGATCTCTCAAACGTCTTTAAACGTAGAATCATCCAAGGAGCTAGGTAGCAATATCCTCTATTATTGAGAATAAATTATTTAATCCTATCATATTCTTCTCTTGAAGTTAAAACAACTAAGGATTTTGTGATGAAACAGTTCTGTTTTATTGCAACAGTTTTTAACCTAACATAATAGAACGTGAGTATGTTTTTATTGTTTGTAAGAAGATTGTATCTGTTCTTAAACTTTAGAAATACTTCTATTTATAGCTAATATTTGTAAATAATGTATAGTGTAACCTTAAGACTGGACTTTAAAATTCGGTGGAAGTTTTCCATGCGTTGTTATCGCTGGAAGACGTGCGAGTCCGAAGGAAGACCTTATATAAAGGTAACTATGTACATTAATTAAAAAATTAACATTCTTTTGTAAATGTCCATATGATTTATGAACATATTATTGGTGGTTGGGTCTAGAGGAATATTTCAGATTTCGTTATAAAAAGTGTCATGATTTCGGGCCCTAAGCCCCAAACCATTCATGCAAATAATTCTTTATGAGTTATATACATGTAGGGTGAATGGGGGCCCTAAAACATAATTTCCATCCAAGCAGTATAAAATTACAATCATTTACTTATCTGTATTCGAACGTATAACTGGCAGGTGCCATTGACTTCACAGAAAGAAAGGCTATTTTACTTTCTTAAAATATACTTCCTTTACATCGTTGACGTTTTTATTAAGTGATACGTATTCTTTTTATCCGTGGTGTTCAGTTCATTTAAGAGGAATTAAGAGGAATATGCCTACATGAACGACGTTTGGGTAACACATGGAGTCCTTACGCCGTCAGTTCTAACGGTCGTTTCCAGGATTCACAACTGAAGTCGTAGCTTCCCAATTAACTCTACGATGTTGATGGGAAAACACCAGACACTTGAGAGGACTTGTACATTCCGCTAACACAGGGTCGAAACTAGGACCTCAATCTGCGGACATGAGTAGTGCTCCACTCACATTGGGCTCCCGTTTTAATAATAAAAATATATAACGCTTTTAAACACTATAAATTCATCAAAACTGATATTCTCGCAGATTTTACAGACGTAGACAAAACGTGCCAATGTATAGATTTTACAGACGTCAACAAAACGTGCCAATTTACACATTTTACAGACGTAGACAAATGTGCCAATGTACAGATTTTACAGACGTAAACAAAACGTTCCAATTTACACCTTTTACAGACGCAGACAAAACTTGCCAATGTATATATTTTACAGAAATCATTTTAAGCCATCAACAATACTAATTAGCAGGTTAAAATCGACCAACATATCAAGCAATTGAATCTGTGTCCGACCCTGTCTGCATCACATCGTCACAGCCAGCTACGGAATTACTGTTGGAATTAAACGGAGTAATTATAATTTAATTGCTGACTCTGTAATCAGGTGCCTGTAATTACCATTCTGCGAGCTGAATAAAGGCTTGTTAAAGCGACGGAGGTTCGCTGTGTAAAAGTTTTATGTTGAAATCTAAAATATTGAGGCTACAGTGTTCGGAATAAATATTGAGGCTACAGTGTTCGGAATAAATATTGAGGCTACGGTGTTCGGAATAAATATTGAGGCTACAGTGTTCGGAATAAATATTGAGGCTACGGTGTTCGGAATAAATATTGAGGCTACAGTGTTCGGAATAAATATTGAGGCTACGGTGTTCGGAATAAATATTGAGGCTACAGTGTTCGGAATAAATATTGAGGCTACGGTGTTCGGAATAAATATTGAGGCTACGGTGTTCGGAATAAATATTGAGGCTACAGTGTTCGGAATAAATATTGAGGCTACAGTGTTCGGAATAAATATTGAGGCTACAGTGTTCGGAATAAATATTGAGGCTACAGTGTTCGGAATAAATATTGAGGCTACAGTGTTCGGAATAAATATTGAGGCTACAGTGTTCGGAATAAATATTGAGGCTACAGTGTTCGGAATAAATATTGAGGCTACAGTGTTCGGAATAAATATTGAGGCTACAGTGTTCGGAATAAATATTGAGGCTACAGTGTTCGGAATAAATATTGAGGCTACAGTGTTCGGAATAAATATTGAGGCTACAGTGTTCGGAATAAATATTGAGGCTACAGTGTTCGGAATAAATATTGAGGCTACAGTGTTCGGAATAAATATTGAGGCTACAGTGTTCGGAATAAATATTGAGGCTACAGTGTTCGGAATAAATATTGAGGCTACGGTGTTCGGAATAAATATTGAGGCTACGGTGTTCGGAATAAATATTGAGGCTACAGTGTTCGGAATAAATATTGAGGCTACGGTGTTCGGAATAAATATTGAGGCTACAGTGTTCGGAATAAATATTGAGGCTACAGTGTTCGGAATAAATATTGAGGCTACAGTGTTCGGAATAAATATTGAGGCTACAGTGTTCGGAATAAATATTGAGGCTACAGTGTTCGGAATAAATATTGAGGCTACAGTGTTCGGAATAAATATTGAGGCTACAGTGTTCGGAATAAATATTGAGGCTACAGTGTTCGGAATAAATATTGAGGCTACAGTGTTCGGAATAAATATTGAGGCTACGGTGTTCGGAATAAATATTGAGGCTACAGTGTTCGGAATAAATATTGAGGCTACAGTGTTCGGAATAAATATTGAGGCTACAGTGTTCGGAATAAATATTGAGGCTACAGTGTTCGGAATAAATATTGAGGCTACAGTGTTCGGAATAAATTTGCTTAAACTTAAGGGTTTTACTACTTTAACAATTTTACATGTTATTTTGTTAAAGTATAAAATTAACATAAAAATATTACTAATTTTACAAGTTATTAAATCAGTAAACAAAAAAAACAATTGTCTTTAAACAACTTTTTGAGGTCGATATAGAAGTAATGGTTAATTAGTTCACTGTATATATATTTAGGAACATAACTAATAATGTTGTTTATGATTTGAGAGAAATCTCATCAAAAAGGGAAGAGATTCTATCAAAGGTGGTCTCTTAGTTTACGTACCCTAACCAAAACAAACATATGAAAATAATTAAGGCTAAGTCTGTGGTAACGTATTAAACACAAAATTCTATCACGTATTCTGTCTGTAAGTGCAGTCAGTATTCATGCTGTAAGGACACTTCTATCACTCTGTCTGTAAGTGCTGTCAGTATTCGTGTTGTAAGGACACTTCTATCACTCTGACTGTAAGTGCTGTCAGTATTCGTGTTGTAAGGACACTTCTATCACTCTGTCTGTAAGTGCTGTCAGTATTCGTGTTGTAAGGACACTTCTATCACTCTGTCTGTAAGTGCTGTCAGTATTCGTGTTGTAAGGACACTTCTATCACTCTGTCTGTAAGTGCTGTCAGTATTCGTGTTGTAAGGACACTTCTATCACTCTGTCTGTAAGTGCTGTCAGTATTCGTGTTGTAAGGACACTTCTATCACTCTGTCTGTAAGTGCTGTCAGTATTCGTGTTGTAAGGACACTTCTATCACTCTGACTGTAAGTGCTGTCCTGTATTCATGCTGTATGGACACTTCTATCACTGTCTGTAAGTGCTGTCCTGTATTCATGCTGTAAGGACACTTCTATCACTCTGTCTGTAAGTGCTGTCCTGTATTCATGCTGTATGGACACTTCTATCACTCTGTCTGTAAGTGCTGTCAGTATTCGTGTTGTAAGGACACTTCTATCACTCTGTCTGTAAGTGCTGTCCTGTATTCATGCTGTATGGACACTTCTATCACTCTGTCTGTAAGTGCTGTGAGTATTCGTGTTGTAAGGACACTTCTATCACTCTGTCTGTAAGTGCTGTCCTGTATTCATGCTGTAAGGACACTTCTATCACTCTGTCTGTAAGTGCTGTCCTGTATTCATGCTGTATGGACACTTCTATCACTCTGTCTGCAAGTGCTGTCAGTATTCATGCTGTATGGACACTTCTATCACTCTGTCTGTAAGTGCTGTCAGTATTCGTGTTGTAAGGACACTTCTATCACTCTGTCTGTAAGTGCTGTCCTGTATTCATGCTGTATGGACACTTCTATCACTCTGTCTGTAAGTGCTGTGAGTATTCGTGTTGTAAGGACACTTCTATCACTCTGTCTGTAAGTGCTGTCCTGTATTCATGCTGTAAGGACACTTCTATCACTCTGTCTGTAAGTGCTGTCCTGTATTCATGCTGTATGGACACTTCTATCACTCTGTCTGCAAGTGCTGTCAGTATTCATGTTGTAAGGACACTTCTATCATTCTGTCTGTAAGTGCTGTCCTGTATTCATGCTGTATGGACACTTATATCACTCTGTCTGTAAGTGCTGTCCTGTATTTATGCTGTAAGGTCACTTCTATCACTCTGTCTGTAAGTGCTGTCAGTATTCATGCTCTATGGACACTTATACCACTGTATGTGTATGGGTGAGTGGGTGGGTCAATACTTATGGTTCTCTATAATGGACTTATGGAGCAGCCGTAGATAAGTGGCTAAGGCGCTGGCTTGCCACGCTGCCGGTCCGGGTTCGATTCCCAATGTGACTACTAATTTGCCCTGCCGCTCCCGTGGTTCGGAAAACACGTAAAGCAGTTGGTCTCCAGGTTAAGTGTTACAGACGGCTCCTTGGCCCTAACTTCGCCTGGTAAAATAAGACAATCTTCTTAGAGCATTCTGCCTGTAAGTGCTGTCATTATTCCTGCTGTAAGCACACTTCTTTCACTCTGTCTGTAAGTGCTGTCATTATTCCTGCTGTAAGCACACTTCTATCACTCTGTCTGTAAGTGATGTTGTTTCAATAAATATTCATGCTGTAAGAACACTTATACCACGTTAAATTGTGTAATTGCTTTTGTAATAACTTTAATTATTGAGGCCACTCTTTCAATCCGCCCACAACTTCCAACGGGGAAATTACTCTGGGTGTCGTATTTAAGTTGTCCTCGAGTTTTCCTGTTATTTGTACCATAGTTTCTCCTACCTTTGGAAGTTCTATATTTATGAAGTATGACAAACTCTATTTAAACGTTTTAACAATTTTATTGTTTAAACAACAAACTTTTATTGTTCATTTTAATTAATTCACTGCACTTATACCTATTTCATATACAAATGCGTGCACTTACTGTTCAAGAAGTATTTAATTTTACTAAAATATAAATATTGGTTATAAATTATAAAATAATAAATACTAATCTATTTACTGATATTGTTAATAAACGAACACATTTTACTTTTTGATATTAGTCATCATGAACAGATATATAATTTTGTTAATTAATGAATATTATTTGTATACTTTTGTTTTTTGTCAAAGCTCTCTCTAACTGCCATTTGTCAGTGTGTTAACAAATACGACGCAGTTAATTTTACACTTGCCTGTTTTTGTTTGTCGAATTATTGTTTCCACTACGTTCTGCACATATATCCGGATAAAGAATTCTTAAAGGTTAGTAAGATTCAGTCACAAATTGATAATGCAGACAAATAAAATAAAAAAATAAAAAATATCACACTTTACGATGCCCAAATAAATATTCAGGTTGTTTCATGAGAAATTATATAACATATTAGATTTGAAAACTACCACGTAGACAACTAGCTTTGTTTATGCAGTATTTAAATAAGTTATATGTCTTAAATATATTTATAAAGTATACTTTATAAATATTTATAAATAGACACAATACAATATTATCGATTCTATAAAATGTTGGCAAATGTTCACAAATTAAATTTTCGTTCGTATAGCTAAATTTGTTTCTATTTATTCCTAAAAATAATCCTTTATATCCTACCTAATTTCCTATATGATTGATAACATTAATTTAAAAGAAATCTCTTGTCAGTGATTTATTTACTATTAGGTATTTTGAAGTAGACAACAAAAGAAAGTAAATATTTTGTACGTGTTAATAATAAAAAAATGTGTCAATAATTAATTTATTTAAAATTTAAGTTGTGATTCTTGCATTGATGAGTTCTTAATATATATAGGTATATGTACAAACTAGGGGACACCCCTGCACGCTTCGCGTGCCAACCCCGACGCTCGCAACGCTCGCAAATAAGTAGATTAACTGTTTAACGTAAAATCACAATATTACATTTATTTACAGTATCTCACTCACAATATTTGCGTTGCTACCTGTTTATTAGTATAAATAATACCCTAGGGTATTACTTAGCCTTTTACAAACTTGTTCAATTAATTTGTTCGTGTTTAACAGCTGAAGATAAAACTATTAGTATAATGTTACAAATGCATTAATCACAGAACAGCATTGTTATGTGGGATTAATATTACAATGTCACATATACAAAATAAACATGATCATTTATATACAAAACAGCTGATATTAATTTACTAAAATCAACCCAATGTAGTCCTTATGGAACAATTTTTTAGGGGCGGTTTCTACCCCTTAGGATTACTTTATCAACATGAAAATACTTTAGTTGTTCTATTTAAGACCTAAAGAAACATTGTACAAAATTTCAACTCTCTACCTATATGGAAAGTTGGAGAATTAGTGATGAGTGAGTGAGTGAGTCAGTCAGTGAGGGCTTTGCCTTTTATATATATAGATGTATAGTTATGTAACTTTATTTTCTGAATCTTAACGAAATAATTTCTAATACTACCTCGTAGTATTAAGATTTCAGAACAAAAAGTGTCATTTAAATATTTATACTAAATAACTCTATGGAAATTAGTTTATCATTAAAATATTAATAAGAATTATAAAAGTTGTTAAATATTTTTTTATATTAAGTATCAATTTCAAAATATGTACTAACTGCTAAGATACACAACGGTTTTTGGTCACGTACCACCATTATTGAAACAAAACAGAGGGTTTTCACGTAATGATGTTGATATCAAAAAAAACCTATTTGTGCGTTTAAAAGTCCTTCACATTTTTTCCATAATCGAAAATTAGTACAATTCTGTGAGTGATCGTAGTTTTGGAACGCCAAGATTGTTTCAAAATACATTTTGAAACTATGTCTTATGCAATAAAATAACATCTGCTTTCAAATGTTCAGTTCAAGGTGGGTGTTTTCTGGAGAAATCTCCATTTTGTAGTCTACCTATTTTATATCGAAGTAAATGCTGTTCATGATTTTCAATGTATGTCCATTTTGGACCTTCACAATAAATCTTGGCAACACTTTAACAAAATATAATTTTTTTTACATTTGATCAGTGGATTTACTATGTCGTTCATCTGAAACAAAATATTAATTATGAGAAAAATATATTACTTTTTCAAATGTTTATTGTGAGGTTTATGATCGGTAAATTTTAAATTTTCAGCACTTACGAGTAACAATAGGATCCCCTTTGTGGTATTCAATAGAGGTTCTATAGAGGGTGGAGTAACTATAGAGCCATAATGTGGTAGCACTCTTGAGATGGTATTGGAAAGTAGTAAAGAGTATTTAGACATATATATATATATATAGATATTTTGAAAGCCTTACACATGACGTAATTTTTCTTAAATCAGCATTACTATGTTTAATGACGTAAACAATTGCTTCTACTAAAAATGAAAATAAAAACTAAAGTGTATAAATAATTCTACTTAACGTTATAACTTTAACTGTAATAGCCTGTGTTTTTTAATTCTGATTATAAATATATTATAATTGATCAAAGTCATAACTACTTGCTAATTTGAACTCTATGATAGATTACTAAAGTGTAATAAATTATGACAAATAAAAAAACCACTGGACATGTTTAAACATATTGACAACGCGTCTCGCAGAATCAATTTTTATATATTTTGTTGAGTATATTTTTAAAAATAGAAAACTACTCATATTTAGTTCAGAAAGGACGATATAAGTACAATCAATGCGGTTTTGAGGAATTGTCTTTTCATTTCCAAACTCGATTAATTATTTCCGAGTAACATTTCTTTTTCTCACTAGAACAGGTTTTCCAGTTATTTTTTTCTTTTATCGTCTGTAAAGGTTGTTATAAATAATTCAAAGTAGGTATAAATGGCGTTATATATTAACTGTACAGTTGTTTAACTGTTGGAAGGAATAAAGACATTTGTTTAAATGATACTATAGATATATTATTATAGTAAAGAAAAAATCTAGAAAGAACAATTGTCACTGTTACAATAATGATAATATTATTAAAAAGTAAGTGTTTTTCCATAAAATGTTGTGTTTTGTATCTTAACGTTTTCTGTATTTACCTAAACACAAACTTTACAAAAATATTGACAAAATTAACTCAATCAAAACAAATACATAAAAATACTACCTAATTTACGAATCATTAAAAATAATGTTTGAAGTATTTTTTATTTAATAATATGTGCTCAACGAAACTAGTTACAATAAGTTACAATACTTTCAATAGTAAAATTGTAAGCTAATTAATTGATTTATCTGGAATTTATTGAATGAAATGTTTAACTTGAAAATTATTCAACAATTGTATTTAGTTAAATCACAGTAAATATAATTTTAGAAAAATGTAAAGTTTAGCAATTTCTTCTGCAATAAATTCAAAGTGAAGTGTTTTTTATGTTAAATTACATTGTTTGTATTCCAAAATAATTACTATTTTATGCGGTTAACTTCACATAAAATATAATTATTTATAAATTGTTTTACGATTATAATCTTGGTCACTAGACTGCTCCAGTTAGTTTGAGTGGTTGGCCTAGCTCCAAAGTTCAATTTAATAACTGATCAAAATTACTAAGTGTGCGGCCCAAACTTAATTATTTTCAAAACGTTTCCACAAATTACACTTTTACATGCAGTGTGTTAATAAGTATGACACACTTTTGGATTGCCATAGGAGGTACCAACTTTAACAAATATATCAAAACAATGTGTCATCAACTATTAGTCTATACATATTCAATATACAATTTTTAACTCTGTTTAGCAGCGCAAATTAATTGCAACTTGGCAAAATCGTAACATTTTAACGTATTTATAATTTAAATTGTATCCAAGGACGAATTTTCAATTATGTTGCACAATTATTACAAGTAAAATTACAAAACTAAAGCTATCATAATTGTAAAATTCATTCAATAAATTATTCGAAGTATTTGATTTACATAATTTCTTGCTTTTTTAAACATGACTCCTGCAATTATTAATAATTAATGAAAACACAACGTTTCATATTCAGAATACGTGAAACTTTAATATTATAAAGTAATTATAAATTATCAAAAGTATTACGTATTTTGGAGGAATCCTCCATTATTAGTATAATTTCAATTGTTACTGGCAAAAGCATGTTTGTTTAAGTGTTTTGTTGGGGATTAGTACATTTTTTATACGTGTAATTTAAATATTTGAAAACTGTAACTTTTAAGCAAGTATAGGAAATATTTATTCTTAAACATTGCTCTTTTTATATATAAGCTAAAGTACGACGTATGTAAAAGATTGTTAGGGATACTAAAACTATTATTGTGTATGTTTGTGATTTTTACTTTACCACTCCCTGGTTATAATCTCTATAATCACATTAAAATATTTTTATCCATACGAAAAAGAAAATATTTAATCATGAGCGTTTTAAATAGTGGCCAAAAAGGCTATTATTTAAGTTTGAAAATATTTGCAATTTACCCTATAATATTAAATAATCACTAAAAGCTTTCGCTGTTTGAATTTGAGTTCATTAATTGTAAATAGATCACTATCACTGAACGTTTTCCCTTTGATTGTTTTCACTGAAACAAAAATTCTTGTTTGTATTAATACAAGGATTAGTTCAAAAAAATAAATACATAAATTGGTGTATTACATATTGATGCTTGAAACTATTTAATTGCAATAAAAATTAATTATGATACTCTGTATATGGGTTAAAAATTGAACCTGTTTATAAAGCGAAAATTAAGGCTAATACTTCGCACCGAATGAGATAACTGTCCGGATGTTGTAAAAAGGAGCCCATTTAACGATTCTGTTTAATTGTTCAATTGGCAATCTTCGTTGCCTTAACATTTGGCAAATTTGATTGTTTACTTTTTAATAGTATAGTATTTAATAATATAATTTAAATTTACGTACAGACAGTCAATGCTCCAATAATATCTTATAAAATACCATATATGCATGTCATTCTAGGTAAAATAATTTAAGATAAAAGAAAAACTATACTAGCTCATATAAAATGCTGTTTAGTTGTTAAAACAGCGAATTTAAGGTCACCTGTAACACAGAGTATAGACTGTAACTAGCGTTTAGTATCTTGCTTAGTTTATAATATATTTACAAATTTTATAAACCTACTCGACTAATAAAAATATATATTTTCACCATTATCAAATAAGTATTTGTTTAAAATTTAATACAATCAGGGATGTGGTAAAACTACGAAGAATGTCTAATTATGTTTTCAGTGCTTATTAATCAAACAAGTCACTGTATCAACATTAAATTTACGTTTATCTAGGCTCCTTGTCCAATCGCATTGCATTATCTTCACCGATTACAACCGCATCCAATCGGTGAATTTGCGGCGTTATCAGATGATAAAGTACAGTCGGCGCCGATGACTTGTGACAGGGACTGTACCAGCATTGTTTGCGTGCCTTCCATGTGGTACTCCCGTACCTTCGACTGTCTCTGAGCGGTACTAAACTGAATTATTGAACACTGTTTCTGCTATTAAACTAGGAGATAGTAGTATAGCCTACACTGTATATTTGTTATGCATGTGCAAATAATCAACATATTGATAAAAACGAATGTTACATAATAACGTCTTACAACACATCGTTGTTATAATAGTTTATCCAACATCATTATGTATAAATTTCATATTTTTATTCTAGGCAATAAACAGACAATTTGTGACGTAATTATAATTAATTTTAAAGTTGTTCCCGATTATAAAGTTCTTGATTTATCTGTGAATAAAAGGTTTTTTTATTATTATTATTATTATTATTATTTCAAATGTTTACTGATAGGCCTATTATAAATAAAAAAAAATTTCGTACAAGAATGGGAGAAAGGATGGGTTTGTTAGATAGCACTTATATTTGTACTCTCTGGTATATAAAGGAAAAAACCGTTCTTTCAAATCTTCGGAACTTTCTTTTACATTGATTGTGATAAAATTGGTTTTTAGCACTTTGACTTTGTTGCGGACGTTTCTTACCTCTTCCTCTCCAGAAGCGGTGTTGACGGAGTCCATACTCTGGCAGAGGCCCACGCTGGCCTCGGTCTGCATGTTCATAGTGGATGCGACGTCGGCGTCGGTCAGTCGGCGCTTGAAGGCGGGAGATCCTGGGCCGGAGGGCGGAGGGGGCACAGTCGCTGTGGTCCTCACCCGCTTTAGACTGAAGGTCTCCACGATTCGGTCTTTGTGACAAGTCACTATACACTTTCACGTCACCGTAAATACGATCGGACGTTAATTTTTAAAGAAAAATACGCACTGTTATTTTTTCTAACACTTGTCCGAAGGAGAGCGCAGATCAGATCGTCATCGCAGTGGTGCGCACAGTCTTCTCTGGTCGGCGGCCGCGCAACTACTGACGCCTGACGTCACGTCTCGCACCGCGGACAATGGGACCGGAACAGGAAGTGAGGGGAGGGGGTGACAATGGATCCGCGGTGTGACACAGGTACAAGCGGGGGCGGTCGCTGGTCCCCTGGGTGATCTGAGTGCGCTATGTGTGAATGTGTGTGTGTGTGTAAAGGGTGATGACTCGTCTCTGACTGACACAGGCCACCACGCGTCTGTGTGTCTCTAACGCATGCGCCGGTAAACCCACCCACCCACCCACTACCCCACCTGGCTGAGGTAATCTATAACATCACTTCCGACCTGCTCCGACAGGTAGCAACACTAACCCGCTAATGACAATTTTAATTGGAGAAATTTCTCAACTTAATCATAATTTTGTTCCTTCCATAAAATGTTATAATTCACTAGTAGCATAGTTTCCAAAAATCATAACCTATTTAGTTATTTATTTTGATTGCGCAATGACCAACCACAAACTGATTGCAAATAAAAATATTCCTGATTTATGAGCAAATTTACTAGTTAGTAAATAAATGTTCACAGTTAAATTAATTCCCTGTTACTTATCACCCTGTAACGAAAAATAAATAATAGACGTCACTAATCAATTTAGACTCAATTAGCTAATTACCAGTTCACTGTTTGGGTCGTTATAATAATCAATTCTAAAGAAGACATTAACAAAATAATAACTCACTATGGTTGAAAATTTAAAAAATGAAGATGACACCAGGCTAAGACAGTTGAGACTGATCTAGAAGTAGGTAACAAGCGTACACCATCAGATAAGTTATCGTGATATTAATGGGGTGTGGAAAATTAGATCCCCAGAAAGGTTCGTAGATTCGGTTTTTTTTGTTTTTTTTTCCTGCAATCGGTCACTTGAACACCGATTTATCTCTTTTTATCTTTTATATTATACGAGAATATATATTTAGGCCTATATTATAACTCGTAATTGTGACTTTGTTGTTGAGAGTTTGCCTGATACTATTCGCTCCTTTTTTTATTGAAAAATACAAGTCTAGTTTTTTTTTTTTAATTTGATGAGGCACATAATAAATGACAACGGTTTCATTCAAACTTTGGTGTTCCGTTGTTTTGCCCATGATACCTACATTAACCAAACAGACTATGGTTGGTAATAAGAGGGAAATTTCATAAATTTATGTTAAGTGATTATCTCTCTCAAAACATTTTTTTATTGTGGATGGAAATTGTGGGGTTTATACAAAACCACACTCTATAACTTGTCTATTAATTAGGAAAAACAATAACTAACGTTTAAAGTACAAGAGTTCACTTATTAGTGTTTTGTCATCACATAATCCACGTAGACGCGATGGTAATCATCGCCTAAACATAAAGTAGTGTGGCGTTTATGTGTCCATGACTACAATTTAGAGCGAGAAGTATATATTTTTTTATAAATCTATACTTATATGAATATTAGTCATCGTATTAAGTATGTATAGGAAACATTGCACGACAGTTAGTTTACGCGTGTAACTGTAATTGTGAAACAAACGTCTGTACAAAATGACGACTGTCGAGTTAAAACAAAAAAAAAAAACGCTTTGCTAAGTCAACTAATATATTTTGGTAACAAAACGAAGTTAAGATTATAAAATTTTTCTTCAAATTAGGTTTATAATTTTGTTTGTGTAAACAGTGTAAATATCATACTTACGTGAATCAAAAGGTCAAATATTATATTAAAAGACACGCATATTACTTTACTGAGTGATAGTCAGGTCAAAACAAATTTAATAAGATTTTTGATATCTTAAGGAGATTTTCTCCTTACATTGTTTTAATGATGCAATAAGAATTTTCCATAAACTTACTCTGAAGATGTACCCAGCATATACATCACCATCTTTATAATTTTCTTGCCTTAGCCTTAATTAATATACTACAATTTTATTTTTTTTAATCAGTACTAATAAAATTAAAAATAACCAAGAACTCTTCGATTTTTTCAAATAGTCTTAACAAACCAGATATCAGTAGTTTTAATTCTGTCTTTTTAAATTGTCAATATTACCTAAACTAAACATAGTTTAGGCTTACAGTTGAAAATAAGCGTTTATTAAACTATACAGAATACAACCATATTAAATATTCATGCTTACAAAACTGCATGTATTTATAATAAAAATACTCTTATAATAAATATGTATTTATAATAAAAGAACTTAAACATATTATTTATATTTATAGATAAAATCTAGAACGAGTAAATTAATTTACATAAATAGTGGGGCATACAACACATTATACATATATTTCAATATTAAATATATATGTAATTTTGTAATTTGCTCATCTGCCTATCCATAACTTCAGGTTCATTTGTCATTAATCAGTTAATGAAAATTTCTAATTATCAGTCGGCCTTAGCTTGTAACAAGGACAAAATTTAATCATCTACACTCATCACACTCATTCGAAACACACGATGGCTCATTTTTTACGATCGGCGTTTTAAAAAAAATAAATAAAATGCACTATTCTTTGGAAGATATATTGAAAGAGGTTAGCTTTGACATTAAATAGTTGGAGTAGCTATCAATATCAGACTTGCGCCAGAGTCATTAGTTGGAGTAGCCATCAATATCAGACTTGCGCCAGAGTCATTAGTTGGAGTAGCTATCAATATCAGACTTGCGCCAGAGTCATTAGTTGGAGTAGCTATCAATATCAGACTTGCGCCAGAGTCATATCAGAGCTTTAGGTTTTAGATGGATGGAAAATATAACATTTCAATACTATGTTTATTTATATAAAACATGTGCGTTATAGTGTTAAACAATGCACAGCTTTCACCAGAAGACGGCTCTCGGCTGTAAACCATAAACTGGTCAGCTGATGCTGGAGGTTGTTTATGATGGACCAGAAGAAGAAGAAGAAGCAGCCTTGTGGTAGACAGCTGATGTGTCACGTGACTATAGTATTTCCCCACCACCGCCACCGCCCATTCATGCAGAAACTTCTTGCGTAACCACAGCCGTCCTCCAAGGCCAGTTGATGTATTGTGGATCTTCGGTTGTTTCAGGACTCATGGACCAATACAAGCTCTGAGATTTATTAAGGAGGGCGATGAATTAGAATAACCAGCAATATCTGTTCAAATTCGCCTTATTTTGTTAAATTAGTAAAACAGGTTTAGTAGATTAGTTTGTTTTTCGTTATATTTGTTGGGTTTGGTTACAGTAGGTAACGTTTACCATGATTCACTCATTTTCTAATAAATAAAACATTTTAATATAATTTTCCAATAAATTCTTTTTGATATTGCTTATATATTGATGGAGAAAATCGAATCTGTTGGAAAGTTCGAAAATCCCACCATGACCTGGAAAAAATACGAAAAAGGACCTATGATTTCTTTAAATACATTTTGGCAAAACTTAACTCGCTCGGGTTTTCAGGTTAGGGAGGTTAGGTTTGGATCCACGAAAATCTCCAAAAACACGGGTTTTTATTTCAAGGATTTGGTTCATAATAACGATCGTATCGTAATACTTGAAGTGTCATTTGAAAGGCGAAGAGATAATATAGTGGACTATAAGTTGGTTTTAATAAAACATCGAGCATTTTTTGATAATTTACTGTTTCATATGTGAAACTTTAAACGACATTCTTGACGATTATGAATTAAAAATCAATAATAACAATTAATTGTCCAATAGAGTAGACTTTTAATAATCATATATTTTTCACTTTATAACTCATTATGACAATAATCATGAACGTTACAGTTGAAATAGAGCATCATGTCCCGCTTCGGTAAGTTTGTGTGTCGTCAACTTCCTGGCGGTGTCGTGGCAGTTTAGGAAAGACCACCTTGATGCATTCTTTATAAAAATGGTTTTCATTGAATGCTATAAAACAAGATTAACTCCAAAACCACCATAAAATCCATTGGGTATATTCAGAAGAAGAGAACTTATTAAACCAACCCCACTATTTGTTTTATATTCCATTTAATACGAGACATTTTTAATGTTATTCATTTGCATGTTATCAAACTATGTTAATTGAAAACCCATTTAAGCAGCATATAATTTGTATTTTACATGAGTGTTAATATGTTAAATATTTCTTTGGTTGAAAAGTTCAATCTTTTGCTATAGACTGAACTCTTCTCAAACATGAATAGAACAATGAAAAATGTTCATATTATAACATCTCAAATTTAAAATAATGGATTCATAAATCTTAAGTTAATTAATCGTCAATAAAAACAAGTCATAGAGACAAGTGCACTCGATACATTAATTGACGTATACCAATCGATATATTGATCGATACTAGAGACCCTACTCATTCCGCCAAAGCGTACATAGGTAAAGTGAAATTTAAAAAAATGGTACGAAACATTTAGATACAGCAGCTACAATTGTTCAACTACAACCTATATACCAACATTAAGTTTATGCGTTTTCCCGCTTTCAACCAAAATCCAAAATCTCTGACTCCTTAAAATTATAGTATTATCTGACAATTTCCATAGTCATGAAAACTAAGATTACTCACCGTAAGGTTAATGGTTGAATCCCAGATTGGTGGTTGTTTGAAAATCTTGACTTTAACCTAGCAACTACTTATGTTACAAAAATAGTTATCTTGAAATTCTCTAGCAAAATCTATATCACCCATTAACAACGGATGAAAATACCTCAGAGAAAAAAGAAACAGAGGGCGCTTTCTTATGGCCGCAGTGAACGCCTCATTGGCAGTTATAAATAGATTACAGCCAATTTACATTTTTATACGTCGAAAGTAATCGTTACTACGTTTATCCTTGAGGATTTTGGGGTAAGAAAGTGAGGGGCTGACAAGGTACTGGCCCTGCCATCGCATGGCAAACTGGAGAAATAGCTACTCAGCACACTATTGGATGCGACCTCTGTTTCTTTCTTTTCTATGGAAATGCCCAACCATTAATTGGTTATTTGGTTGGACTATTCTCTAAAAATCACAACTGTTAACCAATAGTTGTGTTTCTTTGTCAATGGATTTAAATAAAGAGAAAAAAACCGTTTCGCTGTGCAAGTAGTTTCATTCGAACAATATACCCACATGCCTTTCATCAATAATTGGAAAGTTTTTACTCTAAATCCTTGAATGCTAAACCATCTTGAGTAATTAAATCTGGATAAGTTTGTATTCACTTAAATTTTCTGTTTTAGGACTTGTAATTCTACACTTCTACACCCTTTAAATCTGATCGTAGTAGTTATAATTTTTAAGATGATATTTAGATTATTGCACAATCTTACGCAATAATGACTTTTGGTTCTACTCTGTTTTGTTTGTCCAAATTGTTATTATAATCACATAAATCAATTCAACTCAGACCTTCTCACAGGTTTCTACTCATGTTTGGTATATTCCTTATTTATTACAAACAATGATTACAAATCAGTATTAGTTTTGTTTCATTTTTCTTATCAGTTTTATTTTAGTTCTTTTTAGGTAATTTAAATGTGTTATCATTTTTATCATCTAACCCTTTTGTTTAATTTTTGTTCTTAATCACTGTTATGTAGTTTATTTGTTTAGTAAATCGCGTTTTCGTTAATTCATCTATTCATCTTTGCTTAGTTAATTTCATATTCATTCATTATCTATTAAATAAATTAATTCGAATATCACACTATCTCTATTTATTTTTCTTTTATATTAAAAAGGGTTGCCAAGAATCCTATTCTTCCTCACTAATGCAAAAGCGTTGATGTATTGAACCATTTTATCACCTCTATATTTCTTGAAATCACTAATTCATTTTTATCTTTTAAATAGATATTTAGCTCAGAAAGTGTTTTCCTACCATTAGTAAGAAAATGCAATAGTAATTCCAAAATATAGTTTCTAGCAGAAGTACGCCAGCACAACTATCTGACAGTAAATCAAACCTTTCGCTAAGCACACATTATTTTCCGCTACAACTTTTACCTATGGTGTCATGCCTCCGTTTCTAAATAGTGAATGTGTTCATGAAATATGGTTGAGGCCAACACCAGGAGCTTTGAAGTCCGTGGTGCGAGACCATTAATAATGCATATGATTAACTGCGGGACTTGGGAACACTAACACAGGCGTCAAGGTTGCAGGAGCGAGCGTGTGGGAACTCGCCATTGTTGTTGAGTCGATACTGGCTTACTCGCTACATCGATACCTCACCCCAACCTTCGTGTTTGTTGGGGGCAGTGACTCACACTTACAGGTGCAATTACCCTTTACAGGTTCATAAACTGTGAAAAGTATAGAGAAATCTAGATAAACCCCTAGTTTCGAGAAACAGTAAACAAAAGAAAAGAAAATCAAATTACTCGTAATTTTATTCTTATCGTTCTTCATAATCAAATCTGACATGTAAAGCTGGAGTAGGTAGGACTTTTTCATTCTTATGGGGAAAAGGTCCGGGTTTAATTTCTTACACGTCCTGCCTTTCATTCTTACCGTACTTAACAAACTCCACAAACGAACTTTTATCCACATCACAGCTTGATCTACAACCTTATGTGCCACCCTGTTCTTCTTCGACTCAATAACTTTGATTCTACAGAAACTCTAATTTCTAACGACATTTTAACTCTGTCTGGCACCATTTCCAAGAACATTTTCACAAAATCAACAGATTTTACATCCTACCTGTCTTAATTGAACACATCATGGTTACAGTTAACTGAATGTACGCTTATTAATATGTCGTTGACCATCGCTGTTCAAAACACCCAACAGGGACCGAAGTAAATAAGGTAACTCCATTTCTAGATACTAACTGTTCTTTTACTCATACACTCTAAATATCTGAATTGTACACTATGAGATAGGCTATTTACAAACTTGAAATACAAGATATACACCATTTTGACACTTGAAATTAATTACTAATATTTACAACAATTAGTGTCACTTATCACAGTCTATGTTCACACAATATAAGACACAGATCGATGTACTGTACTGTCAATGTTTTAACGCACTGTCACAATACTGTCACAATTAAAATCTGTCACTTGACTGCCACTCTCACGTCCACTGGATCTGACTCTACCACTCTGTAGACTGTCACTCACTGATTGACTGACCTACTGCCTAGTCATCCGAAGGGTGTCTTTATATAACGCAGTGGTGCAAGACCAGAAGGTCCTGGAACTGCCAAGGTGATCTTAGGAGGGAGATCTAGGTCTTTCTGGGAGCTAATTCGGGAAGGTTCTGACTCCACCTGCATTCAAACTAACTTATATTCTAGCCCTTCCAAGAATAAACTACTTTAGATTGGCATAAATATACGGAAATGCGTGAATACCCATGACCTATGCGATACCGACATTGATTTTCATGAACATTAATATTTTAGCTGTACTAAACTAAATACATAAACCGCTCATTGTGTATACATCCTTTACATACACACATTTACACTTTATATATAAACATACATACAACAGAAAACTGCAAATTCAATTTGTCAAAATTCCTATCGAATTAAAAACAAATATTAAAATAATATTACTTTGAACAAATGAAATTTTAAAAATATAAGACAAAAACACGTTTTTACTACCTCATATTAATCATTAATGAACATAAATTAACGCATCAAGCCACTTTACTTACGCTTCAAATGACGACATAAGAAAGTATAAATACGCAATCTTTATTAACACATTCCGAGTGAATTTCCTGCCAATGCAAGTATCAGAAATGAATGGAAATTCCTCGATTTACTCACAGTTTTCCTCACCGAAAATAACAGTTTTCCTCACAGTTTCACTCTCTGTCTCTCTTGGAAGTGTCCGTTTTTAATGCTATAAAAATAATTATTATAACATTATATCACATAAGAATGTTTAGAGACAGTTTCATAATTCAAGGGGGGAGGGGGTTTAATTGATATGAAAAATAATGTTGACATTTGAATTAATAAATATAACTATGGAGATAAAATGATGTTTTGTAAACTAACTAAATGTTTTTTTGGTAGTGATATAATAAATGATAAAAACCTAATTCAAAATTATACATACACTGCACTTCTGAACAATGAGATATAAAATTGTTGTTGCATCCAGAGGGAAAATGTTGAACAGAAATACAAATTGAAACAGTTCTACTCATTTTGTACTTCCGGATACAACCATTGTTCAAACTCCTATCCATGTTTGAGAAATTGGAGCTGTCGAAAAGCGACAGTTTAAAAATTAATTTTACCTAATGCCTTCTTTTCTTTCTTTTTTATATAACTCCCCTCATCTAACAATGTGTCAGTTAAAATTCTCTCT
This sequence comes from Stictocephala bisonia, assembly GCA_035578905.1. NCBI lineage: Eukaryota > Metazoa > Arthropoda > Insecta > Hemiptera > Membracidae > Stictocephala > Stictocephala bisonia. Next base: position 2,682,963 of record JAQJVL010000056.1, read on the forward strand.
CAAAATCTTCTGATAGAAAAATAAATTACAGCTCTGACACGACAATGTAAACAAATTAATATATATTTACATTTTATGGAGCTATTAAACGATAATAAAGCCAAAGGGGGTGTTTGGCTCTTTCCTTTTTTCCCCGTAAAAGTCCTCATTCGTGGGAGATAACATTTTCCTAGCTCACGCATAATTTTCGAGATACAAGGAAAAAATTGAAATTACACCTTCTTTGTGTCCCCTTTTTAGGCCTCGCCCAGGGCTGGGTGCTTTGGTTTGTCCGAAAAAATTTCAAAAATCAAGTCTTCTCCTCTCGACAATTCCTTCTTTCTAGACATTTGTAAAACTAGTCTACAAACTTTAAGCCATTTCTTATGGAACTTTCTATTATGCCTCGCTATGGGCTTGTTCTCTACGCTTGCTTACCCCATTAGAAGAAAGGGGAAGGCCTCCTTGGGACTGTATAAACCATCACACCAATATAAAGCTCATCCTATAAGTCTACTTTAAGGATATCCAAAGTAGAACAACCATGTCAAAGTTACAATAGTATAAATGATTTTAAACGCTTGATGATAAAAAACACAATGATAACCAAATCAGCCAAACTTTTGTGTCATGTTTTTTCGTGTCGGTTGTTTGAAAAAAAACTATTAAATTGAATTAAAACCAGTGTATTCTTATGGAAAAAATTAATCATTGAGAGTCCGTTTCTATCCCATAGGAATGGAAGTACGATAAATCCGTTCTTGGTGGGTATCTATCATACAAAAGCTAACTTCCCTCCATATTTTTAATCGACATCTGTTTTAAGTGGTTCTGGAGATTTTGTGATGAGTGGGTAGGTCTACATGGTTTTTAGATTATGTAAATACTAGAGGACACCCCTACACGCCATCCCGTTACTCGCTAAGCTCTTTACACATTGGCCTGTGACCTTGACTATAAATAATAGTAGGCTAACTGTCTAACGTAAAATCACATACTTGCGTTGTTACATATTTTTTACTATAAATACCCAATGATATTATATAGCCTATTTCAAGCGTGTTCATTTGATTTGTGTTTGTTTTAACAGCTGAAGACTAATTAAATAAATAAAATAACTGCATTAGATTACAATTGGAACCTTCAAGTCCAGTAGAGCGGAGTCCTACAATCGATTGTGAATTAAACCGTGCTTACAACCTTCACTGGTTTAACATTATAAAAGATCTAATCTCCTCATGTAACACCATTGTTTACATTCCAACAGCTGTTAAAACATTTTGGAGATCATTGTTTACATTTGAACAGCTGTTAATTTTCGTTTCATAAAATCTTTCACAATGTTATTCTTACGGCCGAAAAACCGACCGAGATTTTCCCGTGCACTTCAGGGTAACAATATTGAAGAACTAAGACCTTATTGCACAACTACGAACTGAAGCAAACTTTCCCTCAAATATCAATTGGTCAAGAAATAAGTGAGGAATTACGTTGAAAAACCCGACTTTGCGTATTGTACAGTTTAAGGAATAATATTATATCTGGTAATTTTTATTTATTTATTTAAATCTTTATTTGTGTTTGACAACAGATTGTTGTATACAAAACGTCATATTATGCTAAGAATAAAACTAGATAAATATAAAATGAAACTTGAAACACACCACTCATTCTCTCATTCACACGTACATTTCCAATATTCATTCACACCTTCATTCAAAACTCTGGCAATTTCCGTCCCAACTCCGAACCGAGATTCGCTCTCCCCGGTATTGGAGGAACTCCCCCACCGAGTAGAAGGCCTTTTGAGTCAAGAAACTCTTCAGTCTGACTTTAAGTGCTTATACAGAACATAACAATATGTGTTTCGGCCTTCGAAAGTGTGAAGAAAATAATATTGCCTTAGCCCTATTAGTGGTTCTACAATATAAAATTAATGGCTTCGTACATTAGTATTCTTAGACCAATATAAATGTTGTACATAGGAGAAAAGAGTAGTGATACCAAGTTGGTCTCCACTTATAACTTCACTCATGCTCAACTAGCTTGAGTGATCAAAAGAGTTTCCTAAGGAGCTTGCCTGATTCTCTGAGTGTTTCAATACTTTTATCTGAATAGTGTGATAGTTGGAGCACGCCACAAAGATATTCAACTTCTTTTGTATAGTTTTTTACGATTATTTTACACACTGTATAAAAGTATCAATGTATACTACTACTCTTTTAAATCACTAATTATTTCGGCAACATTAGTTTTAAATATCTCATTTTAGATTTAAAATGAATTATATTTCACCACATCACTATGATAAGACTTCATATTTCCTTTTAAAAAATGTCTAATAAGCTTAGATTGTTCGATCGTTACGAAAGAAAATTAGTTCCATCACAGCAGATATGAAACAGCTGGTCACAAGTACTAACAGATGTTTCCAAGGACATCCAGTGTTTTCCTCCATAGCAAGTTACGTAAAACTACCCATGCAAAAATGTGCGCGCAGGAAATTGCTTGCTGGCTGCCTTCCGGAGATCGATTATAAGTACGACTATCGATTACACGATATATTTTAATCGATTACCTAGATGGCTGGTTAACCCCCATTCTCAATAAATATTCAATGTGCTGGAACGAATTCACGTATATTGGCTGGTCGATTACTGTAAAAGACATAGTTCTGTACTACGTACTTTACGTGAAACCATGCTCTCCCAAGTCAAATCTAGAGAGAGTTACCGCAATTTTATTATATTTACATTTTGGGTCAACCAAACCGTTTTTTACGCAAAATAATTAATTATTTTCTTTAAATACCCTAATTCAAAGTGTGGAAATGTCTGTATAGTATCCAAAATTCTTCTGGGTGTCATCTCCGAATGATTTCCATTTTTTAAGGCGTGACATTCTGATTTATAACACTAAAATAACTCCTGGGTCTATAATTTTTTTTATTATTTTAAGAGAAACCCCTAATGTAAATGGATGCCCTTAGGACTAAACTTGGGCTGTAAACTTAGTGCCAAACTTGGGCTTTAAACTTAGTGCCAGACTTAGGCTGTAAACTTGGTGGCTTTAGATATAATATTTTGGTTTTGAATATTAAATTTTAAGTTAAAGTTTCTAGAGTCAATTCACTAACTTATAAAAACAACTACTGTATACTTCCATTACAAAATTCATATAGCACGTTAAATTGTCACAATTTTGTTTATTTTCACTCTTTGAAGAACTTAAATAAGCAGTAAATGAAGTATAAAATTAGGGTGAAATAGAATGAGAGTCGGCGCCCTCAGGGAAGCAAAACAAATAAGTGGACAAAGACGAGTTATAGCGCTGTCTAACGATGAACTTACGAACGTTTTGAAGAAATATATACTTATTTATAATTCAATTTATATGTGTTATTATAATGCTTTGTTTATATTATTTTGACTTAATTATATCTGGCTTGCATATATGTATATATATGTGTGTGTGTATTTTTTCAATATCATTTGTCAACCAAACTATATATGAGGAAGGCAAAGGTAGTTGGACATTTGCCATCATTACGTGAAAAATACCAATCACGACGTTTCGATTTGGTAAAACCCAAATCTTTTTCAAGCGCTAAAACTATATAATAAATTATAAATCTATCTTAGATAAATATATTTACCCTCACCTTCATAATACAAAGAGGAACATTTACCTTTATCGCAAGAGGAAATGGCGAGTTTGGAAAAGTTAAATATCAATGTAAATTAAATACAATAACGACTGTATCTGACTTCAATAGTGTGATTTTTCTCAGTGAAGAAAGAAACAGAAGTTACATCCAATAGTTTGGAATAAGTGTCGAATAGTTAGTTCTCCAGTTCCCTATCCGGATGGCAGGTCCACAACCTTGTCAGTCACTTGGGGCCACTGGTATAAATTAATACTACCAGATTTATAAAGATGTATATAGTAGTAATCTGTTTTTAACCGTTATTGAGATGTACGTTGCGTCCATAAAAAAGCGACCTCCATTTATTTTGTCTCTGTGGGTCTGGTTTAGAACCTTTAAATCAAATGAACGAAGAAAGCGCATCTAGTAGTAAATATGAGTCACAACATCATAACTTTCAGCAATTAAAGCTTACTTATGACATTGTAAAATGGTCGTTAAATTTTAGCTATTATTAACTAGGACAGCAACTAATTGCTCTATCATTTTATATCTCTGAATCACTTTTTGTCATCTTGATAGCAAGAAAGCCAAAATGAAGACTTATAGCAATCATTTACTATTGAATAACCAGCTAAACAAAATACGGTAAATTAACTTTTAAATTATAGGAATATTTTAAGATATAAGAAAATTTATCCCTGTTCACTTGTTGTTGGGTGCTTTATTTGGCCCCATTTCAAATCAATCCAAACGAGGTTTTTTTATAAAGTTGTGTGAACTGAATGAAAATTTCCAAATCAACTGATTATGCCTAAATACAGATAACGCTTACTCCCACGAATATAAGTTTTAATTAATTAGTGTTGTTCTATAAGCTAATTTGAAAAATATGCAACACTTTACATTGTCTTAAGAATACTCGGTTAATTGTGGAATTTATTTCATGAGAAAAGGAAATACCTAATTAATCTGCGATATACAACTCCACTTATCGAATCATACTTTATGAAGAAACTCTCAACATTGTTTGCACAACACTGCCTGGCACTACTATGTCTAACTAAACTAGTTACAATGACAATATCACGGTGAATCCGGACGTCAGCAGACCATTTTTTCTCAAATACTATGTAATGCTATTGTACAAAATGATGACGTTCTAAACATTTTATATTTATGTGTCTTTATATTACCTTTTTTCTATTTCAATTACACTATTTTATACGTGCAGTTAAATTAAGAATGCAATGACATAAAAGATATAGAGAAAATAATTTAAAGCCATCGATCATCTACCTTCTCCAAAAGTTCTAGTTGGAATAATGGCATAACTTTATCAGTAATTTTGAAACTTTCAAAATATTTTGAAACATAAAATGATTCACCAGTTCTTTTCGCAATCAACCAACCATGTTTTTAAAAAATGGGACTTCCAGCCAAACAATGTATTTAAATTAATTACAAACTTTAATAAAATTGGGAACTTATTTCAGCAATCCAAAAAAGAGACATCTAAAAAGGGCTTGATGGTTTGGACCGAAGAAAACTACATTCTGGAAATTTATTCAGTTGTGCCTTTGTATAGGACCTTCTTCCTGACAGACAATACATTTTGGAGGTCAGAAGCGTACTCAAAATTACTTCTTGTAATAAGGAGTCCCATTTTGGTAGTGACTTATTTATATACTGTACTTGCAGTACAGTTTCCCTTTCAATACATATCTACCCACCCGCCCACCAATACACGTAAAGTGGTATTGACCCATCCACCCACCCATACACGTACAATGGTATTGACCCACCCGGCCACCCATACACGTGCAATGGAATTGACACAACCACCCATCATACACGTACAATGGTAGTGACCCACCCATACACGTACTCCGGTATTGATAATTTTAGGCAAGCTAACAAGCTATAATTAGCTTTCCCTTTCTGACAAACTGGGTAAAAAAGGAGCAAACATTTCATCTCTAACAAAGGAAACAAACTAATTTGATGATAATATATTACAATCAGTACGTAGACAAAGTTTGTGGTAGGTTACTTTTTGGCTCTTTGTTATTACTGAATGGAACACTTTCAGTGACAATTGAACAGCACGAATAAGTTACTTTGACTTCTTCTGGCTCTTTTACAACACTACATTCAGGCTTTTGATAAATGTCCTGTTAGCTACATACTTCTCTTATTAGTAATGAAGAAAAAATATCAGAGCAGCTTGCTATCGAAAGTGGGTGGAATGTTTATATGTGCTGGAGGCCATGTCAAGACAACTAGTAGACCAGCCAGTCAAGACATGGCGTGCTTTTCCAAGTATTTCCGTTGACATAGATTTAGAATGATGCACATCAAAATAAAGCATTAAAGTTATACTTTAATTTTTATTCGAATTATTTTATTGAATTATTGAAGACAACGTTTGTGTCAAATAACATGTTTAAAAGCAAATTTAAAATCTCTAAAATCTCCAAAATATTTATTAAACTATTTATATTAACCAAAAGTATTACACAACCTTATTTGTAGAATGTAATCTGAGGAACAAAACAAGAAAAGGATTGAACGAATACGACCTATGGTAGCAGAGATACGAGTGATATTGTAAACGCTTGCAAGGGGTGGCTAGTGAGATAAGCACCGGGGGGACTTTTGCTAAATTGTACCTCTAAATTGGTACTAATAAATGGGGGATATCACAGTTGCTAATATCTTCCGACATTGCTGTGTTTTTACCCTTCATTGACTGAACTACAGAGATAAACCCAATCCTCTACATGAGACATCCTTTTTTTACGTACATTGCACCTCCTCGTGCAATGAGAAGGTCTCATGAATTGGAGAAATCCTTGAAATAATTTAAAATGAGGAGAATACTAAAAGTACAAATTCTCTTTAGGGACTACTCCGTCAGACATAATCTAAGTAAAATGAATTAATGTTTGTTCTCTCCACATTTTTCTCTCTTTAAGTAATCTTTTTCCTAAAATTTCAAATATTACGAGGATTTTAAGGATGATTGTTTTTTTAATCGAATATTCAATATGTCGATTATAATAGAACTTGCTCTCAAAGAAAACAATATCCAAAGTTACTATTAATTTAATAACAAAGTATTTTTTCAAATTGACTACAAAAATCTTTTCCTACAAAATTCATAGGTGACAGAAATTTTTTGCTGCAGGCTTGAGTAACCAAAGGAGGAAATAATCTAGTGACTGACTAGGTCGTAGGCGAGGTTCAATGTGACTGACGGAACTGGCACGCGAAGGTTATTAGGGTATCCACTGTTTTAGGTAATACTGTAGTTGATTGCTACATTTAAAGTTTTAAACACAGTTTTAGTTCTTTTTAGCATTACTGATTGTGTAACAGTTCTTGACTACAGTTTTAAGAAGAAGATGTCTATTTCAGCAGTCTTCCAGACTGAATGAGGAGTGACTTAAGAAGTCTCTTGTAATATTACAACTGATTACTAACAGATAGATTGATTATATCAGGTCATTGCTATTATTATTATATATATTATATATTATGATTACGTCAGTTTACTGCTACTTATAACATCAGTTCACTTCTACTGCTTACATCAGTTTACTGCTATACATTACATCAGTTCACTTATATTGCTTACATCAGTTCACTGCTATTGATTACGTCAGTTTACTGCTACTTATAACATCAGTTCACTTCTATTGCTTACATCAGTTTACTGCTATAAATTACATCAGTTCACTTCTATTGCTTACATCAGTTTACTGCTATAGATTACATCAGTTCACTTCTATTGCTTACGTCAGTTCACTGCTATTAATTACGTCAGTTTACTGCTACTTATAACATCAGTTCACTTCTATTGCTTACATCAGTTTACTGCTATAGATTACATCAGTTCACTTATATTGCTTACATCAGTTCACTGCTATTGATAATACGGTATAGAACAATTTTACTTCTAACAATACATACAAAATGCGAAAATAATATATTTCAATGAATTATTTAAAATGAAAGTTACAAATTATAAACTTACCAACTACAGTTTAATTCGATCTAACAGTTGTGTTTGAATTACATGTCAACTAGATTTACCACACAGTGTGAGGTGAACCACTCCCTTAGTGTGGTTGCTGATGTTATTAACTCCAGTAATTAAATAGGGCATTAGACAACTCAACTCTGCTGGAATGGTATTACCTCCACTTGGTTACATATGTTTTCCAAACAACACCTTCATCCCAAGAGTACTTATACTCAGTCCCAATTAGAAATCATGCATAGATGAATGGGGTCGAAAACGACGTTCTTAAGACTGTCACATGAAGATGCAATAATAAAAATAAAAATTACTTTTATTCGGAGTATATTATGTTGCCATTTGTAGAAACTGTGAGGAATATTTATTATTCTATCAATTATAATAATAATTGCGCTTATATATGTTATTTTAAAATGTTAATGAGTTTCTTTGTTGTTAGAATTCTAGTTTATAGCATCCTCGTCACAGCTTCAGAAAGACTTTATATTTCATATTGTTCTTCCGAAAACATTTTTAATTTTATGTTTGTCGTGTTGTAGAAGTTTTATTGCTGTATTATTATCTATGTATAGTTATGAGTAGTTAAAAAAAGCTGTAGCTGCATAATATTTTGCAAATTTGCCTATATAATCTATAATGTATACATACATACATCTTCGATTCAGTTTTTATTTTGCTTAAAATACTTTTGAAGTTGATTTGTTAAGTGAATTATTTTATGTGTAAAGATGATTTTGTATCTTTTAATATTTAAAACACGAGTAAAGACCAAACTCATCGATGGCCTTGAAATGGGTATCCATAAAATTGGGTTCATGAAATGTTCTGCATAACGACTCCATAACATTCTAATAACATGTAATCCGTAACACCGGTTTGCCAATCTTGGTCTATGGCTCCAGTACACGCGGATTATGAGGTTAAGTGTAAGAGTGGATCCTAATGGTCCTAACTTTGCCTCGATAAGTAAAGAATTTTTTATTTCGTTTCATTTCACTTCCCTCCTCATAATCCATATAACCACTCTGTCAAACATTGGTTACTGTACCAGAACGTACGTTCCCCCAAATCATTTTAATCACGAGTTTACCAACCTTGGTCTACGGCTCCAGTAAGCACACTGCCCCCCTCATAATCTTTATTACCGATTTGCCAACCTTGGTCTGCTGCATCAGAATGTACGTTCCCCCACATCATTTTAACCACGAGTTTACCAACCTTGGTCTACGGCTCCAGTACGCGCACTGCCCCCTCGTAATTTTTATTACCGATTTGCCAACCTTGGTCTACTGCACCAGAATGTACGTTCCCCCACATCATTTTAACCACGAGTTTACCAACCTTGGTCTACGGCTCCAGTAAGCACACTGCCCCCCTCATAATCTTTATTACCGATTTGCCAACCTTGGTCTGCTGCATCAGAATGTACGTTCCCCCACATCATTTTAACCACGAGTTTACCAACCTTGCTCTACGGCTCCAGTACGTGCACTGCCCCCCTCGTAATCTTTATTACCGATTTGCCAACCTTGGTCTACTGCACCAGAGTGTACGTCCCCCCACATCATTTTAACCACGAGTTTACCAACCTTGGTCTACGGCTCCAGTACGCACACTGCCCCCTCACAATCTTTATCACCGATTTGCCAACCTTGGTCTACTGCATCAGAATGTACGTTCCCCCACATCATTTTAACCACGAGTTTACCAACCTTGGTCTACGGCTCCAGTACGCACACTGCCCCCTCACAATCTTTATCACCGATTTGCCAACCTTGGTCTACTGCACCAGAATGTACGTTCCCCTCATCATTTTAATCACGAGTTTACCAACCTTGGTCTACAGCTCCAGTACGCACACTGCCCCCCTCATAATCTTTATTACCGATTTGCCAACATTGGTCTTCTGCATCAGAATGTACGTTCCCCCACATCATTTTTATCACGAGGTGGGTCAACCTTAGATTACGGCTCCAGTACGTGCACTGCCCCCCTCGTAATCTTTATTACCGATTTGCCAACCTTGGCCTACTGCACCAGAGTGTACGTCCCCTCACATCATTTTAACATTATTTTAATCACGAGTTTACCAACCTTGGTCTACGGCTCCAGTACATGCACTGCAGCCCTCGAAATCTTTATTACCGATTTGCCAACCTTGGCCAACTGCACCAGAATGTACGTTCCCCCACATCATTTTTATCACGCGTTTACCAACCTTGGTCTACGGCTCCAGTACGTGCACTGCCCCCTCGAAATCTTTATTACCGATTTGCTAACCTTGGTCTACTGCACCAGAATGTACGTTCCCCCACATCATTTTTATCACGAGTTTACCAACCTTGGTCTACGGCTCCAGTACGCACTACCTCCCACATAGCCCGTATCACCAATTCTCCTAACCAACCTAATGCATTACCTAACTTAAAATTTAACTGGTAGGTAGTTTTCTCTCACTTATATAATTACAAAGATATTTTAAGATAAAGAAATTCGTATAACAAGCTTTAAAATCTTGAATGTTTGTGTAGAGTCTAAAATAAAACTACTCAATAGCAAAGTGACTTACATCGACATTTTATCAACAGTACTTCAATGTAATTTGTATGAGTACCAACAGGATCTAACTTACAGTTTTTGAGGTTAGAATAATTTTGGGAATATTTCAGCTGTAATTTTTCGTTGGCTCATGTCCGACTTTAGGTGTGGCGGGGCGAGAGCGAGCATGTGCAGGCGGCATGTCGGCTTCCGGCTTGAGGTTTCGGTCCACCGGTAGAGCGAAGCGAGGCCCCCGTTTGCACTGGGTCTTTGTCTTCAATTAACTCTAAATTCAGCAAAGGTGAATAAAAAATTGGCTTAAAGTATAATTATAAAGATAAGAAAAGTGGCTGCTAATAATAATTTATATAATTAATAAATATGAGCAACCTTGGTAGAAAATCAACCAGGCTTCAAGCCCATCCAAGACATGTTTTTGGAAATAAAAACCAAATATATACCTAACAAATATTGAAGATCAAATAGGCCTAACCATATGCCTTTGGCCGTCATAATTAAATGAACCAGGAAGGCTGGTGTAAACTTAAAGCCGTTGATTAGAGGGATTAGAAGGATACATTTTTGAAAAAAAGGGGAAAAACACAGAAGGGCTCAGTTATCCGACCATAGTAAATCATCAGAAAGTCGAAAAGTGCTGTCTACATATGCTCTGCATTTCTATTAACTAGTAAATTGTGCGAATTCTATTCTCAATCGACGGCGGTTTTCCTTTTTCATTATATAAGTTGTTCTTATGATCAATTCGAGAAAAGTCAACAAAAATATTTAATTATATTAAACAGTGTATTATATGTTCCGTTGTTTTAAGTATTTCATTATTATGTTTATAATTTAACCGAATTAATTGAATGAGTCAACATACAACAAAACTAATAACATCAAAAAAAGCATAGGCATTTTCATATATTTTAAAAATTATTTTAACTTTGTCTTCTTTGCTGTTGAATTATTGGTCTGTTTATTATCAAATACTTTATTGGAACAAAAATAAATCAAATATTGCTGAGGTTGATATTTTAAAAATACCTCGTATTCGATAGTTGAGAAATTAAGTAAAAGGTTATAAGATTATGTCACTATAGTTAGAATAACATCAAAAACAAAATTCTATTCTCTTTTACTGCCCAGAATTTCTCCCCCCCACAAATATGTACAAACATTAAATGTCAAACAGAATTTACAACTGAATGTATGATATTCGTTAGTAGACTTAATAATAATTAGTTTTCGTCTGAATTATTTTAATTTAAATTAAATAGTTAACGGTTCCACATTCATAGATAATCAAATATTAATCCAAAATAAAATAGCCTTCATATTAGATTTAAGTTCTAAATCTGTGCTGTCAGTAACTAAACAGTTTTATAACTATTAATTGTCCAACATAAAGTATTGTGGTTAAATAGACCATTAACATTATTTGGGTCACTTGCCCAGCTACGTTGAAGCACATTATTGTTTAACATGCTTAAGTATCCCGTTAATGTGACGAAAACTAAATATAGCTTTTTCACATTTCAGTTCTGATAGCCTCTGTGTTTTAAGATATCTGTGATGACGGAGAGGTAGTAGATCTCAATACACCAAACATTAACTTCCCTAATTCATTCTTCTTCGTATTGCTTCCCTAATTTTAAGAATGCGATATTCTAATGATAACTGCTAAATAGTCAATAATGCTTGATACATGACATGGAATTTGACTTGGTGAGGGGGTGTGATATGTAAATCTAGCTCGATGAACGTATTGAATTAAACTTAATTCGTGATGAACAAATGAGTTCATCATCAAGGGTGTTCTGCCCTGAGGCAGGTCCTGCTGCATGACTTTCGCCAGACCTCTCTGTTTTGAGCAAGTATTTTTTTTCTCATACTTCCCTCCCATCCTTACACTGTCCACCAATATCTTCCCTTTTCTCCCTCCTCTAACGTATCCTTCTTTAGCTGTTCTCTACATGCTCTCTCCTGTCATCACATGTCCTAACCAATTCTCTTTTTCTTACTGTTTTAAATAAATAAATAAATAAGGTCTTTATTTTGGAGAGCGGTTTTCAACAAACAATGCTGGTTTACAAAACAACTCAAGTCATATTACAACTATTTAAAAAATTAAAAGCTAATTTTAATAATTCATAATTAAAACATAAAGTTATGTATACAGTACAGTTATATATGAATTTATCAGCTTGCATTATACATTAAATATTTATATACATTGTTTTTATATGTAGCTTCAGATACACCCTGGCCTGTTAAACTGGGGGGAAATTCATTAAATAATTTGGGAGCAAAGTACGCAAATCTTTTTCTTTCAAATTCACGGTGAACGCGAGGCATCTCCAAAACTTGATCCTGTCTAGTGCTGCGAGATCGGATCTGAGACCTCTTTTTTAGTTTTTCCCTCAAATATCCCGGCCTGCCAGTGGTAAGGATTCTATGACCAGACAAAGTGAGGTCACCATCGAACATGAGGCCCAAGAGCTTTGAGGATTCACACTCATTTAGTCTGATACCACCAAGCAATACCTCACCGACAGACTCCGAACCGACATTGGAAAGAATCGACAATAAACAACAATTTTTCTTGTTCAATTTAATCCCATGCCTCTCAGACCAATCATGGACAGTGCTTAATTCAGAATTCTAAATGGATACAACTGTGTCAGCTCTTCCGGCACCAAATGAAACACAAAGTTGAGCGTCATCGGCGTATGAATACAAGCAACCATTTTGTAAGCCTGAACCCATAGTGGCTGCAAGTTTTCGGAAGTATATGTTCCCCTCTTCGCCCACTCTCTTCAGTACTTGTTCATTTCACACTCCGTCTTCCCAATATATTTTCTCAATCTTTCTCCAAATAATAATTAATTAAATAAAATAATAATCACATATTCTCGTCTTCTTTTCTAAGGTCCATATTTCTGCTCCATTTAATAAAACACTCGAGTAGTACATTGGTGGGCGAACTGGGCTCACTTTTACCTTTGGACTTTCAAGATGGCGGCGGTCACGTGACCGGATCCAAGATGGCGGCCGGAACCGGATCCAAGATGGCGGCCGGAACCGGATCCAAGATGGCGGCGCCCATTTCCCGCCAAATTTCCTAACCTCACTTTTCCTAACCTCAAATTTCCCGCCAAATTTCCTAACCTCACTTTTCCTAACCTCAAATTTCCCACAAATTCCCAAATTTCCCTCCAAATTCCCACATCATACTATATGAAATTCACTGTTAACCTTGTTATACTATATAAAATACACTCTTAACTAACTTTTTCTTTGTTATACTATATAAAATGCACTGTTAACCTTGTTATACTATATAAAATTCAGTAATTTTTCCATGTTATACTATATAAAATACACTCTTAACCTAACTTTTTCCATGTTATACTATATAAAATGCACTTTTTTGTCCAATATGGCGTCTTTTCCCTCCCGCGCCAACTCACACCCCGTGGGAAAATTCCCTTCCAAAATTCCCTCATCCAAGATGGCAGCCTTATACTATATAAAATGTACACTCTTATACTATATAAAATGAACTTTTTTTGTCCAATATGGCATCTTTTTCCATGTTATACTATATAAAATGCACTGTTAACCTTGTTATACTATATAAAATACACTCTTAACCTAACTTTTTCCATGTTATACTATATAAAATGCACTTTTTTGTCCAATATGGCGTCTTTTCCCTCCCGCGCCAACTCACACCCCGTGGGAAAATTCCCTTCCAAAATTCCCTCATCCAAGATGGCAGCCTTATACTATATAAAATGTACACTCTTATACTATATAAAATGAACTTTTTTTGTCCAATATGGCATCTCTTTCCATGTTATACTATATAAAATGCACTGTTAACCTTGTTATACTATATAAAATACACTCTTAACCTAACTTTTTACATGTTATACTATATAAAATGAACTTTTTTGTCCAATATGATGTCTTTTTCCATGTTATACTATATAAAATGAACTTTTTTGTCCAATATGACGTCTTTCCCTCCTCAAAATTCCTTCCCAAAATTCCTCATCCAATATGGCGTCCTTTCCCTTCGGGTACTTCCGGCGACCGTCGGCTACCTTCGTACGCTCTTAGCCTATGATGCACACGTCGTCTGCTGATCGGGCGCGCATGCACGTTGTTACTTTAATCATATATACACTATGTGCTCGACCCGATCATAGCGCACCTGGTGGCAAAACTTAGTGCATCCTTTCGGAAACATGGCGCCTTTGGAAGGGAAGTCCCTGGTGGTAATTCCCCTTCTAAAATTCGGTCGTTATACTATAAAAAATGCACTCTTAACCTTCCCCATCTCATACTATATAAAATGCAAAAGATGGCGGCCATTTACATATGTACTATATAAAATGCTTTCGTGTACTTCCGGCGACCGTCGGCTACCTTCGTTCACATCGTCTGCTGGTCTGGCGCACACCCAAATGCCACGCTCTGATTGGTTACCTCCCTACTTTACAACTAATCTTTCTCACACGTACTGTTAGACTACTTATTTAATTTTTCTCAAATTTTAACAAATACACAGTTAACACACGCTCTTAGCTTTGGGCTTCCTACACTGTTACCTATACTTATCTATCGAATCACAGATCATCCTCAAACCCCTACTTAACACTCTAGGCAACCCGCAATACACGTTTTAATTAAAAATCAAGGGGCAGCTATTATTTATATTAATTATTTACTTCTTTTTTTATTTTTATTTAATACACTGTTACATAAGAGACATACTGGTGTACGGTGACCGGTCTTTATCGCTGTTATCACATCACTGACCTCAAAGGTCAACCCGTAGCTGTTATCAATCCCACAAGCATTGTTTTACATCCCGTATGAATGATGTACGAGTCTTTGTTACTAACTAGATGAACGAGTGTAGTCTTTGTTACTAACTAAGGCTGCTGGACCCTTTGATATATGGTCTATTAACAACACAATAGTCAGAGAAACTATGACATGGAACCCAAACCCCTTAAAATTTAGTTAAAATGTCCATAAATAGGGTTATTTGTATACAAAATATGTTATAATTCCCTAAAATTATTAAAATTCAGTGTCATATCAATGATATTTGTCCTAAACATTAAAAAACCCTTTAAAATACTCTTATAGAACCTTTAAAAACTTAGTTTGACCTCAAAACAACGTACAAAACTGATGTAACACTTGTAAATTAATTGTTTAACCTACATAATTATTTAGTTGACTTCAATCAGTTGGCAAAGTGTAAGTAGCCAATAGGAATGAATTCTCTATAATTTTCACATTTTAAGCTTGATTTTAACAAAACCTGGTGCTATTGATTCTTTGCACATTAAACAAATAAACAAATAGTTAGTTGAAACGTCTCTGTTGTAGAAACCGTGGTATTAACAGTAAGAAAGTTTGGTCTCTTGTGGTTGTAAAATATTCGATCAGAAAATGTATATACACAACTCCCAGAGACCCAAAAACATGGAGAACCTAGAACACACAACACTCTTGATAGATCACCTTCCTATTCATCACATAAGACCCTTGATCATCCATCACCTATCCCTAAGACATCTGACTGACCACCTACCCACCTAATATACTAGACTAACCACACCTTACATACAAGACCTTTGATTGACCACCTACCTACCCAACACACAAAGTACCCTCGATAGGCCAACCACCTTCCCAACACATAAGACATCTGACTGACCATCTACCCACCTAATATACTAGACTAACCACACCTTACATACAAGACCTTTGATTGACCACCTACCTACCCAACACACACAGTACCCTCGATAGGCCACACACCTTCCCAACACATAACACATCCGACTGACCACCTACCCACCTAATATACTAGACTAACCACACCTTACATACAACACCTTTGATTGACTACCTACCTACCCAACACACACAGTACCCTCGATAGGCCACACACCTTCCCAACACATAACACATCTGACTGACCATCTACCCAACTAATATACTAGACTAACCACACCTTACATACAACACCTTTGATTGACTACCTACCTACCCAACACACACAGTACCCTCGATAGGCCACACACCTTCCCAACACATAACACATCTGACTGACCATCTACCCAACTAATATACTAGACTAACCACACTCTACACATAGTCTTCTTGACAGACCACTAACCCCTCTCGACACATAATACATTTGACCACCTACCCACCTAATATACTAGACTAACCACACTCTACATACAAGACTTTTGATTGACCATCTACCTACTCAATACACACAAAACACTTGTTTGATCACACATCAACTTAACAAACACAACTGTCGATTGACACTCTACCTTCCCAAAGCATAAGACTTTTGAAGGACCATCGACCAAAGATACAAAAATCATGATAAATAAACCACACACCGTACATACAAGACTTTTAATTGACCATCTACCTACCCTACACACACAGTACTCTCGATAGGCCACTCACCTCCCCAACACATAAGACATGTACAAACTACCCACCAAACACTAATACCCTTCCTATACAGTAGTAAGACTCTCCTACCCACTTACCCTACACACAGGCATCTTTATATACCACGTACCATACCGACACATAATACATTTGACAGACTACCTACTTAACGTACAAGACTTATCACCTAATAGACAATCTACATAAGGCTTTAGTTGTCATTCCACCTATCCAACACACATATACAAGACACCTACCAAGCTCCATAACCCTACCTATCCATTAGTAAGACTCTCCTACTCACTTACCCTACACACAGTTATCTTTACAGACCAACTACCCTCCCAACACATAATATTATTGACAGACAACCTACTTTACATACAAGACTTACCACCTACCCAACGCACTTAGATTGCCTACTTACTAAAAACATTATTTCTTATTACCTCCTGCCTATCCAATACGTAATACCCATGATTGACCACCACTCACCAACTCAACAAACACAGTTCTCTTGATAGGCCACTCACCTCCCCAACACATAAGACATCTGACTGACCACCTACCTACTTAATATACTAGACTAACCACACTCTACATACAAGACTTTTGATTGACCACTCACCTACTAAACACACAGACGTTTGATTAAGCACCCACATACTCAACACAGAGTCATGTTGATAGACCAAACCACCTTCCCCAAACATAAAACCTTTGATAGACCAACCACACACCCTACAGTCATAACTTAAAATACCATCACACTACCAAAAAGGCAGTCTCTTTATAGACCCCCATCTACTCAATACGTGAGACACTTGGTTAACCACTCGCCTACCCAACACATAGTCCTCTTGATATACCACTCACACCTCCCGACACATAATACATTTGACAGACCACTTACTTAACATACAAGACTGACCATACACTCTACATAGAAGACGTTTGATTATCCACTCACCTACTCAATACACACAAAACACTTGTTTGATCACACACCTATTTATCAAACAGAACTGTCGACACTCACTCCACCTTCCCAAAGCATAAGACTTTTGAAGGACCACCTACCAAACATACAAAAATCATGATAAACAAACTACACACTCTGCAGACATCACTTAATATACCATCATACTACCATGAAAATAGTCCTATTGACATACCCCTACCTATCCAATATACGTACCACACACCGTGCATACAAGACTTATATTTACCCACCCACATACTAATCAAATAAGACTCTTGATTGACAATCCATCTCCGTAACATTCATGGATGACCTACCTACCAAACATACGACTTAACCACCCACAAAAACAAGACTTTATGTATAACCACCTATTTAACATACAAGACCAACCACACACCATACAATCATGACTTAACAGTCCACCCACCTACCAAACACACATCTCTTGATGGACCATATGCCTACACAACACCTCTGATAGATCATCCACCTAACCATTACATAAAACCTTTGATAGACCACCAACACACATGAACAACCTACCTACCTACCTACTTAACATCCAACACTCTTGACTTACCGCCCACCTACTCAACACACAGATAGACTACGTAACTAACCATTACATAAAACCTTAGATTGACACTCAACATTCATGGAAGACCTACCTACCAAACATACAACTTGATTGACCGCCTACCTACCCATCACACATTTCTCTTGATAGACCAATCACCCTCCCATAAAAAGACTTTTGTCAGACTATTTACTTAACATACAAGACTTACCACCTAATAGGTAATCTACATAAGGCTTTAGTTATCATTCCACCTATCCAACACACATGTACAAGACACCTACCAAGCTCCATAACCCTACCTATCCATTAGTAAGACTCATGATTTACCCAACACACAGTTATCTTTACAGACCAACTACCCTCCCAACACATAATATTATTGACAGACAACCTACTGTACATACAAGACTTACCACCCACCTACTCAACACACAAAAGACCAACCACACACTCTACATATGAGACTCTTAGTTAGTCGCCCACCTACTCAACATACAACACCTCTGATACACCATTCCCTTGAACATTACATAAAACCTGTGATATTCCACCCAATCACCAAACACACATGACTCTTAATAGACCAATCCACCTACCTCTGCACACACAATTCCTTAGGACACACCCTACACCCACCACTCATCCTACAGACAAAACTCCTAGAGAACTACTCATCCACCATAAAAACACTATTGCTTCATATAATCATGTTTTAAAATAACATTATTACACTGTAAGATAGGTTTAATATAGCTAAAGACCTAAAGTGTTTCCTAAAATTCTGTTTTCTCTAGAAATAAGAGAGCCGTTGGTGGAAAACATCCAAACTAAACATAGAAAATAAGAATCAGCTAGTAGTTTCATAGAAATTCTGCTATACAACTAAAAAATATGAGAAAAAGTTAGGTTTAAAAACAATGAACACAGAAAAAGTTAGGTTTAGAAAAATGAACAGAGAAAAAGTTAGGTTAGCAAACATCAGAAAAGTTGTTAAAATTATTTTTATTTACTTTTGTCTTTGATGATAATTATTTTTATTTACTTTTGTCTATGATAGTGTTTATTTTTGTTTTATTTTGCCTATGATAATAATTATTTTTATTTTTTGACTTTTGTTAATTTTAACAACTTTTCGGAAAAGTAAGGATAGCAATCAACCTTTCGGTTGTTTGCTAGACTTACTTTTCTGATGTTTGATAACCTAACTTTTTCTCTGTTCATTTTTTTAAACCTAACTTTTTCTGTGTTCATTGTTTTTAAACCTAACTTTTTCTCATATTTTTTAGTTGTATAGCAGAATTTCTATGAAACTACTAGCTGATTCTTATTTTCTATGTTTAGTTTGGATGTTTTCCACCAACGGCTCTCTTATTTCTAGAGAAAACAGAATTTTAGGAAACACTTTAGGTCTTTAGCTATATTAAACATATCTTACAGTGTAATAATGTTATTTTAAAACATGATTATATGAAGCAATAGTGTTTTTATGGTGGATGAGTAGTTCTCTAGGAGTTTTGTCTGTAGGATGAGTGGTGGGTGTAGGGTGTGTCCTAAGGAATTGTGTGTGCAGAGGTAGGTGGATTGGTCTATTAAGAGTCATGTGTGTTTGGTGATTGGGTGGAATATCACAGGTTTTATGTAATGTTCAAGGGAATGGTGTATCAGAGGTGTTGTATGTTGAGTAGGTGGGCGACTAATTAAGAGTCTCATATGTAGAGTGTGTGGTTGGTCTTTTGAATGTTGAGTAGGTGGGTGGTAAGTCTTGTATGTACAGTAGGTTGTCTGTCAATAATATTATGTGTTGGGAGGGTAGTTGGTCTGTAAAGATAACTGTGTGTTGGGTAAATCATGAGTCTTACTAATGGATAGGTAGGGTTATGGAGCTTGGTAGGTGTCTTGTACATGTGTGTTGGATAGGTGGAATGATAACTAAAGCCTTATGTAGATTGCCTATTAGGTGGTAAGTCTTGTATGTTAAGTAAATAGTCTGACAAAAGTCTTTTTATGGGAGGGTGATTGGTCTATCAAGAGTAATGTGTGATGGGTAGGTAGGCGGTCAATCAAGTTGTATGTTTGGTAGGTAGGTCGTTCATGAATATTGGGAGTCAATCTAAGGTTTTATGTAATGGTTAGTTATGTAGTCTATCGAGAGTGCTGTGTGTTGAGTAGGTGGGTGGTAAGTCAAGAGTGTTGGATGTTACGTAGGTAGGTTGTTCATGTGTGTTGGTGGTCTATCAAAGGTTTTATGTAATTGTTAGGTGGATGATCTATCAAGAGTAATGTGTAGGCATATGGTCCATCAAGAGATGTGTGTTTGGTAGGTGGGTGGACTGTTAAGTCATGATTGTATGGTGTGTGGTTGGTCTTGTATGTTAAATAGGTGGTTAAACATAAAGTCTTGTTTTTTGTGGGTGGTCAAGTCGTATGTTTGGTAGGTAGGTCATCCATGAATGTTACGGAGATGGATTGTCAATCAAGAGTCTTGTTTGATTAGTATGTGGGTGGGTAAATATAAGTCTTGTATGCACGGTGTGTGGTACGTATATTGGATAGGTAGGGGTATGTCAATAGGACTATTTTCATGGTAGTATGATGGTATATTAAGTGATGTCTGCAGAGTGTGTAGTTTGTTTATCATGATTTTTGTATGTTTGGTAGGTGGTCCTTCAAAAGTCTTATGCTTTGGGAAGGTGGAGTGAGTGTCAACAGTTCTGTTTGATAAATAGGTGTGTGATCAAACAAGTGTTTTGTGTGTATTGAGTAGGTGAGTGGATAATCAAACGTCTTCTATGTAGAGTGTATGGTCAGTCTTGTATGTTAAGTAAGTGGTCTGTCAAATGTATTATGTGTCGGGAGGTGTGAGTGGTATATCAAGAGGACTATGTGTTGGGTAGGCGAGTGGTTAACCAAGTGTCTCACGTATTGAGTAGATGGGGGTCTATAAAGAGACTGCCTTTTTGGTAGTGTGATGGTATTTTAAGTTATGACTGTAGGGTGTGTGGTTGGTCTATTAAAGGTTTTATGTTTGGGGAAGGTGGTTTGGTCTATCAACATGACTCTGTGTTGAGTATGTGGGTGCTTAATCAAACGTCTGTGTGTTTAGTAGGTGAGTGGTCAATCAAAAGTCTTGTATGTAGAGTGTGGTTAGTCTAGTATATTAAGTAGGTAGGTGGTCAGTCAGATGTCTTATGTGTTGGGGAGGTGAGTGGCCTATCAAGAGAACTGTGTTTGTTGAGTTGGTGAGTGGTGGTCAATCATGGGTATTACGTATTGGATAGGCAGGAGGTAATAAGAAATAATGTTTTTAGTAAGTAGGCAATCTAAGTGCGTTGGGTAGGTGGTAAGTCTTGTATGTAAAGTAGGTTGTCTGTCAATAATATTATGTGTTGGGAGGGTAGTTGGTCTGTAAAGATAACTGTGTGTAGGGTAAGTGAGTAGGAGAGTCTTACTAATGGATAGGTAGGGTTATGGAGCTTGGTAGGTGTCTTGTACATGTGTGTTGGATAGGTGGAATGACAACTAAAGCCTTATGTAGATTGTCTATTAGGTGATAAGTCTTGTACGTTAAGTAGGTAGTCTGTCAAATGTATTATGTGTCGGTATGGTATGTGGTATATAAAGATGCCTGTGTGTAGGGTAAGTGGGTAGGAGAGTCTTACTACTGTATAGGAAGGGTATTAGTGTTTGGTGGGTAGTTTGTACATGTCTTATGTGTTGGGGAGGTGAGTGGCCTATCGAGAGTACTGTGTGTGTAGGGTAGGTAGATGGTCAATTAAAAGTCTTGTATGTACGGTGTGTGGTTTATTTATCATTATTTTTGTATCTTTGGTCGATGGTCCTTCAAAAGTCTTATGCTTTGGGAAGGTGGAGTGTCAATCGACAGTTGTGTTTGTTAAGTTGATGTGTGATCAAACAAGTGTTTTGTGTGTATTGAGTAGGTAGATGGTCAATCAAAAGTCTTGTATGTAGAGTGTGGTTAGTCTAGTATATTAGGTGGGTAGGTGGTCAAATGTATTATGTGTCGAGAGGGGTTAGTGGTCTGTCAAGAAGACTATGTGTAGAGTGTGGTTAGTCTAGTATATTAGTTGGGTAGATGGTCTGTCAGATGTGTTATGTGTTGGGAAGGTGTGTGGCCTATCGAGGGTACTGTGTGTGTTGGGTAGGTAGGTAGTCAATCAAAGGTGTTGTATGTAAGGTGTGGTTAGTCTAGTATATTAGGTGGGTAGGTGGTCAGTCGGATGTGTTATGTGTTGGGAAGGTGTGTGGCCTATCGAGGGTACTGTGTGTGTTGGGTAGGTAGGTGGTCAATCAAAGGTCTTGTATGTAAGGTGTGGTTAGTCTAGTATATTAGGTGGGTAGATGGTCAGTCAGATGTCTTATGTGTTGGGAAGGTGGTTGGCCTATCGAGGGTACTTTGTGTGTTGGGTAGGTAGGTGGTCAATCAAAGGTCTTGTATGTAAGGTGTGGTTAGTCTAGTATATTAGGTGGGTAGGTGGTCAGTCAGATGTCTTAGGGATAGGTGATGGATGATCAAGGGTCTTATGTGATGAATAGGAAGGTGATCTATCAAGAGTGTTGTGTGTTCTAGGTTCTCCATGTGTTTGGGTCTCTGGGAGTTGTGTATATACATTTTCTGATCGAATATTTTACAACCACAAGAGACCAAACTTTCTTACTGTTAATACCACGGTTTCTACAACAGAGACGTTTCAACTAACTATTTGATTATTTGTTTAATGTGCAAAGAATCAATAGCACCAGGTTTTGTTAAAATCAAGCTTAAAATGTGAAAATTATAGAGAATTCATTCCTATTGGCTACTTACACTTTGCCAACTGATTGAAGTCAACTAAATAATTATGTAGGTTAAACAATTAATTTACAAGTGTTACATCAGTTTTGTACGTTGTTTTGAGGTCAAACTAAGTTTTTAAAGGTTCTATAAGAGTATTTTAAAGGGTTTTTTAATGTTTAGGACAAATATCATTGATATGACACTGAATTTTAATAATTTTAGGGAATTATAACATATTTTGTATACAAATAACCCTATTTATGGACATTTTAACTAAATTTTAAGGGGTTTGGGTTCCATGTCATAGTTTCTCTGACTATTGTGTTGTTAATAGACCATATATCAAAGGGTCCAGCAGCCTTAGTTAGTAACAAAGACTACACTCGTTCATCTAGTTAGTAACAAAGACTCGTACATCATTCATACGGGATGTAAAACAATGCTTGTGGGATTGATAACAGCTACGGGTTGACCTTTGAGGTCAGTGATGTGATAACAGCGATAAAGACCGGTCACCGTACACCAGTATGTCTCTTATGTAACAGTGTATTAAATAAAAATAAAAAAAGAAGTAAATAATTAATATAAATAATAGCTGCCCCTTGATTTTTAATTAAAACGTGTATTGCGGGTTGCCTAGAGTGTTAAGTAGAGGTTTGAGGATGATCTGTGATTCGATAGATAAGTATAGGTAACAGTGTAGGAAGCCCAAAGCTAAGAGCGTGTGTTAACTGTGTATTTGTTAAAATTTGAGAAAAATTAAATAAGTAGTCTAACAGTACGTGTGAGAAAGATTAGTTGTAAAGTAGGGAGGTAACCAATCAGAGCGTGGCATTTGGGTGTGCGCCAGACCAGCAGACGATGTGTACGAAGGTAGCCGACGGTCGCCGGAAGTACACGAAAGCATTTTATATAGTACATATGTAAATGGCCGCCATCTTTTGCATTTTATATAGTATGAGATGGGGAAGGTTAAGAGTGTATTTTTTATAGTATAACGACCGAATTTTAGAAGGGGAATTACCACCAGGGACTTCCCTTCCAAAGGCGCCATGTTTCCGAAAGGATGCACTAAGTTTTGCCACCAGGTGCGCTACGATCGGGTCGAGCACATAGTGTATATATGATTAGAGTAACAACGCGCATGCGCGCCCGACCAGCAGACGACGTGTGCATCATAGGCTAAGAGCGTACGAACGTAGCCGACAGTCGCCGGAAGTACTCGAAGGGAAAGGACGCCATATTGGATGAGGAATTTTGGGAGGGAATTTTGAGGAGGGAAAGACGTCATATTGGACAAAAAAGTTCATTTTATATAGTATAACATGGAAAAAGACATCATATTGGACAAAAAAGTTCATTTTATATAGTATAACATGTAAAAAGTTAGGTTAAGAGTGTATTTTATATAGTATAACAAGGTTAACAGTGCATTTTATATAGTATAACATGGAAAAAGATGCCATCTTGGACAAAAAAAAGTTCATTTTATATAGTATAAGAGTGTACATTTTATATAGTATAAGGCTGCCATCTTGGATGAGGGAATTTTGGAAGGGAATTTTCCCACGGGGTGTGAGTTGGTGCGGGAGGGAAAAGACGCCATATTGGACAAAAAAATGCATTTTATATAGTATAACATGGAAAAAGTTAGGTTAAGAGTGTATTTTATATAGTATAACATGGAAAAATTACTGAATTTTATATAGTATAACAAGGTTAACAGTGCATTTTATATAGTATAACAAAGTAAAAGTTAGGTTAAGAGTGTATTTTATATAGTATAACAAGGTTAACAGTGCATTTTATATAGTATAACATGGAAAAAGATGCCATATTGGACAAGAAAAGTTCATTTTATATAGTATAAGAGTGTACATTTTATATAGTATAAGGCTGCCATCTTGGATGAGGGAATTTTGGAAGGGAATTTTCCCACGGGGTGTGAGTTGGCGCGGGAGGGAAAAGACACCATATTGGACAAAAAAGTGCATTTTATATAGTATAACATGGAAAAAGTTAGGTTAAGAGTGTATTTT
This sequence comes from Stictocephala bisonia, assembly GCA_035578905.1. Taxonomy (NCBI): domain Eukaryota; kingdom Metazoa; phylum Arthropoda; class Insecta; order Hemiptera; family Membracidae; genus Stictocephala; species Stictocephala bisonia. The sequence continues at coordinate 2,708,074 of JAQJVL010000056.1, forward strand.
ATATAGTATAACATGGAAAAATTACTGAATTTTATATAGTATAACAAGGTTAACAGTGCATTTTATATAGTATAACAAAGTAAAAGTTAGGTTAAGAGTGTATTTTGTATAGTATAACAAGGTTAACAGTGAATTTCATATAGTATGATGTGGGAATTTGGAGGGAAATTTGGGAATTTGTGGGAAATTTGAGGTTAGGAAAAGTGAGGTTAGGAAATTTGGCGGGAAATTTGAGGTTAGGAAAAGTGAGGTTAGGAAATTTGGCGGGAAATAGGCGCCGCCATCTTGGATCCGGTTCCGGCCGCCATCTTGGATCCGGTCACGTGACCGCCGCCATCTTGAAAGTCCAAAGGTAAAAGTGAGCCCAGTTCGCCCACCAATGTACTACTCACTCGATAAATCACATTTCATAAAGCTTTTCCTCAGCTTCTTATCCAATGGTCCACTAAGAACTGCAATTTTCTATTTTTATAAAATATTTTTTGCCGAAGTAATTTTTATTTTTAATCCCTTTTGTAATTTATGTCTCCTTCAACCATACTTCCTAGAATAGATGTTTAAAACTCGCTCAGTTGGGTTTCCCTTTAGTGGAAACCTACTACTTTAGTGGAAATTCACTCGTTTCTTCTCTTTTCCCAATACCATAATAGTTGTATTTTGTTAATTTTCCAATTTAGTTCGAATATAAACAACTTTAAATACAACAAAAATATGTATAAATAGTAAATTAAACACAAATTCTAGATTTTTTAAGTTTTTTTTACACAACATATCAAAACAAAATATAGTGGACATCTTCAATCAGGAATCTTTAGTTGTGTTTATTTATTAATGTGTACTTTTCCAGAGACCGAGGGTTAAAAAGAAATTAAAATTGTGCTGTGATAAAGTTAAAAGTTGTACACTAACTCGGAAGATTGAAATAATAAGAAATTATTATAAAAAATAACTACAAAAAAGTAATTGTGTATGCGATAAGACAGAACATAAAAGAAGTTTTTTCCGTTGAGACAATACGTTGAATCAGCCTTATGGTTTATAGTTAGCATGGGTAAGTAATTTAAATAATAACCAACAAAAATAATGACAAAGTAAAATAACATTATCAAAGATTCTATACATTTTTGTAACAACAAAACTAAAAACGAGAATAACAAAATATGATTGTCTTTATACAGGAATAAATTTTAAAAGAAACAGAATAATCAATTTATATAAATTTACTAAGCAGGGTATTTAGGGTTATTTATTAAATCAATTTATCATAACAAACTAGTTAAACATATTAACAATAAAAAAAAAAAAAAAAAAAAAAAACCAACAATATTTAAATAGCAGCCGTGTGGAATGTGAAACTTACATCAACTATCCTGTTATGTTTTCTCAGGCAGAGGTAGTGAATTCAAAATAAAGTATAATTTTCGCGCTATTATCTATCCTACAAAAGGATATACCGATATTGAAAGAAAAAATGTTGTAATCCTAGATAGATATGAATCAGAAACTTAGCAAAATATGTTATGTCACAATGAAAGAAATCTGCTCAATTTGCATGAAATTATTCACATACCAATTACATGACGTACTAAAACATTTTGGGACATTGCAAACGGTCAGAAAATACTGAACATTATATTTACTTTTTATATGGTTATTACAATAAATTTGACTATCTCTTTTATTATGTTCGTGCCTAGTACATAGAATGTTATCTGGAAGTTTAATGGTGTTTATTTTATTTTTAAATGGGAGTACAATATTTTTTTTTTTTTATTAATTATTTCGTTAAAATTTTTGAATGTTTCAGATAACTGATGATAATTTAATAGTGTAAGTTAATTAACAGTCATTGAAGTGTGTATTACCTTTCTGGTGGTGAAGTGGTGTATTTGCGTGTGTTAACACGTAGAGATTTACTTCATTATCAGGGGTGTATAGTGAGTATATGTGGGAACACATTGTAGGTTTTCACTTACTTTTATTAATTAGTCTTAATTTGTCATCTTCAATTTTTGTTTATTCGGTTTTTTGTATATATTTATATTATATTGCAGGAATATAATTATAATAATTTAGATGCACTCATAATAGTTAATTCATAATTATTTAATTAATTAATGTTTGTGATAGTATCGTTATTGTTAATTTAATTTCAGATCAAGTCATAAATAATAATTTATTATTCGCAAATGGCACTTAATGCACAAACGATTGCTAAATTCCTCAGAAATAGTTTTGTTTTTTATGATAGTTCGTAGGAGCCATCACGTTCCGTTTTTTGTTATAATTTTAAATCAATGTCTATTGTTGTAAATTTGGGTATGTGTGAGTGTGTGTATGTCGACCTGTCATCCTCTGGCCCAACAAAGTAATCTTTTTGTTGAAATAACCTCTATTAGCAAAGAAAAGCTTCTCCTGGGAATTTGTTATCGGCCGCCCAGGACGGGACTATTAACTGAATTTGAAAATACTCTCCTGCACCTTATGCCAAACTACGCTCATGTCTTGGTTATGGGCGATTTTAACATTAACCTTCTTATGACTAAGCCCAATTATGAATATAGACATTTGACTACAATGTTTGAATCTTGTAGCATGACTATTCTTCCTCTGGACGCCACACACCATACTGCTGATTCTCACACTCTGCTCGACCTATTGGTCGTTAGTGATCCATCTGAAGTCATTCGCCATGGGCAACTTCCAATCCCAGGAATATCATGCTATGATCTAGTTTTCTGTGTCATACCTATTAAACAATTGAGACAAAAGGCAAACTTTATTACATATAGAGATTTCAAAAACATTGACGAAAATCTGTTTTTTACAGATCTTGCACGTATCCCTTGGCAAACTATTACCGGACTACCAACGGTTAATGAAATGTTGTCCCAATTCAACTATTGGATTTTGGATCTCTACAATAAACACGCCCCTTTAACCACAAAGAGAATATCTAAAAAACGTTCCATACCCTGGCTTACCAATGAAATCCGATCTCAGATGAGTAAACGGGATGCTATATACCGTAGAGCCAAAAGATCAAGAGATCCAGAACTTATGTTACAGTATCGACTTTTACGTAATAAAGTTCAGCAGGAGCTTCGCAATGCTAAGCTGCGATATATACATAACTTATTTCCAGATCGAGGAATTTCATCAGCCTCCATGTGGAGAAATATAAAAAGTCTTGGTTGTGGGAAACAAAAAACCACCCTTCCAGTCAATATTCCTTTAAATGATCTAAATGAATTTTTTATTTCATCTTCCATTCCAAACAACCAAGACATTGTTAAATCATATATAGAGGAACTATCTAACCAACCCAATCCACCTTTGCCTTTTGAAAGATTCTCTTTTAAACATGTCCTTAAAATTGATACGCTAAGGGCTTTTCGTAAAGTTACCAGTAATGCTACAGGAGTAGATGGTATTTCGATTAAGATGATAGAAAAAATACTCTTTGCTGTTCTTCCTGTCATTACTGCTATATTCAATAAATCATTGGCCACAACTTCTTTTCCTAGCTTATGGAAATATGCCCTTGTTCCCCCACTAAACAAAGTACCTGTACCATCAGAAGCCAAACATTACAGGCCTATTAGCATTTTGCCCACCATTTCTAAATGCCTGGAAAAGATCGTCCATTTACAAATAAACACATTTCTGAATAATAATAATATTCTTAATACATATCAATCAGGGTTTCGTTCCAGCCATAGTACAGAAACAGCTCTTCACTGTGTCACAGATGACATTCGAAGAGCCATGGATCTTAGAAAATGTACAGTCTTAACTTTGATTGATTTTTCTAAGGCATTTGACTGCGTGGATCACTCCCTTCTTCTGGTTAAACTCCAGAATTTAGGCTTTTCAGATAGCAGCATATGTTGGATTAGATCTTACTTAGCTGATCGTCAGCAGTGTGTCCGTGTGGGCGACAGAACTTCAATTTTCAAATCTGTTTCGTCTGTTGTTCCTCAAGGCTCAAATTTTAGGTCCACTGCTATTTTCCCTATATATTAACGATATTAGCTCAGTCTTATCCTTCACGAAACATCACATGTATGCTGACGATTTGCAAATCTATGCTCACTCCTGTATTAGTACCTCAAACGAAACAATAACTTGTATTAACCTAGATATTGAAAATTTAGTCAAATGGACCAAAAATAATGGCCTTAAACTTAGTGAGGATAAAAAACAGCCCATTATTATTTGTTCTTCTCGCCTTCACACCAAATTCAGTATAAACAACATCAAACAAATTCTAGTCAATGGCAACCCTCTGCCTTTCTGTACCTCAGTTAAAAATGTAGGTGTTATTTTTAACCAGAATATGACTTGGGAAGAAGAAGTGCTTAGTGTTTGTAAAAAGGCTTTTGGTTCTATCCATTCCCTCAAACAACTTCAATACTTTCTCCCAGTAAAAATAAAGCTTCGTCTTGTAAAAGCACTTATCTTTCCACATTTCATCTATTGCAACTCTGTGTACAATGACATGACTGTGGCTTTGGCTAATAAACTTCAGGTTTGTCAAAATTATTGTATAAGATTTATTTTTAATTTAAAATATGATGATCATATCTCTCAATACTATATTCAAAATTCCATTCTTAAATTGGCCGACCTTAGATTATTAAAAATATTAAGTATTTTGTTTTTAGTACTTAATGATAGGAATCCGAAATACCTCTCTCAAAACTTTCAGTATAACTCAAAAATTGGTGCAAAGGAGACACGCTCAGCCTCGTCAATATTACGTATTCCTCTTCATAGAACATCTTTCTACACAAATTCATTTTCAGTAACTGCCTGCTGAGAATGGAATAAACTTTCTCCATATTTAAAGAGATATGACAGTCGGGCTTGGTTCACAGCATCATTGAAAGCCTTCCTTTTTGAACGGATGAGTGTGATGGTAGCTGGGGATGGGGTCTGGGATTATGGTCGAACGAGTGTATGAGTGAGAGAATGGTAAAGTTGATAATATGTTAGTAGTTCATTTAGTTTATATTATTTGCTTCTTTGTATTGTTATTATTATTATTTTTCTTTAGTTTAGTTCTGTATTTCATGTTGTAGGCTTTGTTATATTTACTAATTTAACATAAAAGGGTTAAGAGGGCTCTAAAGGGAAAGAAAATATAGAAGTCATGCGACACTGGCGATAGAAGTTGGAACTACGTCCAGTTTAATCCGCCGGACGAAGTGCAATATAGTCCCAAGAATCATTTCCTGTATAGTAGGTTTTCGTAGTATTTTCAACCGGAAACCCCTTCCTCCCATCTGCCGTCTCCTCAGGTGGCTACACCCGACCTTCTCTGTCTGAATGTATGTTGAGCTGAAAGGCCAATTATTTTTAACAATTGTCAATTTTCCAGTCAGTACCGGTTTTGCTGCTGTATTTTATTTCTTAACATTTTTTATGTCATTTTGTTTTTATAAAAAATAGTAATATTTTACTATAGTTTTTATTAGTTTTTATTTACAAAAAAAAAACAAAAAAAAACAAAGTAATATTTGTTTAGAAAAGTAGACTTTTTACAGCGAAATCAATTTATTCACTGATCAAATGGGGGGTCTACTAAAATATTGAATTTCTACTTGAAACGTTTTCCAAAATCATAATTCTTGTTCAAATCTTGTTATTCTCAAAACGGTTAAAATTTAACATAGTTAGGCATAGGCTTACCATACTTATATTCTACTATTGAAGAGTTTGATTTATAAACATAAAGATACGCTTTACTAAAAACTAAGTAAATTACGTTACAAAGAATGGTTTTTGTAAATATTTCTTAAAGCTCTTGGATTGTGATCTAAATATTGGTTTTTATGTGGTTAAATATTTAAAAAAGGCATTAATTGGCAAATAAATTTCTATTTCGTATCTTTTTATGTCCAGTTAAAGATTAAAACAACATACGCTTAAAGCATTAAAGGATAGCCACTTTTTTTATTTGCTTCTGAAGTATGCTGAATGAATTACTACAATACGGAAAATGACACTACGGGGACAAGTTGGTTTCAAAAAGCGAACATTTTGTTACAACAAAGATTTTCGCGGACAGAGACGAAAACCGAAGCGAACCGTATGAATGATATCAATTATAATAAAATAATATATTATAATCTTGCTCAATTTTCCCATTGCCATGAGAAAAGCAATTATTTTACTTCGACAACAGTTTTTACACAATTACTTTTCAAAGATTTTAGTTTTACTGATAAATATTTCACAGTATTTTAGAAGTGATAAATTTAATATGATTCAATTAGGCATACACAAATTACTAAATATGACGATTTTTTAAAACACGACTGTTAAAAATAACCAACAATTTAAAACAGAGAAACTGCTGTGAGCATATATCAATTTCGAACATATAACTTTAGACGTTCAAAGCAGATTGGGCTCACCTGCCTGACAGTAGTTTGGCCTCATAAACATGTAGACTATGTTCGGGGTAGTTTAGACTTACTTAGTCTACCAGTTTGACCTCAGCAATTCACACAGTACTTTGGTCTCAGTTTTTTATATGAGTAAAGTAGTTTGTAGTACCGCGCAAAGCAGTTTTTACGCTCCACTGAAAATAAGGAGGGCTACTAAATTATTGAACTTCTAATCAAAGCTTACTGTAAAATCACGGGTTTTGACAAAATTTGACTCCTAAAACGTTTGAAATTTAAAATTGATTTATATACCACACTTATTATACCCAACAATTGAAGAGTTTGATATAAAAGTGGGGCTAGGTACGCTTAAAGAACTGAGGACAACTATAAATAATGTATTTTACTAAATAGCTGTAACAAGTGTTTAGCACCCTAACAATTTGCTTTACGTGGTTTATTATTCAATAAAATGCCAAACATTTAAAAATAACAATGTATTTTGTACAGTCAATTGAAGAATAAAACAAAATAATGCTAAATGAACCATACAAAAATATTTTGATGTTAAAGTAGAATAATATATCCAACGGTCAATTAAACTGTAGTTTGATTAATATTTATTGTACGGTTTTTACAATTATTTTTAACTAAATAACATATCATTTAACATATTATGTATTATACAAAGGTAGTGTAAGTACTGTAGCACATACAATAATAAGTTTTTCTTACTAAGACAGTTACAACATATAAGTAAAAAAGCAAGACAATAGAAATAAAACTATGTAACAACAAATTCTTAAGGCAACTAATTTCCTCAAAACTACAGTAATTAAAAAAAATAATTGCATTGTTAATACTACACAGAACATAGTTTACTGAAGTACAACTTAGAACATAGTTAACTGAAGTACAACTTATAATAATACAACAAACATATTGAAAATAAAGTAACCCCTAAATATTTTCTTAAACACCATATAAATAACAGTGACAGGGGAAATAGTAACTCAGCAGCCATCTAATTAGTTCCTATGTGTAGGTTTGTTATAGTTAATTTTGTAGTAGTTAATTAATTCCTAATATTGGAATAGTTAATCACAAAAATAATATAAAAATGCATAACAAATAAAAATAAATAACAACTGTGTACAACAATTTTACAAGCCAACTAATTTACTAAAACTAGACGAGCTGGTTGAAAAAATGTAATTAATTGAATAGATAGTATGATACATGAACGTAGTACATCTTGTAAAAATGTGGCAAACATATTAAAAAATTTTTTTATAAATGTTCACAAATTACCAATAAAAACATTTTATTACTTTGACATTTTTATAGCCAAGTCCATTACGATGACTACCCAAGTTGATCAGTGTGACTGCCACAAGTTGATCACGAGCTCCCAAATTAGGTCAGTGGATACTCAAGTAATTGAACATGCATTAAATTAATACAAAACCAAACCGATCATAACATCTTATTTCAGCAATATAATAATAGTTGAACAATTTTACTTCAATACACAAGTAAAGTAAAAAAATGCAAATTTCATACAGTATAATAGGGTCTACTTATACTGTATTGATAAAAAATAAGTGCAATATGTAGGCTACGAATGTTAAGGTGATCGATTTCGGTAAACTTAAGCTTACCTTAATCGATCACCGTTATATTTGTTCAGTTTATATTAATATTGTATTAAATTCATCTACCAACACATACTATGCTAATTAAGAAAACTTTTTTAAATTAGTATTTTATTAATTCTCTTCACATTGCACAATGTTTAAATATCACTTATGTCAAGTTTTACCGTCCTAAGTCTTCTCATTGGCTGTTCAACGGAATACACCGGAAGTGGTACGAGGTTCCCAAACACTACCTCGCCCCATGACTTCAAGTTCACAAAAGGATTGCCGCTCCGCCCCGCCCCGTCCCCCGGTTGTCATATTTTTCTGTCCTTGTTACCGTTTAGGTAAAATATTTGCTTCAAAGTTACCTTCTTATAAAATTACAAATAAATGACCTAGCATTTTTTCTACCACAACATTAATGAACTATAATAAATTAATAGTTACGACTTAACATTACTGTATTTATATTTTTTAAATAAAACAAAGGCCAATAGTGACAGTGACTTATTATAGAATTATTCGTTAATGTAGTTTAAATGATTTATTTCATAAAAATGTTGTATATAGAGAATTACTTATTGCTTTGGTCAAGCCGGAATTATTGAATTAATATTTTAACTGTACGCATTCGTTAATGTAGTTTAAATGATTTATTTCATAAAAATGTTGTATATAGATGATTATTACAGTATTTTTCATGATATAATAAATATTGTGCACTGTCATTACGAATAAAAATGTTATGCTTTACTTTGTAGTTAGATTATATCAGGAACCACATGGGAACGCACATTTTAATTTAAACGAAATAAGCCATTCAAAAGTAATTAGACTAACTCTAAGTAATCAGTCTGTAAAATAATACTGATATCAGTCGTCGTAGGCCTACATTGCATCCATCGATGTTAAATTAAATGAAGGAAGGTTTTTATGAATGAAGTAGTAAAATCCATCCGCGACTAAGAAGTTCGAGGTTTCGCCACTTGGATCTCACGAATCACCGCATATTTTGGCAATAAATTAACATGCAGGCATTTGCGCGGTCCAACATTGCGGCTACAGATTTAAAGATATCGATCTGAAACCAAAACTAAATTGAAACCAGATACATTTCTGACTAAAATCGCTTTTTAAAATTTCGATAACAGCTCTAGTTTTATTTTGGCACTAGTTTGAATATCGGGTAACTTTAATAACCTATAAAATCGAAATGAAGGAGAATTCGAAAATTCTAAAAAGCGATTTGAGTCAAAAATGTCTCTATCTTTAAATAGATGTTTCATTTATAATTTTACGACAGTAAATAAGGGCAATATCTTGGACCGCGCAAAGCAGTTTTTACGCTTCTCAGCGCGGGGGTTTAGAGCCCTCTTAACTGTAAGTATTAGTCCTAAGTTCGCCAATTATATAAAACACTTTTGTACAATAAAGCCATTATTATTATTATTATTAACATTTAAAGTGATTATTAGTTTTTGACTGACTAATTCCATTCAAATTTTATTTTTTTAAATAAATAAATCACTCTTAATGTAGGTCAAATACAATTAAAATATGTTACTGTTACACCACTGTACGTATTTAAACACGCCTGCAGAAGTGGTTTAGGCAATAAATTGTACAGTACTGTAATGCACTCGCCTGTTCAGGATTTGAAGGCCGTTACATATTCAAATTAAATTAAGAGTAGTGTCATATAATAAAATAGTAAAATTAACACTATGAAAGTGTTCGGTGAGTTAATTTGATTTTTATCTTGTTGTATTAAGGATAATTGTAAGGTTAAATAAATTCTTTTGTGATAATAATTGTTTTTCATTGATTTGAATATTTAGGTAGCTAACTTATTTTCTTTTGTCGTAAATAAATGTTAATAAATAAATTTTTACATAATTAATTTTTATATTTGAGGTCATTTTGGAGGTAATATAACAAATCACAATACAAATGTTGTAAAGTGCGTAAAAAAAGCTATAAAACAGTTCAGTAAAAAAATACCAAAAATTTATTTATTTAGTAGGTTCAAGATAAATTAATTTACTAAGATTATTAAGATAATAATAATTAAAAAAAATAAGTTAACTTTTGTCCTTACTTATACGTAAAATATACAAAACTAGGGAACGCCCCTGCACGCTTCGCGTGCCAAACCCACCGCTCACTACGCTTGAGACACCTTGGCCTTCAGCCTCGGAATGTGATTTTTGACTACAAATAATATTAGATCAACTGTATAACGTAAAATCACAATATTAAATGTATTTACGGTATCTCACTCACACTACTTGCGTTACTACCTATTTATTGATATAAACACCCATTGATATTACTTAGCCTATTTCAAACGCGGTAATTTCTTTCTTTCTTTTTTTGTATATATATATATATATATATATATATATATATATATATATATATATATATATAAAACAACTGAAGATAATTAAATAAATAAAATAACTGCATTATATAACCATTAAAACCTTCAAGTCCAGTCGAGCGGAGCCCTACAATCGAATGTGAATAAACCATGATTCCTGGTTCAACATTAAGGAAGGTCTAACCTCCTAAACAACACAAACACCATTGTTTACATTCCAACCACTGTTAACACTTTTTACATAACGTTACTTACATTTCAACAGTTGTTACTTTTTAATTCAATTCATTTTATTACTCTCTCCGTGTTATTCTTATGGGCGAAAAACGTACTTTGAGGATAAAAATATTGAAGAATTAAGACCTTATTGCACAACTACAAATAGAAGTAAGTTTAACATCTCAACCGTTTTAATTAGTCAAGAAATAAGAGAGAAGTTGCGTTGGCAAAAAACGGCTTGGCGTGTTATGAGTGTTTCAATACAACAAGAATGACAATCAGTTACACGCATATTTAAAAGTACTTTCGAAAATCCATTGAAAATGCTTGTTAGATTTTGTTACGATGGAAATAAATCTAAAAAAATCTTTAATATTGAACTTAGATTAACAGACAATTTAAAATGTATTTTCAAAAATTGTTATTCGTTCATAAATACATCAAGATCAAACACAGCCTATAGTTACGAATTCCTTTTAATTTCATAAATTAACCGATTCACTCAATCCGTAATAAAAGCCAAGGTTTTAATCCAGTAATTAATTATTTGAGTGTCCCAGCTATAACAAACTGTGTCAACGTAAAGTCAAACTTTGCAAAGCTCATTATGTCGTCCCGAAGACTTTGTCAACTTTGCTACCTCCAATACCCACGTGTAACCCCTACTGTAACAAGTTGTTTTGTCAAGGTCACGTAACGTTTAATGATTATTCATAAAGTACATTACCTGTGTCAACAGTTTGCCACGTCTTATTGTGCCCGAGTGTTTCAAGGCATGGTATCGTTAAGATTAATACGTTTTTTTAATTATTTTCTGAAGATAGGTTTAATGAGTGTATATATATAGTAGAAAAGTTGTAAATCCTAGGGCTGCTATATATGATAATGTTATAATAAAAAATAATAACTGAGCACCCTTACAGTTTTTTATTAAATGAACACGACCGGTTTCGGCATTCATGCCATCTTCATAGGTATTATCTGTTTACAAAACAAATAAAATTAAATAAATAATTGTCATAAAGGAAACATATGTTAAATTGGTAAATATATTTTTGATTTGGTGGTTATTTGTCATTGTGTGTGTTGTTTCTTATATGTATAATTGTCTCGAATATTGGGTTTCTTTTTTGTGTTAACATGGTGTTGATTAAATTATTGGGATTTTCTTGGTTGTGTTTATAAATTTCAAGTTCTTCTTGGGAATCTAGTTTTTTGCTTTTTGAACCGAATAGAATTCAAAGTTATCAAACAAATAGCAATGGCTAATGGTTACAAACCTTCCACAATCGACAAAACATTACATAAAATGAAAATAAAAAATAGAAACATTTATCAAGAAGAACCAGAAAATAGAGCATTCATATGTGTTCCCCACAACACAATACTTAATAAAGCAATTAGAAAAACCTTTAAGAAAGAAAAATTCAAAATTGGTTTTAAAACAAATAACAACGCATTTAACATAATACAAAAGAAATCCACTTCAAAATTACATAAAACCCAAGATATATTTGACAAATCAGGAATTTACAAAATTGAATGTACAGACTGCCCAAACTATTATTTTTAACAGGACAGATCTTTTAAACGAAGATTTAATGAACACATACAAGTTCTAAAATCAAACAACAGAACTTCAACGAAATCTTCTTTTGCAGAACATTTACTAAACAATAATCACAACTACACAAATATGAAAACAAACTTGAAAATTCTAAAATTCGGTTCAAAAAGCAAAAAACTAGATTCCCAAGAAGAACTTGAAAGTTATAAACACAACCAAGAAAATCCCAATAATTTAATCAACACCATGTTAACACAAAAAAGAAACCCAATATTTGAAACAATTATACATATAAGAAACAACACACACAATGACAACTAACCACCAAATAAAAAATATATTTACTAATTTAACATATGTTTCCTTTATGACAATTATTTATTTAATTTTATTTGTTTTGTAAACATATAACACCTATGAAGATGGCATGAATGCCGAAACCGGTCGTGTTCATTTAATAAAAAACTGTAAGGGTGCTCAGTTATTATTTTTTATTATAACATTATCATATATATATATATATATATATATATATATATATATACAGGGTGGAAAAAATATGGAAACACTTTCATACATTTTTTCTGACTTCACTTATAAAAGTGAAATCTTGTACATGATCATGGTGACAAACAATATACTTGTTGACGCCATTAGCGACATTTCATTTTTTCTAGGGAGCGGCCCACGAGGAGTTGAACGAAAATCTTCAACGTAAGCCTAGGTCGAATATAGAATCAAATGAAAGGTCTATTCAAGAGAAATTAATTAACACAAACCGAACTTCGAAAGATTTATCCTTTTCAGAGTAGAGGTCATTTCAATTGCAAAGTAACTAATTTGAACAATATTATTTCTCCGCTATTTAACGGTTTTAAGTATATAATTCTGATCAAAAATTATACTTTATGGAACACAATTATTTAAAAAAATTAAATTGTCGAACTCAAAAAAATACCGTTGTTGTGAAAGCGATACCATATTTTTGTCCACCGTGTATATATTTGCAGTGAGTGTATGATATATGCACACTATTGTTTAAGTAAAATATTAATATTTTACTTTTTATATGTACTCTTAGTAGAAGTCCTGTGGCTTTTTATCAGAACACGATTTTTAACGCTAGGCCCTGCAATATATCCTAAATTTGTACTACTCTCTTTTATTTTTCGAAATACAGTTATTATACTTCTGAACGATTGGTAACCATCAGCTGTATTTGGATGGGAAGTGGTTGTAAAATCTCTGGAGGCAAATAATTAATAAAACTTTCACATTAAAAGCTAATTAATATAAAGTGTACCAGACAAAAGGGGGAGGAGTGTTGTATTAATATTGAAGATTAAAAAGTAATTGGTATTAAGTTGTTGTTGCTTCCTGGCCATTTTACTCTAATACAATTAGTAATTGGTTTTGCCAACATGATACGAATTATTTTCTGCGATAATGTCAAATATGACAAATACAACAAAACAAATATTTATGACAATGAAGATAAAAATTGTAATAAAATAATTAGCTAAAATACAGCTACGTCATAATTTCAGAGTACCTGACTAACAGTTTACCGGCTCTGAACTAAAAATATAAGTATAACTTACCTTTATAATTAGAAAGCCCTTTTCTGTACGAGCAAAACTTTTTTGGAGATTTCTCAACGCTTTAAGAGTTTTTAAAACCAACACTACGTTTCGAATAGGTATGAATCTTCTGTCGTCTTCAGATGCTCATACTACCTTATCCTAAATATACAACTTTTTTTCAACAATTTTATAAGACACTTTTTTCAGAAGAAAAATATTTTGTATGCAGTCTTCGACAAGCTATAAAAATTAGCTTTTCATGAGCCTCAGGCTTGAACCAGGCAAAAATTAAGCCTGGCCCAAATAGGTTACTGGAAATGGGAAAAATGACTGCGGAAAGTTTTCTTGACACATCAGCGGTTTTTAAATTAATTATATTGCTTGTACCAGCCTTGTACTTCTGATTCAAACAATGTTTTCTTGATTTGTGATTTTATAATATAATGCTATTGTATAATACTAAGCTTTGAAAGATCAGCTAGTACATTATTGTTTTTGAAATTTTTTAATGATGGAGTATCAGATGAGGAAGACAAAGGTTGTTGGACATTTGCCATCATGACGTGAAAAATACCAATCACAACGTTTCGATTTGGTGAAACCCAAATCTTTTCCAAGTGCTAAAAACTAAATTACATCCAAACAAAAATTACATCTAAAAACTACGTTTTTAAACTAATAAACTTATCTACATTAATAATTATCTACATTTTAACGTAGATCCTAGAATTGGGTACAACAAAATGTAGACCACTTCTACTAAATATATAAAATGTTAACTAGGCAAAATTAAAAGGAGCTACTTAGGTTTTTTTAAATGTTAAAACACAATTAAATTAATATTCCAATCCAGAATGAAATGAGACTTCCAGTCTGATTTGAATAATAATTTAATTGTGTTTTAACATTTTTCCAGACCTAGACAGTTCCTAATTAGTTATATTAATTTTACCCAGTTAACATTTGTATTTTAGTAGAAGTAGCCTACATTTTGTTGTACTCCATTCTAGTATATTTTATAAGCTCTTAAAACTGCAGTCTCAGTTTTTACTTGTAGTATAGTGTATTTTGCAAACACAACAGTGAAATGTATAAAACCCTTTTAAGTGGCGTGTAATGTATAAAAACTTAGTTCTGATGTATATATAGTTTAACTTTTTTCAATATTTTATTTATATTTAGAAATTTAGTTTTGATCTGCATAAACTGCACATTGGAATATATATAAGTAACAATATTTTCAGTTATGCCTACATCTGCACTTTAGTTGGCAATACAAGAAGCTTTTTTCCCTGAAGAGTTAGTTCCCTGAGAACTCTCATCCTCAGACCGAAGTAGCGCTTTCTCCTCTCCTGCAGGCAGAGCCGGCGCCGGAGAGGACAAGCTGAGGTTGTCCATAAGTAGGATCTACGGGAGTTACCCCACCTGTCAACAAATCAATTGCATTAGGGTCAGCTTCCATACAATTCCCACGAGTACCGGGTTTCTGCAGTCCACATACCCAGTGATCCGTTTATGAAGGTAAGGGGTATTTACGACTGGGTGCCCCCTGGTTCCCAGAAGGCTCCGTTTATGGTACTGAATATTAAGCCCGCAGTACCACGAGACTTTTGGCACGGGTCGCTTAACACCTTAGTCTAGGGCCCCCTCACTTGGTTCTGTAGGTGAACCAACACCCTGTGGCAGAGGGTAGCTCTACGCAGCTAACAAGTGACAGTTGATACCAGGTGTGGACCAGTCTGCCGAACCCACCCCGCATGCAAGGTGTGGTCGGAACGGCTCGAAAGGTACCACCACTCCCTGATACCCATACCCCCCATCAGACAAGCTTAATACTGTATTACAAGGTACATAACATCCGAGCCCTGGGTACCAACCAACACGTGCACCCCAGACTTCTCTAGTAAGGGGTACGTCGATGGCAACCATCGAGGGGACACTGCGTCAGTATTAAGAGAAATTAATGTAATATCTGATTGAACTACCTATGAACTACTAGTCTAATACAAATGTTTTATTTTCATAACGGCTTCTAAAAGGAACCTTCAAGAATTTGTAATACCATTCACAAAGCCGAAAGAAAAAATCATTTTGATGACCTTTTTCTAGATTAAGAATATAGAAGATGATATTCTTAAGTTGAATTGGACATTTTTCAGTAACTTTTTTGTTAATAATATATATTTATTTCCTATGTAATTTGAGTTTTATTTTATTTACTCCATTGAACATCCTTTTAAAGCAGATTATTAAAATTAAAGTTTTACTTTAGTATTGAAAAATAGATAACTATAAAATAAACATATTATTAAAAATATAATAATAAATAAATACATTGAAAAAAACTGTAACAGTAAATCAATAAATCAACAATATAAGTTAGAACATATATTAGCCTATAGTAGTTGTAAAAAACTGAACAAACAACAACATCAAAAACAAATACAGTATTTGAAACAAAATATAGCTTTTACAAGCAATGCCTTGAATGAGCGCTAAACGCTGTCACAGCGTTTAGAATTACTGCGGAAAGTCGTATGATTGTTGCAGGCACTACTTGTCCATTCGGAATCAAAGGCAGTAGGGACTTGTACGGCAAAATTAGTTGTTCATTTGGTTGACGTAGTGAACTGTACGTAAAATTACTAAAATTAAATGGATCTTTAACATTAAATGCTTCGTAATTTTTTTTAAAGATAATTATTTGCCTTGACTAAACTATATTACTGTATTGAATCGTTATATAGTGTTTCTAGGATTGTTTTTGAATTAATTTGTTTATACTTAAGAAACCTATCGAAAAGATATGGGCGAATATGGATTTCGAATGAGTTTAAAGAGTGTAGATGAGTGAATGTAGTCATTGTTATAAACTAAGGCTTACGATTCATTAGAAAGTGTCATTAATTAATTAATTGCCCATTTACAAATGAACAGCCGGTTGACAAAAAAAATTAGTTAACTGCTGTTTGTGTTAGTTTTTTTAACTGACGTATTTTTTTTTATTCGTATGATGAAAAATTTTTGGACAACTGTTAGCTCGTCAAAATAAAATAAAAATAGATAAAGATGGTATAGAGCCCAGTATAGCGTTCTGATTAGTATTTTTTTAATGTACAGAATAAAAATGACATACAGTTTGAAATATTCGACTCGTATAAGATGAAAAATATGACAACCACAACTGTAGTAAACTTAAAATTCTTCGTGAGAGAAAAAAATACGCTTTCTTCATATTAAAGATGGGTTTATAAGGAGTATTTAAATTAAAATACTAATGAATAATAAACAGTATTTTATAAAAAAAGAACATCTTGGAATAATGATGCTTGTTATATATGACGGACTCAAGAACACCCGAAATAATTGGAGAACAAAAAACGTGTCCAATACTTAAGACTCGCTGTCTTCTAACTGGAGAGCATTGTTACACCGAGGGTCTTGTGGTGCTGACTCTTGAAGGACACGAACAGCCTTATTTCATACAGTCGTTGTGCTTATATGAAACCAGGCTCTGGTTATTTTGGGACACGAGAATTATTTAATTGTTACTTGACACTAATCTAACAAACTAAATAAAGATATAGGACTTATGTTAACATGAATAGGACATGTGTTACCATAACTCGGAATATTAATAAAAAGTAATTAAAATGGGTAACTTTATCTTAGTAGACGTTCTTTTTGAGCACAGAACAAGATTAACTAGCATCAGAAAAATAACTCTTATTATCAGGTTAAACGGGAAAACTCTCGGAAAAAACTAAAGTACTTCTTTATTTTGGCTAGTAAAATATAATTACGGTAGTTAATAAATATAAAATTCATTGTTATAAAATTAATCTCAAATTTGAGAAATTTATTTTAGGATATATTTGGCTGAAACGTTGTAATAGAAAACTTGAAACGGAATAAAATAATTGTTAAACTTAAATATTGAATTCAATAAAAGGAAAAAACTAGATTAGTTAAAAATATAACATAATTACTCACGTGACTTTATTACAATTAACATGACAGCTAGAAGCCAGGTTTCTCCTATTGGAATTGAAACGTTTCTACAGCACACTTGTCATGTTCTATATATACGTGTTATTTTCATAAGTTTATGCGAACTATTGTATATTACATGACAGCTAGAAGCCAAGTTTCCTCTATTGGAATTGAAACGTTTCTACAGCACACCTGTCATGTTCTATATATACGTGTTATTTTCATAAGTTTATGCGAACTATTGTATATTACATGACAGCTAGAAGCCAGATTTCCCCTATTGGAATTGAAACGTTTCTACAGCACACCTGTCCATGTTCTATATATACGTGTTATTTTCATAAGTTTATGCGAACTATTGTATATTACATGACAGCTAGAAGCCAGGTTTCCCCTATTGGAATTGAAACGTTTCTACAGCACACCTGTCATGTTCTATATATACGTGTTATTTTCATAAGTTTATGCGAACTATTGTATATTACGTGACAGCTAGAAGCCAGATTTCCCCTATTGGAATTGAAACGTTTCTACAGCACACTTGTCATGTTCTATATATACGTGTTATTTTCATAAGTTTATGCGAACTATTGTATATTACATGACAGCTAGAAGCCAAGTTTCCCCTATTGGAATTGAAACGTTTCTACAGCACTCCTGTCATGTTCTATATATACGCGTTATTTTCATAAGTTTATGCGAACTATTGTATATTACATGACAGCTAGAAGCCAAGTTTCCTCTATTGGAATTGAAACGTTTCTACAGCACACCTGTCATGTTCTATATATACGTGTTCTTTTCATAAGTTTATGCGAACCATTGTATATTACATGGCAGATTGAGGGGCAAACGCATTTATTTACATTTAAAAATCTAATTTATTTCACAAATATAAGTGTAACCTATTATTTTTAAAGTTGTATCATACCTCAAAATTTGTATGTTATTGGTGTTTTTTCCTTTTTAATGTTTTAATATTTTATGTGACTCATTGTTATAATATCTATTTTTTCTATTTATTAAATGGTCGTGTTTTAAAGTAGGTCTCTCTCTTTTAAAAACTGCAAAACTAACTTCAGTAAGATAAAACTCATATTTCCTTGTAAACGAGTGGCAGGAAATTAATTTGTTGGTTTGTTGTATTTAGACAGTGTAATAATATAATTCATTAAGATATATTATTTATTGATTCATTTTTTATATTTTACCCTCCAAATGCCCACATATATCCACCTTTACACGTGCAGTGGTATTGGCCGACCTATCCACCTTTACACATGCAGTAGTATTGGTCCACATATATCCACCTTTACACGTGCAGTGGTATTGGCCAACCTATCCACCTTTACACGTGCAGTAGTATTGGCCAACCTATCCACCATTACACGTGCAGTGGTATTGGCCAACCTATCCACCTTTACACGTGCAGTAGTATTGGTCCACATATATCCACCTTTACACGTGCAGTGGTATTGGCTAACCTATCCACCTTTACACGTGCAGTAGTATTGGTCCACATACATCCACCTTTACACGTGCAGTGGTATTGGCCAACCTATCCACCTTTACACGTGCAGTAGTATTGGCCAACCTATCCACCTTTACACGTGCAGTGGTATTGGCTAACCTATCCACCTTTACACGTGCAGTAGTATTGGTCCACATATATCCACCTTTACACGTGCAGTGGTATTGGCCAACCTATCCACCTTTACACGTGCAGTGGTATTGGTCCACATATATCCACCTTTACACGTGCAGTGGTATTGGCCAACCCATCCACCTTTACACGTGCAGTAGTATTGGTCAACCTATCCACCTTTACACGTGCAGTGGTATTGGCCAACCTATCCACCTTTATACGTGCAGTGGTATTGGTCCACATATATCCACATTTACACGTGCAGTGGTATTGGCCAACCTATCCACCTTTACACGTGCAGTGGTATTGGTCCACATATATCTACCTTTACACGTGCAGTGGTATTGGCCAACCCATCCACCTTTACACGTGCAGTAGTATTGGTCAACCTATCCACCTTTACACGTGCAGTGGTATTGGCCAACCTATCCACCTTTACACGTGCAGTGGTATTGGTCCACATATATCCACCTTTACACATGCAGTGGTATTGGCCAACATATTCACCTTTACACGTGCAGTGGATTAGCCAACCTATCCACCTTTACACGTGCAGTGGTATTGGCCAACCTTTCCACCTTAACACGTGCAGTGGTATTGGCCAACCTATCCACCTTTACACGTGCAGTAGTATTGGCCCACATACACGTGTAGTATTGGCCAACCTATCCACTCTTACACGTGCAGTGGTAATAACCCTCCCATCCACCCTTACACGTGCAGTGGTATTAACCCTCCCATCCACCTTTACACGTGCAGTGGTATTGACCCTTCCATCCACCTTAACGCGTGTAGTGGTATTGTTAATAATTCCCCTTTATTTTTAAATAGTACCTGACAATACCAATCTCCAAAAGGTCATGTGGTACAGATCTATCTCCTTTATAACGTGCACTCCAATATTTCTTGTAATGAAAAGAAATGCATTGCTAAATCTTAGAGTCACTTCATTGAATATATAATGTTAGGCACCCTACAATGTACCAGATTACGTAATTTAAATAAAATTATTTAAATTTTTACAACTGAGGTGATAATACTACAATTAGTTATCCTCCCAAATACGTCTAAAATTTGTAAACCTTTCTTAAGTACGTATTCCCATTCCACTTCGTCCTTTAATATTGGTTAATTTTTAAAATATTTTTTTAAAGTAAAGAACTTGCAGTTTTTAATGAGGCGATCCTTCCATTTTAGGACTGTAGACCAATCGTTGATAACCATGCATTTCTTAGGCCCATTTAAGTAGTGGCATTTTTGTAAAATTAAAAAACAATTATTATACGTGTTCATGGTATGGGTTATTTTGAACTATACGAAATAAGTTATTTAACAGAAATGAAACGACCTTCTATAAACTTTTAACTTATCCAGCTTATTCGAATCATATATATCATCAAACCAACTCGGCAGATGGGTTTTATCGAGTTACTGGCTTTCCGATGAAGATATGAATTCATATTTTGCGGTCTTTGATGCATGTGTTATAATCGTGCATATGGCTGATGAATGTAATTTATCTACTACTGACCCAGTTTTCCGTAATTTATCGAGACATAACTGTTGTGGGCCATATTAGTTTTCAAATTCGTGTAAGTAAACAATAAAAGTGGAAAAAACACGTTAAATATCATAGACATATCGTAAAATAATATTAATTTAAATTTAAGATTTCCGAACAATTTAGAAAAAAACACGATTTGCCACAGAATAAATAGTTATCTTGGAAATATGTTTGCTTTACCTATAAGGGATACACATTTCAGGATATGAGATGAGGGTAGTAAGTACATAAATATCCAATATCTTCCAATAAATTGGTAAGAGTATGAAAATATAATTGATAGTATTCATGAAATATACGTGAACATTAGCTTACAGTTGGCAGAACTGACATATTGGCAATTCTACCTCATTTATCATACTACGCACCTCTCGAGTCAGCTGACAAATAGTGAGGTTATGTTTGTGTTTGCAGTGTCTCATAGATACACTTGCACACTGATTGACAATTAATAACTTTTAAAGCCAGAATAAAATTGAAAATGTATGGTGTTAAAATGTGTTATCAGTGGTGAAAACAAGTTTGAAGGTTGTGAAAATATTATATATATTGTGTGTCATTAAACAAAACCAGATAAAATAAATCCGATTGCCACCATAAATCTACAGGCCTACGTTATAATTAAAAAATACGTTATAGGCCTATAATTAACTTATGATTATTTAACACTTAATTATTATTGTTAGTAAAACAATTTTTTTACTTTTTCCGAAATTTGTCTGTTTACAACCACTTAAGCAAAAATGCATATATTTAATTAGTTTTAATGATATAGTTAGTATTTGGGAGAGTTGAACTCTCATAAGCGTTGTCATTGTAAAACTGATTTAATAACAATGTTTAAACCCCATACATAAGTTAATAACATTTTATTAACCAACACTCTTTATCATTATACAAACATTAAGTTAATTAGATTTTTTATTCATTTGTTAATCTTACATGTTCATAGAATTTCATTTTTATAAGGTCATTCAGATAAATAAAATATTCATATCAGCCTTCAAACACCAGGTAGGCATGATACTGTACAGTACTGATTTGTGTGTTGCCTAGTTTACTTTGCAGTACTCACTGTACAAAATGAAACATGCATCGTTTGGTGCATGGTTACTGTTAGATTAAGTAAAAAAACGACAAAGAAATGTTTTTACAAGTTAGTATTGAAAGACCTCTAATCATTGTTAAATTCAGTTTCGAGCATGCATCCCTTATCAAGATCCTATAAACAATAAAATAAGAAAAAAACACACATACACAAACCATGGAGAACATTATACTTAAATAATAATTTAAAAAATAACAGCTTGGTTATAAATCACGTAAGATATAATAATAAAGAATATCAGAGCAATGCAGTCGATTCATGTAGTTAGTTATTTCAGACTTTCAACTGTAGTTATCTTTATTTACATAGTCAAACTTTGTAATGCTTATTATGTAGCTAGGTTTAACGAGATGCATTGACAAACTTTGTAATGCCTATTATGTAGCTATGTTTAACGGGATGCATTGACAAACTTTGTAATGCCTATTATGTAGCTAGGTTTAACGAGATGCATTGACAAACTTTGTAATGCTTATTATGTAGCTAGGTTTAACGGGATGCATTGACAAACTTTGTAATGCTTATTATGTAGCTAGGTTTAACGAGATGCATTGATAAACTTTGTAATGCCTATTATGTAGCTAGGTTTAACGGGATGCATTGACAAACATTGTAATGCTTATTATGTAGCTAGGTTTAACGGGATGCATTGACAAACATTGTAATGCTTATTATGTAGCTAGGTTTAACGGGATGCATTGACAAACTTTGTAATGCCTATTATGTAGCTAGGTTTAACGAGATGCATTGACAAACTTTGTAATGCTTATTATGTAGCTAGGTTTAACGGGATGCATTGACAAACTTTGTAATGCTTATTATGTAGCTAGGTTTAACGAGATGCATTGACAAACTTTGTAATGCCTATTATGTAGTGTACCGGGTCTTTTGACCGGTACATTTCGTTCTTTTTTCGTCGTTGGCTGCCGGTCTGCCTGAGATTGCTCATGCCCTGCGTTTCGCGTACTTTGGTGGCCGTTGGCCCGGTTTCGTTCGTTCCTGGGTCCAGCTTCGGTCAGGTTGGCCTGTCTGTTCAGTTGTCTTGTGCTGCCTGCAGAATTTCGTTATGATCGGCTAGACACCCTAAAACTCCAGGGTCCTCGAGTGGGACATTTTCCCTCAGCCTGTCGTCCGGGGAAAGTTCAACCTTCTGCACTGCCAGCCTGGCCTGAGGACCATGTCGTAGAACCTAGGTCTCGACTACGCTGCCATCCCTACATCTGGGTGTTGTTCTTCTGTCCTCAGGTCAGTGCGTTCCATGTTTTTTCCCGGTGGCTGAGCTGGGGGGGGGGGTTTTGATGGCCTTATTTAAAAAAAAAAGAAAAAAAACAGTGAAATACAGAGAAAAAAAAAAGAGAAAAAAAATTTTTGTGGAACTTTATGTGGCCTAGGCCTAAAACTTTACGGTGATTGATAAAACAGCCATGAATACATTGCTAGGGATATATATATATTTAAAATTTAAGAAAAAAGACTTCTGTTGATATTTATTGTTATTTATTTAGTTAGTTTTATTTGTTGTTATATTTTTTAGATTTTATATTTGTTAGGTCCCTATGGTTAAGTTATGTTATTATTTATTGTTATGTTTAGGCCTAGTGATCGTTATTTATTTTTTCGTTGTTAATTGTATTATAGATGTCTTAAAGTGACTGTTTCCTAGAACGGTACCGGGTTATATTTTCTTTCAAATTGTTTAATTTTTAAACTTACCAAAAGGGGATTATTGTGTCTTTGCTTAACTTCTAATTCGGAGCTGCCCAGGGATTCCGGCTTACTCCCTGGCCCGGTGGAATCAAGGGATGTGGGCTAAATTGCCGGGGTTTATTTGGGGGGTTATCAAAATTGTTTCTAAGTTTTGTCACCTTTTTAAAATGGTTAATAAGTTGTCTTACGTTTTGGGTGTCTCAGGCTAGGCTGCAGATAGGCCATGTAGTTGTTAATTGGTAATTTTGGTATTTGTAGAGTTTGTTGTTTTGTGGCTTTTGTCTTTATCTCGTTAATTTTAGTGTGTTTGTTATTTATTTAAGTGCGAATTTATATTGTGGCCTTCTGCCTATTTATATTGTGGCCTTCCGCCTGCCAGTTTTGTTTGTTCTTCTGAAATATAAATTAGTTTTGCTCAGCTGCCGAGTGTTATTTTGACCCTCCAACTGCCACCCGTGATCCCATCGCTTGACTCGTTTTGAGCCATCCCCCAGTTGGCACGCTTCCCAGCTTTGGTGGGGGGATGGGTCTTAGTAGCTAGGTTTAACGGGATGCATTGACAAACTTTGTAATGCTTATTATGTAGCTAGGTTTAACGAGATGCATTGACAAACTTTGTAATGCCTATTATGTAGCTAGGTTTAACGGGATGCATTGACAAACATTGTAATGCTTATTATGTAGCTAGGTTTAACGGGATGCATTGACAAACTTTGTAATGCTCATTATGTAGCTAGGTTTAACGGGATGCATTGACAAACTTTGTAATGCTTATTATGTAGCTAGGTTTAACGGGATACATTGACAAACTTTGTAATGCTTATTATGTAGCTAGGTTTAACGAGATGCATTGACAAACTTTGTAATGCTTATTATGTAGCTAGGTTTAACGAGATGCATTGACAAACTTTATCAACTTTGCGAAGATACAAAGTTCATGATTGAAATGTTGTGAGTTTAATTATTTTTTCCTTCTGGAAATATTTTTTGCTCTGTAACGCGTGTAGCAATATATACACAACAAAATATTTTTATTGGTGATTTCATTTGAAGTTTGTAGAGAATGAAGATTTCAATAAGGTTGCTGTTACTCGTATCAGACCTGCACATAATTAAATTGTTATTTATAATTCACATGCATAAATTTGGCTACATAGTATTAAAGACTTAATTCTGAGAATTAAAATAAATATTACTTTTTCTTAAAACAAATAATCTTAATATATAACATCCAAAATGGCATATCATTTTAAAGCTATACAAACGATTTCGTTCATTTATAATTGTTGTTATAATATCTTTAAGTCAATCAAACTTTTCAACATCTATCCATAAATTACATTCGGTATCCCTCAATAACCTTTTTTGCTTTATTTATTTATTTTATAATTTTCTGTGAATTAAAAGTAAATTTATAATTAGTTAGTGATGTCTTTAATACCGATGTTAATTGAAGTACACAAATGCTATTATATTAATGACAATTTCAAGTCCAACTCTTTTATTTTATATACATCTTAATGTACTATAAAATCCAAAAATTGGACAATATGCAAAACTTCTTCTTTAAAATTCATAATTGAATGCATATTTATAATTTACATACATCAATTTGGCCACATATATTAGCCATACGATTTGGTCATTTCTACTAGCTCTGCTCTGATTGCACTGCTTTGCACTGTCTAAATCACACTTATAGAGGTTTCTAGACTATAAAACGTTGTTGCCTAGGAGAACGGCTGTCATTAATCAATTGAATAATGATTTTTTATTGCTTTGGAGTTATACTATTGGCCGTGTCAATAAATTCCGTGCATTATACACAGGATCAGCCAACGTTTCGGCCTCGATACAGAGTCCATCATCAGGGCGATAATGGTATACTATAGTCCGAATAAAATAACTTTGGTACTGGCGGAACGGCCTCGCGCCACTGGTCTGAAATGACAAAACTCTGAGGTTTAATTTG
This sequence comes from Stictocephala bisonia, assembly GCA_035578905.1. Lineage (NCBI taxonomy): Eukaryota > Metazoa > Arthropoda > Insecta > Hemiptera > Membracidae > Stictocephala > Stictocephala bisonia. The sequence continues at coordinate 2,733,850 of JAQJVL010000056.1, forward strand.
CTGTCAAATGTAAAATAAGTAAGCAATAATTTTCAAACTAATTGTATAGTGTACACCATTTTCTATTCTTTAACCCTTTGTCGACCGACGGTACTTACAAGTACCAGTTTGTTTTTCACTCTCTAGGAACGTTAATAATAGGTTTGTGCATTCTGCAGCCCAAAGGTACTCTCAAGTACCTTTTAATAAAGCAGGGAATTCGTTTTCAGGCAATATCTGTTGTGGCCAACCTGACTGACAGCGAAACGAAGTGTCTCAGACAACAGCTGTATGGCATTGCTTAGCAACGAACTTTATAAATTTATTCTAGGCTTCTGTTTGTTTACAATTCCTAGTTTTACTGTGGTTTTGTGGTTGTTATATATTTATAACGATGTTCAAACGTTAATTTCAAAGTTTTGTGAATTAAATAGTTTGTTATATGCAAAAAAGTGAGTGGTACTTGTAAGTACCGTTGGTCTGTCCAATGTTCTGTTTGTTTACATTTTAGGTTATGGTTTGTATGTGACAGTGATTGATGTTTTCTGTGTAAAGCAACACTTTAGGCTTTATTTTATTGTGCTTTTATTTTTTTTAACTTGTTTACTTTGACTTGTGGCTATATTAATATGAAATGTGAATTAAAATGGCTGAATTTTTGCTCAGTGAAAGAGAAATAGTTACTGTGTTGGAGGAACTATTACCTTTGGACAATAATCAAGACACTGATCTGGAATCTGATGATGAAGATTTTTCACAAGTTTTAGAATGTACAGAACTCCGTAAGCCTACTGGTAATTTGTTTGATGATGCTTTTGAGGCTAATTTACAAAAAATTATTGAAGAAAGAAGTGTTGAAGAGGAATCAAATAATGATGCTGACATTAGTATAGAAGAAGAAAGTAGGCCTAATGTTGAAGACATTGTTAACGTAAGTAGGCCTGATGATGATTGTCTTACTAATCCTTTACCTAGTACTAGTGGGACCAATGTTCGCAATATAAAACCAAAATCCTGTTTACCAAACAGGAAATGGAAAAAGATAGAGGTACAAACTCGAATTCCCGAATTCCACTTAGATGAAGGAGTGGTAGAGGGTATATTTGATGACTGCCAAACACATACTGATTATTTTTTTAAATTTGTAACAAATGCATTGAAAGAAGTAGTGTACCAATCTAATTTATATGCAACACAAAAAGATAAAATTCTAAACCTAAAAGAACATGAGCTCTTAGTTTTCGTTGGAATTAATTTTATGATGGGCTATCACAAATTACCAAGTTGGAAACATTATTGGAATATGTCCGAAGATTTAGGAGTGAAGATTGTTCAGAGATCAATGTCACGTAACCGTTTTGACATGATATTATCTTGTTTACATGTAAATGATAACCATCAAATACCTGCAAATAACAAAGATAAATTATACAAATTAAAACCCCTAATTGAGTCCTTGAATAAAAATTTTAAGGAATACTACCATGGAACACGCCAACTCTCTATTGACGAATCTATGATCTTGTTCAAAGGGCGGAGTACTATGAAGCAGTACAACCCGTTAAAACCGATAAAACGTGGGTATAAGTTGTGGTGTTTGGCTGACCAATTTGGTTATATAAAACAATTTAGTATTTACCAAGGCAAGAATGAAACATGGGAAGCAAAATATGAAAATTGCAGTCTTGGTGAGAGAGTAGTATTAGTTCTGACAGAAGACGAAAGAGGGAAATTTAAAATTTTGTTTTTCGATAACTATTTCAACAGTTTGTCATTGTTGGATAAATTGAAAACTGAGAAAACATTAGCTTGTGGGACTATCCGCTCAAATAGAAAAGGTCTGCCTGAAAATATCCTTGAAGACAAAAAACTCAAAAGAGGAGACATGGACCATCGAACTTCATGCAATGGAATAACCTTCTTCAAATGGCGAGATACGAAAAGCGTTTTTTTGGCATCAAATTATCATGGGACGGAAACAACATTGGTAGATAGGAAGAACGATAAAGGGACAACACAGAAAATAACTGCTCCAACAGTAATAAAGGACTACAACCAATTCATGGGGGGAGTAGACCATGCTGATCAGCTACGAGCAAGTTATGGTGTACATCGACGATCCAAGAAATGGTGGCATCGGATATTTTGGGGCATATTGGATATTGCTTTTGTAAATAGCTTTGTGGTCTACTGTCGCATCTCAGGTGAAAAGCCTCCTTTGCTGGATTTTAGGCGAGACGTAGCTCTGGGTCTTATGTCAAAAGCTGAAGTAAACTGTAGAAGGGGAAGTTTGAAACGAAGCAGCAAATCACCTCAACAACCATCAAATAAGCGAAGGGGCAAGGAACCGTCTGTTTCTAATGATGTAAGATTAGGTAACTTAGGAGTACACTAGCCAACATTTACTGAAGGTATTAGAGCTAGATGTGAAATGTGTGCTCTGAAACAAATACAATCTCACCCTTATTCTAAGTGTTGTCATTGTGGCGTTTACTTATGTTGTAATGATAAAAAAAACTGTTTTGCAGAATATCATGGATTGGATTTATAAAGTATTTTTAGCAGTTATGTACCTAATTCGTCCACAAGAAATGCTTTGTTATGTATTCAAACATATTATGTATTAGCATAATAAAGTTTATTGTTTGTATCAATGTATGCCTTATTAATTATATGTCCCATAGCCCAACGGTACTTACAAGTACCGTATACAGAATATATATTAAAATATAAATTAAAAAATTTTAAAAAATATGTTGTTAAACTTTAATATGTAATAAATACTAAAATAACACTAAAACATATTTTAAATAATTTTTACTAGGTTTGGGCAACAAAGGGTTAAGGAAAAATTATGCTGGAGATTTTTCTAGATCTAATTTGCTTTTTAAAGTGATATTTGTATTTAAAAACACGTTTTTGTGAGTGCAATTACGCGTGAGTCGTCTTTAACCTGTTACTGTTGCGAGAATAATAATAATGAAATAATGTCTTGTGGATGGATGACAGTTTGATTCATTGTGATTATTTTGGTGTAAGTATCATTTAATAATTCAAACAGGTTAGTGAGAAATTAATTTTTTTGTAAACCTTTGCAAACTCGGTAATGACAAACGCTAGACAAAATCTGTTTAAACCTAAGTTAATTGTGTTATTTAAGTGACACTTAAATATTACTCTCGTATTAAATAGAATTTTCTTGAACTAGGAAGAAAGATTCAGGAGTTTTCAAAACTAGATTGTCAACAAGGCGGCGGTGATACCACACGCACATTGTACAGTCACTGGCTCAGCTCTGGCCTCTTCCATTACAAACAAATCTTGTCAATTACCAATAGAACATTACCTAAAATTTGAAAGAGCCTAAATATTAGAATTGCAATAAACACTGATAATTATATATACACTGAATCCTATAGCATTATTGTCATATCTAAATAAAAAAATTGTAATATCACTAAAACTAAATAACTGTAATCAAAATAAACTAGTGGTTATACTATAGTAAGCACTGTTAAATCAATAAAGAAATGAACACGAACACACCTCAAAGTCAAAAGTCAACTAACTTACCTTATTTATTACTGGAGAAACATTTCTTATCTGAAAATATCGTCGATCGGAATTCGTTTTACGCTTGGGCTGAATATTCAGTCTACACTTTCCCTTGAGCAGAGTATACCTTACGCGTCCTACACAGCCTCGATGTAAACGAACTATGAGTTTACTTCATACACTCTTCATTATTTTTCCACATGTTTTATTAGTACCACAGTATTATTTTAGTAATACATAAATAACACAGTTAATGTTTGCTCAAAGAAATTTTGTCTAGCGTTTTTCGTTTCAGAGTTTGCAAGGGTTTACAAAAAATTAATTTCTCATTAACCTGTTAAAATTATTAAATGAGACTTATACCAAACTAATCACAATAAATCAAACTGTCATCCATCCACAAGACATTATTTTATTATTATTATTCTCTCAACAGTGACAGGTTAAAGACGACTCACGCGCAATTTCACTCATAAAAACGTGTTTTTAAATACAAATATCACTTTAAAAAGCAAATTAGCTCTAGAAAAATCTCCAGCATAATTTTTCCTTAAAGAATATAAAATGATGTACACTATACAATTAGTTTGAAAATTATTGCTTACTTATTTTACATTTGACAGCAAGTTAAAGCTCAGAGTTTTGTCATTTCAGACCAGTGGCGTGAGGCCGTTCCGCCAGTACCAAAGTTATTTTATTCGAACTATAGAGACCATCATCAGGGTGACAGACTGTAATTAACTGCTGACAACAGAGGCCATCATCAGGGTGACAGACTGTAATTAACTGCTAACAACAGAGGCCATCATCAGGGCGACAGAATGTAATTAACAGCTAACACCAGAGGCCATCATCAGGGCGACAGACTGTAATTAACTGCTAACACCAGAGGCCATCATCAGGGCGACAGAATGTAATTAACTGCTAACAACAGAAGCCATCATCAGGGCGACAGACTGTAATTAACTCCTAACAACAGAGGCCATCATCAGGGTGACAGAATGTAATTAACTGCTAACACCAGAGCCATCATCAGGGTGACAGACTGTAACTAACCGCTAACACTAGAGGCGACAGACTGTAATTAACTGCTAACACCAGGGGCCATCATCAGGGTGACAGACTGTAATTAATTGCTAACACCAGAGCCATCATCAGGGCGATAGACTGTAATTAACTGCTAACACCAGAGGCAATCATCAGGGTGACAGACTGTAATTAACTGCTAAAACCAGAGGCCATCATCAGGACAACAGACTGTAATTAACTGCTAACACACTCACGTTGGTCAGTGGTGTTAGCAGTTAATTACAGTCTGTCGCCCTGATGATGGCCTCTGTATCGAAGCCGAAACGTTAGCTGATCCTGTGTATAATACGCGGAATTTTTGGTCATCTCCTGAAGACCACGAATTTCTACTTAATAGTATTGGCCGTGGAAGTATATCCAAGAATATGTATAATTTTATTTTATTTATGTTACTTTCATGAAAATTCTAATTTAACTTGTAATAAACAAGTCATACATCTAAATATATAAATATTTAAGTTGCGTCACCGGCATCAGGTGTTTTTACTCTGATTAACTTAGTATGATTTTGAAACAAATTATAATTTAATATTTCTCGCGCAGTGGAACTATATCATTTATTTACGGCAATCCATAGTTAATAAACACATAACTGCGTCACTCGGAAAGCAGTCATTTGGAAGGTCAAAGAAAAAAGAGGTTTTTACTCAAAGCCGATGCAGCCGTGGCTTCCTCATCAAAGACTTCATACTTGCTTAATGGCGTGTAACAAAAAAAGATGTAAGTAATTTTTTAGAAAAAAAAGTGTTAAGGAGGATGAAGTGGTAACAAATTCAGATGCCATGTCTAATATACATACGACCAATGTTAAATGTTCTAAAATCAACATGAAACATACCTCCACTATTATTTCTTTACAGCATTGGTTTAATGACCCGATTTTAACTATGTAGAATTTAACAAATTTTGCATAAATGTAAAAACTGTGGTATTTAATATGTTTGGACTGCTTCAAAAAATACCGCAGTAATTGAAGCAATTTTGAAAACATGTATCACACTCATAAACTGTAAATTAAAATACGCTAAGAATGAACAATAACTATTACAATAGCTACAAAATGACACTTAAAACGTAATTTTACGTGAAAAAATCGTAAAATATCCGTTCATACATTTAGTATTGATCTTTGAGAGAGTGTATCTCAGATGACCGACTAATCAAATTTCAATAATGTTAATATTTATATTATTTGAGGAGGTGGTTAAGAAATAATGCTGGCATTGTTTATTGGTCTGGAGTGTGTTTGCCTGTGAATGTTTTGTAATTTATAGATACATTATGTAAATCAGTGGATATTTCTCCTAGATTATCCCCTTTAAGCAAGTGAACTCCCGACCTTTACTTCCTCAAATTACAATAAATAGCCGAGTTTACGTGTAACAAACAACTTGGCATTACAGGAAACGATGTTATCGACGTCTCCACTTATATGTAAATGAGAATTTACTCTCGTGTTTATATCTTTGCAATAATTAATTGAACAGTTGATTGTATATTCTTATGGGTAATTATACACTCTCTAGACAGTTCTGAAAATATGATTTGTAGAATTACAAAAAAACTAGTTTATATTTATGGAGGAGAACATTTATTTTTATCAAATTTTATCCGAAACCTACTTTAACAAATATTGAAAAAAATCGTTATTGGAAACAATATTTCATGGTCTTTATGCTGAATACGAATATATACTTGATTGTGCAATATCATAATTTTGTCAGAATTAAAAGTACTCTTTTTATTTACCAAATCCTATTTGTATTAAAACAAACCTCAATTTGTGTTAAAATCAGATGATTGCCTTCCGGAACAATATACTGATTGAGGTCCCTTCTACAGAGTGTATGAACATTCATTTCTGTGCTTGATTAAAACTTTTATTATTGCCCTGCATAAGGCCGCCATATGCGATTTTTCACAAAATTAGTTTTTCCTAGACATGTAAAAAATTAGTTGTCGTACACCAAAATTGTATTCGACGTAACAAAACACATACAAATAAAACTATAATGACAAAAAAGACGCTCCAAATAATGGAGATATTATGAAAAATAAGATTTGTAATATATTTTTATAGTTTTTAGAACCAAACAATAATTTTATGAATAAAAATATTTTCGCCGAAATTATAGAATTGTAAAACAATTATAAAAATTGCATTGATACCTTCTGATTATTTTATAATAATCATCAAATAAATGTTGCAAATTCAGCAAACTTTAGAGTTTCAACCACAAGGTTCTTGATACTTATTTATTCGCTTGTTTTATTATTAATCATCGAAACTTGATAGTAAAAATGTGGGGCAATGAATGTGATGAGTAAAGATAAATTAATATTTTTTTACATAGCTAGGGCAATTAGGGGACCTACAGATCACACCTGGACATTCCAGATTTCATTAGTAATCTATACGCCAAATTAAGTTAAATTTGCAATAAATAACTTGCGAATTATAAAATACGTTGAACTAATTTAGATATTAGAGGATGTGACGTAAAAAGTGCACTGTCGTTTCAACCTCTCTTCCACTAGATTATTTCTCAGGATTTTCCCACTTAACTTGCAAGTTCATACGGGTTCAGGTTTGTGCGTGAACATTATTTGACAATTGAAGGTAAAGTCACTTAACTTGCAAGTTCATACGGGTTCAGGTTTGTGCGTGAACATTATTTGACAAGTGAAGGTCAGGTCACTTAACTTGCAAGTTCATATGGGCTCAGGTTTGTGCGTGAACATTATTTGACAAGTGAAGGTCAAGTCACTTAACTTGCAAGTTCATATGGGTTCAGGTTAGTGCGTGAACATTATTTGACAAGTGAAGGTTAGGTCACTTAACTTGCAATTTCATACGGGTTCAGGTTTGTGCGTGAACATTATTTGACAATTGAAGGTCAAGTCACTTAACTTGCAAGTTCATACGGGTTCAGGTTAGTGCGTGAACATTATTTGACAAGTGAAGGCCAGGTCACTTAACTTGCAAGTTCATACGGGCTCAGGTTTGTGCGTGAACATTATTTGACAAGTGAAGGTTAAGTCACTTAACTTGTAAGTTCATATGGGTTCAGGTTAGTGCGTGAACATTATTTGACAAGTGAAGGTTAAGTCACTTAACTTGCAATTTCATACGGGTTCAGGTTTGTGCGTGAACATTATTTGACAATTGAAGGTCAAGTCACTTAACTTGCAAGTTCATACGGGTTCAGGTTAGTGCGTGAACATAATTTGACAAGTGAAGGTCAGGTCACTTAACTTGCAAGTTCATACGGGTTCAGGTTAGTGCGTGAACATTATTTGACAATTGAAGGTCAGGTCACTTAACTTGCAAGTTCATACGGGTTCAGGTTAGTGCGTGAACATTATTTGACAAGTGAAGGTCAGGTCACTTAACTTGCAAGTTCATACGGGTTCAGGTTAGTGCGTGAACATTATTTGACAAGTGAAGGTCAGGTCACTTAACTTGCAAGTTCATACGGGTTCAGGTTAGTGCGTGAACATTATTTGACAAGTGAAGGTCAAGTCACTTAACTTGCAAGTTCATACGGGTTCAGGTTAGTGCGTGAACATTATTTGACAAGTGAAGGTTAAGTCACTTAACTTGCAAGTTCATACGGGTTCAGGTTAGTGCGTGAACATTATTTGACAAGTGAAGGTTAAGTCACTTAACTTGCAAGTTCATACGGGTTCAGGTTAGTGCGTGAACATTATTTGACAAGTGAAGGTTAAGTCACTTAACTTGCAAGTTCATACGAGTTCAGGTTAGTGCGTGAACATTATTTGACAAGTGAAGGTCAGGTCACTTAACTTGCAAGTTCATACGGGTTCAGGTTAGTGCGTGAACATTATTTGACAAGTGGAGGTTAAGTACGGTTAATCAGGTCTCCGTTAGGTTTATTAAATGTTATAGCTGTCGAGTCACTGTATTCTGTAATTCTATTTGATTAATTTCACTTTGTTGGTGTAATGTGTCAAACATTTTATATGTTAAATATGACTCTTAAAAATAATAACCTGACAGTGAAAAATCGTTGAAAAATAAATAAAGTACTATATTCATACATACGAATCTAATTCATCCTTCCTAACATTGTGTGTTAATTATGGCAGCAAAAAATTTAATGTTCTATCTCTTTGATTAGTACTTTGAATGTTTTGAATAAAATATCTTGCAAAGTACTTTAAAACCCGTATTTTGCTTCATTCTTAAATATCTAAGTCGTTTAATATATTACTAAAATACTGCTTATTTTATTTGTTTGCTATCAATTTTATTAATACTGTTTCGCACACATTTTTATTTGAAAATTATACCCTATACATGTTATTCATTATAGGGTACAGTTTAAATATTATAAAAGGTTAAAATATCTGTAAAAAACCGTCTTCAGTTCTTTGATTGCTTAAAATACAATTGCAATTTCTTAATAAGTATGATAACAATTCCTAATTACAATTTTTCGCCATAATTGATTGAAATAACAGTTCTTTTTGTTTCTATTTACAGGAAACTAACCATAACAGACCATACTATTTATAGTTCATCTAGCCACCAACAATATCAAAAAATGGCAGCTTACCATAGCCTAATTCATCGTTTAATTACTGTTTCACTTAATAATAATGACTAACTTGAAGAATTAAATACAATTAAATCATTAGCAAATATGAATGGATACGATAATAATGTTGTAAACAAACTTGTTAAAAAACATACAAGTATTAAACGTTTTAGATGGAATACTCCAAAAACTGAGAAAGCTAAAAGAACTTTTATTTCAATCAATTATAGTGGAAAATTGCATCATCCATTTAACAATGAACTAAACAAATGCAACATTTATTTAGCTACTAAAACCAATAATACATTCGAAAATAAATTAATTATAATTAAAAGAAGTAATGATGATGATCATGATAATGATGATGATGATGATGATCATGCTGATAATGATGATGATGATCATAATGATGATCCATAAGAAGGAACTGGAGTAAATCACATGTTAAACACCAAACTGAAATAAGTACCAAATAGGTAAACCAGGCCGTTCATTTTTTTTAAGTTTTAAAGATTATCTACCAAGATCAAAAAATGCTAACCAGAAATCAAAATTAGCACAACATTGTTCGACGAAAATCATTCAATAGAAAACATAACTTCTGATACCGAAATTTTACATAAGTACAAAGAATCAATAGTGTAATATTGTATTGAGCAACATGAGATATATAGAGCAACAAAAATCAATTCTAATGTAATTTTAAATAAAAAATTAAAATATTCAACAAACATTTTATTTGATAGAATTAACTCGTTAAAAAAACAGCTGAACATAAATAAATAATCTATCAAAAAATACTGAAGTTTAAAAAATAACCTATTCTAATCTCTCCAATTGGATTTTATACAATAAACGAACTGAAGACGGATTTTTACAGGTATTTTAAACTGTTATCACCTATACATTTACTGTTTCTTGATGACGGAGGAACTTTAAAAAGTTCCTGAGGTAGAGCAATGTAGGTGTTCGGCGGAAACGTCAGTCTGTCTTTCCTTGCAGAAAGCCTGTCCCTCACATGTCGTGTTAGATGGAATACATTCACTTTATAATAAATGGAGTCTAGTTACACCTCACCTTCAACTAGAACTATCTTACGTAGATTCGAATTCTTTACCAACGGTGAATGTATATATCCGCTCCGATAGTTACCAACTGTTCAATTATATATAAGTGACATATACAGGGTGTAAAAAAAATATGGAAACGCTTTCACAACAACGTTATTTTTTCCATAGGTAATATGATCATTTATATTTTTAATAATTGTATTTCATATAATATAATTGTTAATCAGAATAATATACTTGAAACCGTTATATAGCGGAGAAATAATATTGTCCAAATTAGTTACTTTAAAATTCAAATGACCACTACTTTGGAAAGGATAAACCTTTCGAAGTCCGGTTTGCAGCAATTTATTTATCTTAAATATACCTTTCATTTGATATCAAACTCAACCTACTATTAATTCGAAGAATTTCGTTCAACTCCTCGTGGTCCGTCCCCCTAAAAAGATGAAATACTACTAATGGCGTCTAAAAGTAAGTTCTTTGTAACCATGATGATGTAGAATATTTCACTTTTACAAGTGAAGTCATGCAAAAGATGTGAAAGCGTTTCCATATATTTTTTCCACCTTGTATAGTTTTTAATAATATCTATAATAAGGACAGTAATTATTATTTTTAAAAAATCAATGTCTTATAAAAATATTAATTATAGATTCTTAGAAATCTCTCTAGATATTTATTTATAATGTCTCCTTATAATTGCTTACAACAATGTAACAAATGCCATGAAACAATGGATCATTACAAACAAAAGCAAGCCAGAACATTGGCACGTCTACACCATTAATGTTGGTTTCTCTATAGTAGAAAATCCACATTTACAACTATCTAACTGATCCCAATTGCAATAATACATAATTGCAAAAACAAGCACGCCAGAACATTGGCACGTCTACACAATTAATGTTGGTTTCTCTAAAGTAGAAAATCCAAATTTACAACTATCTAACTGATCCCAATTGCAATAATACATCATTACAAACACAAGCACGCTAGAACATTGGCACGTCCACGCCATAAATGTTGATTTCTTTGTAGTAGAACATTTAAGTTTACAACGATCTAACTGATCCCAATTGCAATAATACATCATTACACTGATCCCAATTGCAATAATACATCATTACAAACACAAGCACGCTAGAACATTGGCACGTCCACGCCATAAATGTTGATTTCTTTGTAGTAGAACATTTAAGTTTACAACGATCTAACTGATCCCAATTGCAATAATACATCATTACAAACACAAGCACGCCAGAACATTGGCACGTCTACGCCATAAATGTTGATTTCTCTATATTAGAACATCTAAGTTTACAACGATCTAACTGATCCCAATTGCAATAATACATCATTACAAACACAAGCACAGCAGAACATTAGCACGTCTACGCCATAAATGTTGATTTCTCTATAGTAGAACATCTAAGTTTACAACGATCTAACTGATCCCAATTGCAATAATACATCATTACAAACACAAGCACGCCAGAACATTAGCACGTCTACGCCATAAATGTTGATTTCTCTATAGTAGAACATCTAAGTTTACAACGATCTAACTGATCCCAATTGCAATAATACATAATTACAAACACAAGCACGCCAGAACATTAGCACGTGTACACCATAAATGTTGATTTCTCTATAGTAGAACATCTAAGTTTACAACGATCTAACTGATCCCAATTGCAATAATACATCATTACAAACACAAGTACGCCAGAACATTGGCACGTCCACGCCATAAATGTTGATTTCTCTATATTAGAACATCTAAGTTTACAACGATCTAACTGATCCCAATTGCAATAATACATAATTACAAACACAAGCACGCCAGAACATTAGCACGTGTACACCATAAATATTGGTTTCTCTATAGTAGAACATCTAAGTTTACAACGATCTAACTGATCCCAATTGCAATAATACATAATTACAAACACAAGCACGCCAGAACATTAGCACGTGTACACCATAAATGTTGATTTCTCTATAGTAGAACATCTAAGTTTACAACGATCTAACTGATCCCAATTGCAATAATACATCATTACAAAAACACAAGCACGCCAGAACATTGGCACGTCCACGCCATAAATTTTGATTTATCTGTAGTAGAACATCTAAGTTTACAACGATCTAACTGATCCCAATTGCAATAATACATCATTACAAACACAAGCACGCCAGAACATTGGCACGTCCACGCCATAAATTTTGATTTATCTGTAGTAGAACATCTAAGTTTACAACGATCTAACTGATCCCAATTGCAATAATACATCATTACAAACACAAGCACGCCAGAACAGTGGCACGTCTACGCTATAAATGTTGATTTCTCTATAGTGGAACATAGAGTTACAGTTACAGCAATGCAACTGGTGTGGTGGGCAATAGTACAGATGTTTAATGTATTTATTAACTATTTTTATATATAAAGGGTCAGTTAATTTTAGGAATACTTATTATGGAAGACAAATTTTTGTTTTCGTTTTTTATCACCAATCTATTTGATATCTATGTTCAATGACAACGCTTTTTAGATATCGATAGAAAATTAAGTGTTGATCTACTTATCCACCTGATCGCCTGTTCAGGTATCCATGTTGATCTACTTATCCACTTTATCACCTGTTTAGGTATCCATGTTGATTAACTTATCCACCTGATCACCTGTTCAGGTATCCATGTTGATCTACTTATCCACTTTATCACCTATTCAGGTATCCATGTTGATCTACTTATCCACCTGATCACCTGTTCAGGTATCCATGTTGATCTACTTATCCACTTTATCACCTGTTTAGGTATCCATGTTGATTAACTTATCCACCTGATCACCTGTTCAGGTATCAATGTAGATCTACTTATCCACCTGATCACCTGTTCAGGTATCCCTGTTGATCTACTTATCCATCTTATCACCTGTTCAGGTACCCATGTTGATCTACTAATCCGCCTGATCCCCTGTTCAGGTATCCATGTTGATCTACTTATCCACCTGATCCCCTGTTCAGGTATCCATGTTGAACTACTTATCCACCTGATCACCTGTTCAGGTATCAATGTTGATCTGCTTATCCACCTGATCACCTGTTCAGGTATCCATGTTGATCTACTTATCCACCTGATCCCCTGTTCAGGTATCCATGTTGATCTACTTATCCACCTGATTGCCTGTTCAGCTATCCATGTTGATCTGCTTATCCACCTGATTGCCTGTTCAGGTATCCATGTTGATCTACTTATCCACCTGATCCCCTGTTCAGGTATCCATGTTTATCTGCTTATCCACCTGATCACCTGTTCAGGTATCCATGTTGATCTGCTTATCCACCTGATCCCCTGTTCAGGTATCCATGTTGATCTACTTATCCACCTGATTGCCTGTTCAGCTATCCATGTTGATCTGCTTATCCACTTGATTGCCTGTTCAGCTATCCATGTTGATCTGCTTATCCACCTGATTGCCTGTTCAGGTATCCATGTTGATCTACTTATCCACCTGATCCCCTGTTCAGGTATCCATGTTGATCTGCTTATCCACCTGATCACCTGTTCAGGTATCCATGTTGATCTGCTTATCCACCTGATCACCTGTTCAGGTATCCATGTTGATCTACTTATCCACCTGATCCCCTGTTCAGGTATCCATGTTGATCTGCTTATCCACCTGATCACCTGTTCAGGTATCCATGTTGATCTGCTTATCCACCTGATTGCCTGTTCAGGTATCCATGTTGATCTGCTTATCCACCTGATTGCCTGTTCAGCTATCCATGTTGATCTGCTTATCCACTTGATTGCCTGTTCAGCTATCCATGTTGATCTACTTATCCACCTGATCAACTGTTCTGGTATCAATGTTATATTAATCAATAAGTTCAATCAATTGTATTACAGATATTATAAAATCTTACGAGGGGGTTTTCTCAGTAGAAGAAGCTTAACTTGGAAGAGTACGTAGTATAATTCTACTTATTTGAAAAAATATTACGAACATAAGAGTTTATTTTATGGAAGCTCCCTTGAAATACTACAATGTATATATGTGATACGATATTCAAACTGTAATAGGATAATAAAATATCAAACTCTGTTGCCAAATAATGAAAATAAGTCTTATCTTAAGATTTCCTCTTGGAAAGTCTTTTATACATTTTATACCATAAACTCAATAAACCTCTTAGTATTGTGTCTAAGCGCTTACATTTACGGCGCTTTACTAAGAGTCTTGAGCACTCCCCGTCAAGAGGTTTCAAGATTAATGATGGAAACGTGATCATAATTTTATGTGTTGCAATTTAAGTAAGTTAATGATTCATTGTTTTAATCTGCAATACATGTTTATTTTTGAATGGATTGTTATCCTTACATTTGCATGAATGTAATATTTGAAGGATATAATCCTATATATCATACCCACAAGCTAACATAAAACTAGGCCTATATACAAGTTTTTTACTTTGATAGGATAACTGTTTTTCTCGTTCTTTATTCAATGTATAGTTTTCTATAGTATTTCTTCCAATGCCCCACTATTTGGTTTTTACTCTGTCTTCAGAAACATACTATTTAAGTATAACATTTTTTAAGGACAAATTGTTTCATTAAAGAAACAATAATTAACAGAATTCTCTTTCTTATGACAGCAGCGAACGCCTCAGTAGCAGTTATGTACATATTACCTCTTATGTTCATATTTATACATGTGCAGTAATAATTGCTACGTGTATTCTAGAGGAACTACCCCCTCTCCCCCCCAATAAGGGATGGACTGGAACGCATGCTGGCCCTATCAACGCATGTGAAACTGTGCATTCTCTGTATAATTCAAACCCTTACATTGTTAACAAATTTTTATTTAATGTTTTAAAACATTTTAAATCTCATTAATTGACTTTAAATAAGTAAATATTGTTCTATGCACTCACAGCCAAAAGTGGCAACGGTAGTCACAATGGATCACTTTCGACCTATTTCTATTCTGTTTGCAATTACGAAAAGATTATGGTAGATATTTTTCCGTAAATCACTCATCCATATGATCCACATGCCTATATTAGACAGGTTCAAGATAACTTAAATATTTTTAATGTATGACCTTATTTGAATCAGTTACAAGCAAGTGATATAGAAGGAAATATTACAATGGTTGACTTTCTATAAGATTTGGATTCAATCAGCAATCAGCTAGTGGGGTATATAAATATCTACAGATATGATGGTAGAGGGAGAGCGTTCTATTTTTTTAAAACCTACACTATACAGACATAAATGACTTCAATTTAGGAGTCAATTTGAAAAATATCATAAATTTACACCATTTCTAGATTTAATATTTACGTAAGTTGCGTACGTGCTTAGTGAATAAAGCTCGACTACAAAATATTCGACCTTGGTCCTATTAAAGGTTCCAGTAAGTACCTACCCTCTGTGAGATCCTTGGTGTTATTAAAGGTTCTAGTAAGTACCTACCCTCTGTGAGATTCTTGGTGTTATTAAAGGTTCCAGTAAGTACGTACCCTCTGTGAGATTCTTGGTATTATTAAAGGTTCCAGTAAGTACCTACTCTCTGTGAGATTCTTGGTGTTATTAAAGGTTCCAGTAAGTACCTACCGTCTGTGAGATTCTTGGTGTTATTAAAGGTTCCAGTAAGTACCTACCATGTGTGAGATTCTTGGTGTTATTAAAGGTTTCAGTAAGTACATACCCTCTGTGAGATCCTTGGTGTTATTAAAGGTTCCAGTAAGTACGTACCCTCTGTGAGATTCTTGGTGTTATTAAAGGTTCCAGTAAGTACCTACTCTCTGTGAGATTCTTGGTGTTATTAAAGGTTCCAGTAAGTACCTACCCTCTGTGAGATCCTTGGTGTTATTAAAGGTTCCAGTAAGTACCTACCCTCTGTGAGATCCTTGGTGTTATTAAAGGTTCCAGTAAGTACGTACCCTCTGTGAGATTCTTGGTGTTATTAAAGGTTTCAGTAAGTACGTACCCTCTGTGAGATTCTTGGTGTTATTAAAGGTTCCAGTAAGTACCTACCCTCTGTGAGATTCTTGGTGTTATTAAAGTTTCCAGTAAGTACCTACCCTCTGGGAGATTCTTGGTGTTATTAAAGGTTCCAGTAAGTACCTACCCTCTGTGAGATCTTGGTGTTATTAAAAGTTCCAGTAAGTACCTACCCTCTGGGAGATTCTTGGTGTTATTAAAGGTTCCAGTAAGTACCTACCCTCTGGGAGATTCTTGGTGTTATTAAAGGTTCCAGTAAGTACCTACCCTCTGGGAGATTCTTGGTGTTATTAAAGTTTCCAGTAAGTACCTACCCTCTGGGAGATTCTTGGTGTTATTAAAGGTTCCAGTAAGTACCTACCCTCTGTGAGATCTTGGTGTTAAAAAAGGTTCCAGTAAGTACCTACCATCTGGGAGATTCTTGGTGTTATTAAAGGTTCCAGTAAGTACCTACCCTCTGTGAGATCTTGGTATTACTATTCTAACTGATACAGTAAGCAAACTTAGTACTACTTTGTCCGTTTTGCTATGTCGGATTCCATTTTTTACAATTTTTAAAAACCTAAAATATCTAATAACATAAAAATTACATGACATACACTTTCATTAGTAACGAATAACTCACTTACCCTGACTCGGGTTGTCAGATAAACAAAGCACATTGAATACTTTTTTGTTTAAAAAACTTAATTTAGATATTAATTTTCCACGGTATTAAATGATAAACGGCAGTTTTATATTAAATTTAAAATGAGATTATTCCACATTCGGTGAATTTTTCATATTTATAAAAAAAAAAAAAAAAAAATGGGTGTGCGTCGGACCACACGGTGGAAGTTATACTTCTTTGGCCATTCTCATACACCCACTCACACACACAAACAGACAGGATATATAAATGAAATATAAGACATTTTTCAATATTATTCAATATATTTATCTTCAATATATTATACGTGACTTCATTATTATACTATACACCTATATTCTAGACTCAAACTTTTCAAGATATCTACTAAATACAGCATCAATGGTCAATAATTTAATTTTTACATTCATTAGGTTAGTCTAAATAGTGACATCAAAAAATTAAAGTATTTTTGGTCATGACATAAGAGTTAGTGCATCAATTTAAAACAGATAAATAATTTACAGTTCGATATACTTCTTTCGATATTATTGTTAGATCGATATTTGGTTTGCGATATATCAATAATTCGATTTATCAACAAACGTACAATCGATTAATCGATAGTTCTTAAAAATTTGTTCTTACTTTTCAGCGTGACGCGGTTTCTCGACCAACATCCCATCCCAAAGTGTCTAACGGGCGCAAAGAAGTATAACTTCAAAATTTTTTTTAAATCATCATGTCTTATATTGGGTAAGAATTTATAAATTGTAACGTTTAGTCTACAAATTCAAACTCAAATTAGTACTAAATTGTTTATTTTCTGATAAAAATTTATATTATATTGAGGACGATCACAGTTTAATGTATAACCCATATTCTAAAACACTATAGACAATATTTATATAGATCATTTTTGAATTTCGAATAGTCAGATAGCCAAATAGACTCGACATCTAATTTTAAATACTGTAAGTAAATTCATTCGGTTCTTCACAGAGTTCTTACTGATAATATACGAGTAGGTCTCTTGATTCGTATTCTTATGCGGCTGGTGTCATTACTAAAAACTAAAGCTTCCGGTGTCGACACACAAAAATGTTTTGTCGAAACAAAAATTATAGTGTTGAAATAGAATGTATATTACTGACAGCACAAACTCAGATAACGTGAACTTGTCGGTAAATGACAACAGGAAACTCAATATGTGTAATACATTACTTAACTGAGCAAGTTACAGGCTATGAGTATAAACTCCAACATATACATGAGTCCATGTAACTTCCAGTTTATGTAGTCGGGAAATTAGAGGACAGTCCCTACAATAGTTTAAACCCTAACCTGATTCGAGTCAAATTTTATTATTATTTGTGTTTAAAATGTATGGTAAGACACAGCTCAGTGCAATAATGTGGCTTTGAATGTATGTAATACAATGATAAATGTTCCTTATAACTGATCGTTGAAATTACACGTGTGATTCGTTCTTGAAAGTAAGACAGTTGAATTTACATACACATAAATGTAATGTAGTTCAAATCAGCTGTAGTAGCAGACCTCACTAACTAACCAAATTACAGGCACAAATATTTGTAAATAACCATGAAGTTAATTGTTTACTTTTTTAGTATATTTATGGTTTCTGTTTTTAGTAAATGCAAAGTACATATATGTGTGCAGGGTGGAAAAAATTTGGAAACGCTTTCACAACTGTTGTATGACTAGTGACATTTCATCTTTTCTGGGGGACGGCTTGCGAGGAAATGAACGAAAATTATCAATGTAAGCCAAGGTCGAGATCAAATGAAAGGACAAGTCTAGATAAATTAATTGCCACAAACCGGAATTCGAAAGGTTTATCCTTTCCAGAGTAGTGGTCATTTGAATTTGAAACTAACTACGTTGAACAAAATTATTTCTTCGCTATAAAACGGTTTCAAGTAAATTATTCTGATCAAAAATTATACTTTATGGAACACAATTATCAAAAAAAATAAATGATCAAATTATCTCTGGAAAAATAACGCTGTTGTGAAAGCTTTTCCATATTTTTTTCCATCTTGTATATACTGTATATTATTTATGGCCCTTAGTTGATACATACATAATTTTTTATTTTCAAAATGGTGCGATTAAGGTAGAATGAAAATGGGTCTAGAACTTTTATTAGTATTTTAATTTCTAATTGTTCGATGCAATTAGAGTACAAACAAAAATACAAATAACAGTAAACAGAATATGTGTTTTTACACTTTAACTTCCATTCTTTCAAAGAATGACTATTACCACAGCGTTTTTTTTTTTTTTTTTTTTAAGAATGACTTTTGCACACAAACGTTGTAGGTCTGCCCGTTTGTTGCCCTTCAGTCTACATTTTCATTTATATTAAATATAGCTCTAATGATCAATTATCTAATTTAATTAAAAAATGGACAGACGTCACATCATTTAATGTAACAATTTGACAAAATTAGATAATGTTAATTGACATTTTGAGGCCAGGGAGAAACATCAAGAGTTAATATGGTAGAGACAATAACTGAGTAATCAAGATCCTGTCATTGGTATAATTTTTTTTTTTATTGTGTAGCTCTTAATTCTTGTTAAAGGTCTAGTTTGGTTTGTAAATTGTGTAAAAATTATCGAATAATCAATTACGCGCAGGTTATAAAATAATTAAAGTTCGATAAAAGCTGAAATATGTCACTCTAAGGAACTATTATGGTATTTGTTTCCCCTGTGTTAGATCCTTGACCAGTCCTCCAGCACAAGGACTCATCTTGGGATTGGTGTTGCAGGAGATAAATCCGACCACCCATGAATTATTGACACAACCGTGTTTCTCTGCAATGGCGTGTTCTTTCACCAATTCTATCGAACGTCAAGCTGTAATCTCATTTCAGACTGGTTTTTACAAAAATCTTCCTTCATTTATTACCGTAATAACGTGTTTATATTTTTTAAAACAACTCGAGCCACCTCGAAAGACTTCAGGTCAAAGGATTTGTATGAACTATGTTCGTTAAATAGATTTTAACTAATAAACATGAAAGGGTTTGTTTTTTGTACCTTTTGTGAATTTTCTGGTATATTAATGTATTATATCATTTTCTGAAAATATTAATATGGATGTTAATGGATATGTTTTTAACGTTTTTTTCTATAATGTTTATATTAGATATTGATTTCAAAGGTTATACAAATAGAGCAACTCATACATATATGTGTATATATTAATTTTTCCAAAAGAAATTCTATGTTTGATTGTTTAAATTGTTATTAAATGTGTGAAGTACGGGGGGCTGCATTGATTCTTAATACTAGTTAATTTGTTCAACAATTCATTCAGACAAATAATAACAATTCAAAACTTGGTTATGTTTTGTCCTAGGTGGTTATATCGCTTTCCTTCAAATAAGAAGGCTCAAATCATTGTAATAAGTACAAAAATAAAAAGTTCCTTAATTATTGAATATTATTATTTGTAGAAATTCAATGTAAATTACCATCAACAATACAAATCTAATACAATAAAATCAAAACGATAAATCATTGTGGTGATCAATTTTAGTACTGTAGCTCATTTTAACTATATTCAAACCAAAGGCGTAAATGATACAAAATACAACACAATTCAGCGCGAGGAACAGTTTCACGTGTTGCTTTATACAGGACACCTTTCTGAAAATGGTGACAGTCTATCCAACCCCGTCACAAGATATATATACCTACTCACCCAACAACAGGGTGTAGGGAAGTACTCATTCTATCACTCCGAGACGTAAGTAAGTGATCCAATATACAGCACAAGTCAGGCCTTACAACAGTGTTACATGTGTCTTCATACAAGAGGCCCTGCAGGAAATAGTGGCAATGTGTCCAACTGCGTCACAAGATATATACCTACTCTCCCATCAACAGGGTGTAGGGAAGTACTCATTCAATCACTCCGAGACGTAAGTAAGTGATACAATATACAACACAAGTCAGGCCTAGCAACAGTGTTACATGTGTCTTCATACAAGAGGCCCTGCAGGAAATAGTGGCAGTGTGTCCAACTGCGTCACATGATATATACCTACTCTCCCAACAACAGGGTGTAGGGAAGTACTCATTCAATCACTCCGAGACGTAAGTAAGTGATACAATATACAGCACAAGTCAGGCCTAGCAACAGTGTTACATATGTCTTCATACA
Organism: Stictocephala bisonia; assembly: GCA_035578905.1. Lineage (NCBI taxonomy): Eukaryota > Metazoa > Arthropoda > Insecta > Hemiptera > Membracidae > Stictocephala > Stictocephala bisonia. The sequence continues at coordinate 2,754,958 of JAQJVL010000056.1, forward strand.
AGAGGCCCTGCAGGAAATAGTGGCAGTGTGTCAAACTGCGTCACAAGATATATACCTACTCTCCCATCAACAGGGTTGAGACCCATCCCCCCCACCAAAGCTGGAAAGCGTGCCAACTGGGGGGATGGCTCAAAACCAGTCGAGCGATGGGATCACGGGTGGCAGTTGGAGGGTCAAAATAAAACTCGGCAGCTGAGCAAAACCAGTTTATTACCAAAGAGAACAAAAGTTAACCGAACAAAAAAAAAAAAACGGCAGAAGGCCATAAATAAATTCGCACTTAAATAAATAACAATAAACACTAAAATTAACAAGATAAGACACAAAAGCTACAAAAACAACAAACGCAACAAATACCAAAATTACCAATTAACAACTACATGGCTTTAACCTAGTCTGAGAAACATCTAGACAAAGAACACAAAATTTAACAAAACTCTGAAAACACAAGCAAGAACGATTAATATTATTGAAACAAAATATTCTCACCAAAAGGGTGATTAGATATTAAAACTTACAGAATGAACACTTACGTTTTAGGAGCTCTAGCCTGGCATGGTAACGAGGTTCGGCCGAGTAGAACTCTACTAGAACAATCTAGACTGATGGCCAACCTGACAGACGAAGGCCGGAACACGGAACGAACGGATCCGGGCCAACAGCCACCAAAGTACGCGAATCGCCGGGCAAAAGCGAATCTCAGGCAGCCCGGCAGACTACGAAGAAAAAACGAAATGTACCGGTCAATAGACCCGGTACAACCTCCCTCTGCAAAACTCAACACACCCAGGCAGGGGAGAAAACTCGGTACCTCAGGGAACCAAACAGAAGACGAAGAAGACCTCCGAAGAGTGGTGCTCCAAGGACGTCCAAGAGAAACTAAGAGGGGAAACCCCTCGAACAGGGAGCAAACTACCCTGACTTTCGGGCCCGACAAGAAAAAAAGAGAGAAAGAAGACTCTCTCAGAACAGCCACCTAGGGCGCAGAGGTGATCAATCTCTTTGCCCCAAGAAACCCCCAGGAACACCAACTCCTGGACCAACCGTTCCCCGGAAAGCCTTAAGCTGGGACACATGGGCTTTCCTAAACACCCTGCCTGACTGGGGATCAACCAGCAGAGCAGTCACCGGTGACAAAAACCTGTCGATGCGGTGGGGACCAGACCACCGATAGCACAACTTTGCAGCTCTTCGTTCCGCGGCCGAACTGACCGGGTGAGCCTGACAAAGCACCAGATCTCCAACCTGAAAAGGGTTAGGAGTACGACCCTTATCATACCTCCTCCTCACTCTCTCTCTAGCACGTAGCAGGTTGCGCCGAGCAGCCCGCCACGTGGACACTACGTCAGTGGCACCTGGCGTAGGTAGAAGATCCTCTAACCTCCACAAGTTGGACAAAGGGTTGTTAGGAGGGTAGCCATGTAGAATCTCGAAGGGAGTGGCATTGTGACTCTCATGCTTGGAAGAATTAAAAGCAAGCTGGAGCCAAGAGAGACTCTCATCCCAGGTGTTCTGCTTCTTAGCATGGAAGGTAATAAGGGCAGACCGAAGATTGCGGTTGAACCGCTCTGCATGAGAAGGCTGTGGGTAATAAGGAGAGGTAGTCACATGCCTGATACCATTGCCAAAACAGAACCTACGAAACTCGTGTGAGGTAAACTGGCTACCGTTGTCGGACACAAGAGTGGAAGGCACACCAAAGTGCTGGAAGAGTTGGGACTGGAGAGCACGGATGGTGAGCTTAGCCGTGGCACTCCGAAGTGGGAAAAGCCAAACGAACTTCGAGAAAGCATCCACACAAACAAGTAGGTAGGAGCTACCTGACTTGCTACGGGGAAAAGGACCCACGTAGTCGATGAACACCTTCTCAAAAGGACACTCGGCCACCTCAGAAGATAACAACCCTAACCTTGCATTCTGACTAGGCTTGCTGAGAGAGCACAGGTGACAAGCCCGCACTCTGCCCGCAACATCCCGGTCCATGCCCTTCTAGATGAAGTACCTACGAATCTTAGCGATGGTCTTATGAATGCCAAGATGACCGCCCACAAGAGAAGAGTGATAATATTGAAAGACCATCGGTACTAGATGACTAGGCAGCACTACACGGGGTTCACCCCTCTGTCGAGGACGGCAACAGAGTACCCCTTTGGACAGAAAATAGGGAGGGTGGGCACCTCCCTCTTGAAGCTCACCTAAGATGACTGACAGCTCAGGATCTTTCTGCTGATGGGACAGTAGGTCGTCAAAAGCCAGAGGAAAATCCAGAAGAACAGCACCACACTGAGCAACAGCCTCAGTCGGTGGATCACTGGGTTCGAGGTACATGCGGGAAAGAGCATCCGCGATGACATTCTGGGTACCCCTAAGATGTTGGACTCGGAACTTAAAAGCAGAAATTTTGACCACCCAGCGACCAATTTTCCCGAGCTGTCGGGGATGGGCAAGAAGCCAAGATAGTGCCTGATTGTCAGTCTCCAGCAAGAACTCAGCGTGTTCCAAGAAACGCCGAAACTTGTCCGTACCAAAGACAACAGCCAGACACTCTAACTCATAGATGGAAGAAGCTTTCTTTTCCTGGTGAGACAACGTCCTTGAAGCAAAAGCGATGGGCTGCCTGACCCCATCAAACTCCTGAGAAAGAACAGCAGCAATGGCGGAGGAGGAGGCATCAGTCTGAAGAATAAATTCTCTGCTGAAATCAGGCATACGCAGGACAGGAGGTTGCATGATAGCCTCCTTGAGAGCATCAAAGGCAGTCTGCTGAGCTTGGCCCCACACAAAAGGGACACCTTTCTTTCGCAGCTCGTTCAACGGGGCAGCAAGCTCGGCCACGTTAGGGATGAAGCGACGGTAAAAATTCACCATCCCCACAAAACGGGCTATCCCCTTGGCATCTCTGGGAGGAGGAAAATCCCGAATGCCCTGGGTCCTCGCAGGATCTATGCAGACGCCTCGAGAAGAGATAAGATGACCCAGAAAAGAAATCTCAGGACGAGCAAAAGTGACTTTCTCTGGATTGACGGTAAGGCCAGCTGATTTAAGGCGACTAAGAACTTCCTCCAGATGTTGCATGTGTTCCCCGAAAGTCTCACTGAAGACAAGAAGGTCGTCCAGTTAATTGAAGACAAACTTGAACTTCACATCATGGAAGATGGAATCAAGCAGACGATTAAGAGTCTGGGCACCCACAGCAAGACCCATAGGAACCCTAGTGAACTGATAAAGATTCCAGGGAACACAGAAGCTAGTCATAGGCCGTGATTCCTTCTTCAATGGAATCTGATGGTAGGCCTGGTTCAAATCGAAAACACTGAAAAACTTAGCCTTACCGAACCAATCAAACGCAGAATGCAAATCAGGCAGAGGTACCGAGTCAATAGCGACCTTAGCGTTGAGCCTCCGATAATCCATCACAAGCCTAGACTTACCATTAGGCTTGGGCACAAGAAAAGCTGGACTGGCATAAGCGGAACGAGACGGTTCAATCACACCCTTGCTCAGAAGGTCCTCAATCATAGCCCTCATAACCTCCATCTTTGGGGGAGCAAGTTTGTATGGATGACTTCTAACTGGCTGAGAATCGGTGAGATGGATCTCATACTCCAGAAGAGAAGTGACCCCAAGCTCAGGCGTAAGCACATCAGGAAACCGCAAACACAGCCCCCTAATGGCCTCCGCCTGCTCAGGGGGGAGATGACCAACTGGATCCACCTTGGGTTGTTCGGGCTCACAACCCACCTCTCTGAATGCAGGAGGGCAGTCAGAATCACCTACTAGAGGCACCAAAACTCGCCGATTGAACTTGAAAAACATCTGGCGTTTCTGGAGGTCAAGCAGCATACTACTTTTAGAGATAAAGTCTGCCCCTAGGATACAAGAAACCGCCAGGTCCTTGGCAACAAGAAAACCCCACCTCCAGGAAAATCCTTCAATCTTAAAATGGAAAAACGCCTTTAGAATTATAGGTAGAGGAGTTTGGGATGCCGTCCAGCATGTAATAGAAGAAGACTCGGTGTGCCTGACAAGTCCTAAGGCGTCAAGGGACTCAAAAAGAGAAAGGCTGATGATACTGCATGCCGAACCAGAATCAAGAAGGGCTCGACACACCGTACCACCAAAAGATACAAAAACGCCAGGACACACCGAGGTGACCGCACTAAGTCCCAGGGAAGCCATGCCAGCAAGGCCCGAAAAATCCCCGACACTCCTGCTATGGGCACGTGTCAAAGGCAAATGGCCACGGTCACTCGCAACAACGCGGGGAGCTACTGTGGAGGCAACCCCCCGCGCTGAGCGTTTCCCGCCCCACGACCTCGAGCACGTGGACAGTCACGACGAATGTGACTAGGCTGGCCACAAGCAAAGCACACAACCGGAGGCCGAGAACCACGACCCTCCACTGGCTGACTCACACCTAAAGACATAGCCGGTCGACGGGTGGGGAGAGCACGATGACTCTCAGAATCCCTCCCTTGCTGGTCGGAGAACTGCACGCTGCGCGAAACAATGCACAGCTGATGCAGCTCCCGAAAAGTCGAAGGAACACCAGCAAAAACTAATCTGCACCGTTCTTCAGGAGAAATGCCATCCAGGATGACACGAACGGTGTCAGCTTCAGAAAGTGTGAGGCGCAACGCTTGCCGAGCTTCCTTGACTGAAGAGACATAGGCTGCCAGAGACTCGCCCCTACCCTGCGACCGATAAAATCTGTCCATGACCATCCTCTCCCTGAGTCGAATGGGAAGAAACGATGACAGCAACTCTCGATGGAACGAGTCCACCGAGGCATCCCTGGCCAAAACAGAACTCAGCAACTCCCCAACGGGACCTCTGCAATAAGGGAAAATCAGACGAAGCAAGTCCCCAGCCTGCATGCCGGGCATCTCACTAAGTCTGAGAAAGGCCACTAGGAACTTAAGAAGCTCCTCAGGATCCATCCCATCGACCACAGGGAGATTCTGGATCATGGGCGTGAGAGGGTTAGGTAGCTTGTGGTAGCTCAGCTGCAGAAGAGCAGGCGAACACAAAGAAGCCGTAGGAACGGCAGCTGGAGCCGAACCACAAGCGACCCCAACAGAAACGCCTGCAGACTCAGAAGGAGCCTCAGGCACAGTGAGAGCCATTGTCTCAGCCTGCGGCCTCGACACGTTAGGCGACAGCAAGAAAGTAGGCCGCTGACCCAGACCCGTAGGAGTCGTGGAACCGGAGAGTGCCCGAAAAATCTCATCCAGCTCAGACACACTCTCCAAGATCCACGCCCTATCCGACGGCTCCAACCCCGGTGCCCGGTTGACCAGCCTTAAACGGGCAAGCAGATGCCCCAAGCGTGCAAGACGGCAGGCCCGGTCACGACCTACTGGAAGTTCAAACTGCAGATCTTCCAATCTTCCACCTTGCGTTTACAAACAGCCAACTCATCACCAACCTCCAGTAGAGCAGACCAATCCACCGCCGTACCCGTGGACAACTGCTCCCGCAGCAACCTCCGCAGATTCAGAAAATCACCCTCCGGAGTCACACCACGCGACCTCAACTCAAATATCAACTCCTCCCTCACCAGGAGCGCAACATTCTGCAGATAGGCCATCTCTAACGCAACAATTCTCAACAATATACACAAAAAAACGACAACTCCAGGGTCCAAGACGAACAAAACCCTCAGCCTACCGAGCCACTGCCGACCACTCCAATCCACCCATGAAACCCATTCAACAAAGTAACCAAGCGGATTGCCGTTTTTTTTTTTTTTTTTTTTTTTTTATATAAGTTAAATTATTTATTTGGTTTTCTAATTGTTTTTCTTTTTAAATAATTATTTATTTGTTCCTTTATTTATTTATTTTTATTTTTTTTTTTTTTACGTATTACCAAAACACCTTGACAGTAGGTCGGCCAACCATGACCTACTAACTGGCAAACACCCACCGCCAACAACCAAGAGTTTTTTTTTTTTTTTTTTTTTTTTTTTTTTTTTTTTTTTTTTTTAAGGCAACCATGCTCTGCTACCAATTGAGACCCATCCCCCCCACCAAATCTGGAAAGCGTGCCAACCGGGGGATGGCTCAAAACCAGTCGAGCGATGGGATCACGGGTGGCAGTTGGAGGGTCAAAATAAAACTCGGCAGCTGAGCAAAACCAGTTTATTACCAAAGAGAACAAAAGTTAACCGAACAAAAAAAAGGCAGAAGGCCATAAATAAATTCGCACTTAAATAAATAACAATAAACACTAAAATTAACAAGATAAGACACAAAAGCTACAAAAACAACAAACGCAACAAATACCAAAATTACCAATTAACAACTACATGGCTTTAACCTAGTCTGAGAAACATCTAGACAAAGAACACAAAATTTAACAAAACTCTGAAAACACAAGCAAGAACGATTAATATTATTGAAACAAAATATTCTCACCAAAAGGGTGATTAGATATTAAAACTTACAGAATGAACACTTACGTTTTAGGAGCTCTAGCCTGGCATGGTAAGGAGGTTCGGCCGAGTAGAACTCTACTAGAACAATCTAGACTGATGGCCAACCTGACAGACGAAGGCCGGAACACGGAACGAACGGATCCAGGCCAACAGCCACCAAAGTACGCGAATCGCCGGGCAAAAGCGAATCTCAGGCAGCCCGGCAGACTACGAAGACGCACGTAGAAAAAACGAAATGTACCGGTCAAAAGACCCGGTACAGGGTGTAGGGAAGTACTCATTCAATCACTCCGAGACGTAAGTAAGTAATACAATATACAGCACAAGTCAGGCCTAGCAACAGTATTACATGTTTCTTTATACAAGAGGCCCTGCAGTGTGTCCAACTGCGTCACAAGATATATACATACTCTCCCATCAACAGGGTGTAGGGAAGTACTCATTCAATCACTCAGAGACGTAAGTAAGTGATACAATATACAGCACAAGTCAGGCCTAGCAACAGTGTTACATGTGTCTTCATACAAGAGGCCCTGCAGGAAATAGTGGCAGTGTGTCCAACTGCGTCACAAGATATATACCTACTCTCCCATCAACAGGGTGTAGGGAAGTACTCATTCTATCACTCCGAGACGTAAGTAAGTGATACAATATACAGCACAAGTCAGGCCTAGCAACAGTGTTACATGTGTCTTCATACAAGAGGCCCTGCAGGAAATAGTGGCAGTGTGTCCAACTGCGTCACAAGATATATACCTACTCTCCCAACAACAGGGTGTAGGGAAGTACTCATTCAATCACTCCGAGACGTAAGTAAGTGATACAATATACAGCACAAGTCAGGCCTAGCAACAGTGTTACATGTTTCTTTATACAAGAGGCCCTGCAGTGTGTCCAACTGCGTCACAAGATATATACCTACTCTCCCACCAACAGGGTGTAGGTAAGTACTCATTCAATCACTCCGAGACGTAAGTAAGTGATACAATATACAGCACAAGTCAGGCCTAGCAACAGTGTTACATATGTCTTCATACAAGAGGCCCTGCAGGAAATAGTGGCAGTGTGTCCAACTGCGTCACAAGATATATACCTACTCTCCCAACAACAGGGTGTAGGGAAGTACTCATTCAATCACTCCGAGACGTAAGTAAGTGATACAATATACAGCACAAGTCAGGCCTAGCAACAGTGTTACATATGTCTTCATACAAGAGGCCCTGCAGGAAATAGTGGCAGTGTGTCCAACTGCGTCACAAGATATATAGGCTACCTACTCTCCCAACAACAGGGTGTAGGGAAGTACTCATTCAATCACTCCGAGACGTAAGTAAGTGATACAATATACAGCACAAGTCAGGCCTAGCAACAGTGTTACATATGTCTTCATACAAGAGGCCCTGCAGGAAATAGTGGCAGTGTGTCCAACCCCGTCACAAGATATATACCTACTCACCCAACAACATGGTAGAGGGAAGTACTCATTTATCAATCACTCCGAGACGTAACTAAGTGATACAATATACAACACAAGTCAGCCTCAAAGGATCAGTTTCACAGATTCCTTTGCCACATCAATTTTTGTTAAATTTAACTAGTGAAATGTATACATTCTATAATTAACTTTTCCGTTGCTATAAGTAATTTTGAATAAACTGAAAAGAAAGTGTTTCATTTTAAGATAATTTTAAAATAAAAGTACGATTGATGGAAATTTGTTATACTATATGGAAAATGTCTTCGTATTTGACATCATCATACTAAAGAACGCCTGAAATAATTGGAAAACAAAAAATGTGCCAAATCTTACACTCTGCAGTCTTATAACTGGAGAGCATTGTTATACCGAGTGTCCTCTGACGCGAGACACATGAAGATCACAAAAATTCTCATTTCGTTCTTTGCTAAAACAAGACACCACTGTATACTCAAACACTTTAAACTTATAGGTTAAACAATCTTTGGTTTGTCCATAATTACAATGTAAAATGTCATTTAAATTGAAGCTTTTAAGTGTTAGTTTTTTACAAGAATTACTGGAATTATAAGCACATCCTCCAGCTGTTCAATGTTCAATTTAAGATTCCAACCTATTAAATTATTGAGGAAATCCTGTGATAACTACGCAATAAGCATCTTGCACCACCTTTTGTATCCCGACAACGTGTTATTGAGACCTAATAATTAATTGTCTAATGATTTTAGGCGTTAGGTCATATTGCCAATCGTCTTAGTATCAACTTGGTGTTCACTCAGTGGTTTTCATCAGCAAGCATACTATTAGAGAAGGCTTGTATGCTTCTAGGGTTCATATGTTGTTTAAGAAAAAATACCGAGTATGAGGCTTGTAGTTATAGCGCTGAAAAGCTAACCAACTACAATATAGCTGCAAATATATGCAAATTGTTTATATATATGCAAATTGTTGTCTTATTTATGGAAAAATTGAACTATAATTGTAAAAGTTTCTTAGTAAACCACTAAGAGGTATCACATACCTTACTGCTTATCACAGTATATATAATATAAAGGACAACAGAAAATATATTGAGTATTGTAATAGTAATAGGTGCTATATTAGGACAACGTAGAGACAAAGTAAAATGAATACCACATTAAATTCATTAATATGTAGAGTTGCACGAGTCCAATTGGACATGTCCTAGTTTTAGTTCACGTATATTAATATTAACAAATAAATAAATCCCATGCTGTTAGGTGTCTACTAAATAACATGCCTGAAGTAGCCCTTAATGATGGGCTAATGATGAATTAGTCAACCTTAGTTAGTAACAAAGAGTACAATAATTCATATACACTCGTCAGTCATGCGCATTGCATATTTGCCTATATCACTATGATATTCAAATCAGATAATTAAAATAATATATAAAGCATCTAAAAAATATGTATAAGAAAATGTTACACACCATAATAACCCTAAATTAAAGAATAGAATAATATTTTATTCCAGAAAATAACAAAAATACAATATTTTACAACGGAATTCTAGCCATCTCACCAAGTAAATGATGGCTAGCACAAAAAATATAACTTTAAAACAATATTTAAATACAGTCAGTTAATCAAAATCCAGGTAAAGCAGACAGCTCTCTGCAGCGTGGTTAAACTTAAAATGTTATCTTTTTATTAGTTTTAATGTTATTTATGTTGTACTAAAACTAATATACTATAACTATACTGATCCTATAATTACTCAAATGCCAATCAAATACCATAGAACAATACTACAACCTATCAAGCTCTTCCCTTTCATGTGCCTAAAAAAATAAACTCCTAAAACATTAATTAGTAATGGACAATAAATATGTAAATAATATTATTTGGTTTCTTTTTTTATTATTTTTTTATCTTTAGACTAATGTTTCAAACAAAACATTTACTTGATCTTTAGTAAGAAGCCATTTCCTTAATTTTGCTAAAAATGTATTAATGGATGAGTTGTTATATTTAATTCCATTTGGAACTTGATTAAATAACTTAGGTCATAAGAAAGTAAAGCTTTGTTTAAATATATTTTTTTTGTCTTTGGTATGTTGCAATTTCTTTCGTTGTATTTAGTTTATGTGCAGGACAAACAGATGCAACACCGGTTGGAACCACAGAACTTGAGCCAGTCGAGTTTTACTTAGTGTTGTTTATAAAAAATTAATCAACAGATAACAACAAAAATAAAGAGCTAATTGCGGATATTAAATAGTTTGTGATCGGAGTCTTCCTTTTCACTCAACCGATACAGACATACGTTATACGCATGCAACAACTGAGTGCATAATTAACTATCCCATATCACAATTAACGATAGGCAAATTAAAAATGGAGGTCAAACGGAACCACCAGATCTCTTTAGTGAGACGCAGGCCGTATAATTAAATGTTGGAACCCGGTAGGCATAAAAATGAGTTTAGGCAGATTATGTAAGAGGTTTTTGAAACGTTGGTTTCGTGACTGCTTCACCAAATTGTTGCTGGGGAAATAAGGAAAACGTCACTTTGAATTACTAAAGAATGGAGATTAAGAAAGAGGCTGAGATGTGCTCTATATTGCATCTTCCTTACACTGTAGGCGTAGCTGGACAGACCACCTCCCCTCTCCATTCTTCTTCTCACACTCACTTAACACACGTGTCTCATTTCACTCATAAATCGTAGCCTATATCAAAAGGTGTTATATTGAACTATAGGCTTCATGCCCTTTTTACTTTCTCACATATCCGTTAGCATAGAGTAAGTATTGTGATCATCTAAATAAACCTTTTTACAGTTTGGTCTAAAAATCCATTTCAGGGTACATTGAACTCAATAAAGTGGTGTTTCGAAAAATAATGTTGGTGTTTTTTCATATGTGTGTATGTGTAGTTCAATGGAGACCCAACGGATGAGTAAATTTTTATGAAATTTGGTATACAGGCTTAGTTAGCCAATATCTCCAGACCATTTATTCACTTTTTTTTAAATTTTATTTTTTTATGGACAAAAAACATACAAAAATAGAATTTTCTCAAAAACAGCTCATACGATTTTGATTAAACTTTCAGGAAAGGTGCTAAAATTTAAAATATTTTAGTAAAAACCGCATGTCTTTAACTTGACTAGTTTTTTAGTTATGGCAAAAAAAAAAAGTTTTTTTGGGAATCAAACTTGTAATATTCAAAGTTTTGATTTTTTAGTGTTTAATATGGGGGAAAGTGTGTGCCAATTCTTTGGAACCATTTTTTTCTTTGTTTGTCTGTTCCAAATATAAGTATAAAGGTGCTATTTACATATTTATGAGCATAACTTTGTATTTAATGATTACTTCATGTAACCTAACCTAACCCATACACGTACAGATGGGTACCTATCCAGATACTTAGCAGATGACAGTCTGAGCTCGTATCACGTGTTTGATCTGTCGGTCCAATATGAATTATTATAAAAAGGGTGGACACCTGTCATGTAAGATTATATGCTCATTACGTTGTAATAACATGTGAATAGTATGAGGAATGTGAGAAACTACTTACAACAACGAGGGATGCGCTCTCTCTCCCCTCCATCTCTCTCTTTCTATCCATATATATATATATATATATATATATATATATATATATATATATATATATATATATTAATTTAGACATTACTGTAGGGAAATGTTTTATCAAATAGATATTTTACTTTATGTAAAAGGTCGGAGGCGAAATGGCTTTTTGTTCTAAAATTGCACTCAGTTATTTTTTGTTAACAAAAGTATCATTAAAAAAATACAATATTACAACACATTCATATTAGGAATGTTTTTAAAAAATATTTCTATTAATATCCGGGACTGTTTTATACAAAAAATAGGTTTTCAAATTTAACCAGTATATTTTTTGTTCGCTGACGCTTGGGTTATTTCTTTTATTCACTCTCATGACCAGAAATTTTTTATAAATCTATGAAAAGTTTGAACATAATAGGCAGACGAAAATAAAAGTAAATTAAAACCCACTCATCCCACTTGTTTCATTATCAAGGGAAAACAATACTCTTACCTGGAAGGGTATTCTTAGAGTTCTAATTGTTTCAACTTTTTATCTCGTTTTTTCTTCCTTCATAAAACTGATTCCTAACGGTAACGCAAGTACAGTATTATGAATTTTATTTAGATTATATTATATGAACATGCAACTGCAGTACCTACCTACATATTATAGTGGCTTCAATAAAGTATTAACTTTGAAAAAATGTAAAAAAGCACGATAGGCCTAAAAAATAAGTTATGTGGTTGTCCAGTACTAATGTATCCAATATAAAAACAAGGAATATTCCAGACACATGCACTCAGTTGAATGATTAGCAATGCCCTAACTTGATGATTTAACGACAGTAAATAAAGCTGTTTTTTTATTTTATTTATTAATTTTTTTTTTATCGTAAGGTAAACGAATACGGTACTCAGCTTTAATGAGTTACCAATCGAGTGAATGTGGTTCGGGAGGGCTTCTATTGTGTTTTAATACACGTTATTATGTTCGTTGTAAAAAATCAGGTTTATTTTTACAATTGTTTAATGTCGTTAAAATATATGTTAAATTTAAGTTAATTAACTTGTATTTAACGTGTTCGGCCTAATTTTAATTAATTTGTGTCAATTTTCTTAAAATAAATAAGTTGTTAGTATAAATACCTGTAAAAACATTTTATTAACTTTACCAATCAATAAGTTTAATACAGTAATAATAAAAATAAATATTAATGAATTTATTTTCAATTGGGATGAAGATCTTATTTGAAAAACAATGTTCTTTTATAGATGTAATGTGTATTATTAATAAAATTAATATTAACTTTTATAATCTGTAAAATATGTAAAGTTTCTATGTTATAAATCACATATCACTTGTTAATTACCGACATATATAATTAAATTGGATTAAGATTGAACTTTAAATCCAACCGTTATTTTGAATGTCTTTTTGTTTACATCTTTATTTTTAAAACACACCAAATGTTAGCTTAATTTTTGTAGTGAGATTTTGTTTTAAATATAAGGAAATACTTTTAAAATTAATTATTGTCTTATCATAAATGTATTAGGGAGAGAGAGTGTTCTCATGCTACTTATAGTTTTTTTACAGAACTTACAAAGAATCTTGACTGTTTAAGGGAGGGGAGGGGAGATAATTCCCCTCTTGAACCCTAAAACTAGTTAGTTTAGTTTAGTTTAATTTAGTTTGTTGAGGGGAAGGAAAGCTCTGAGGCTATTCCTAGGTTGCACTTCAACCTTAGGTTTATTGTGCTCCCCTGTTACCTAATAGAATGGAGTACCTATTCCAAGTGGCTTAGCTCTAAAATCTTTTTTTCCAGACTAGTTACCATTCTTTCTTCTGAAAGCTCGTCCCCGAATATTTTCCTTCTCCTGACCTCCAGAGCTTCGCACTTAGTTAGTAAATGTTCGGCAGATTCAAGAGCCTCACCACAAAGCCGGCAACTGGTGTCTTCACTGTAGAGACCAGTCTTTGTCAGATGTTTCCTGAAGTGGCCGTGTCCATTAATATACGCAATCACCAACCTGATGTCATTACGATTCATGGCGTTGAGTGTTTTGGCCAGCATAGGGTTTGTTCCCCACACCAGAGATTTTGTAAAGACCTGGTCATGAAACCGCTGCCTAATATTGTGGTGGTGATTTCTCACCAAGTTAAGTATTTCAGTTTTAGCAGTGGTAACTCTAATGCCACATACTCGCTTGAGCCCCACAAATGGATTCCTCGTTCGCATCTTGGCTAGGAGGTCAGCCTCTTCATTTCCTTCGAGGCCGATGTACCCCGGAACCCATCTCAATTGAACATTATTGAGGCGGGCCAAGGCACACAAAGTTCGAAAACATTACCAAGTGAGATTTGAGGTAAATTGGCAGGAGTAAAGTGCTTTAAGAGCGGCTTGACTGTCTGACATAATACAGGTCTGTTTGCCCCTGACTTGTCTAGCTAGTCCCTGTTGGGCGCAGACAAGTATGGCAAAGATCTCGGCCTGGTAGATCGTTCAGTACCTCCCCAGATTACCCCATAGGCGAGTCCCAGAAGAGGGACCGTAGACCCCGTACCCAGCCCCACCCTCCATGACAGAACCATCCATGTACCAGATGATTTCTGTAGGTGGCGGGATTGTATCTATCCTAAGTCTTCAGTCCTCCCTGGATTCGATGTCGACCAGGTAAGGTCTGGAGAATGAAATGTTTGTGTCCAATACATCTGGTACCATGTCCAATGTTCTGCTATGTAGTTCATTTTCAATAGATCGCGAGTGGCCACATTTGGATCTGTTTCTCTTGAGCTTGCCTACACTATTCAGTTTGTAGCTGCCTTTTTAGCCTCCACCGTAAGGTAAAGGTCAAGTGGCAGTAAACTAAGCAGCACTACGAGTGATCATACTGATCATATACTGTCCATGATTCCTGATAAGCTGTATTATAAATATAAACGAATAACATCTTTCTTGCTGTTGAGCAATTGAATTCATTAAAAGAGTCATTTTATTTCCCTATAATTCCTTGTGCTACATACACACTTGCTAACACCTCGCCAGCCAGTGACAAAACACAAGCGAGTAGAAACCTTGGGGTTTCAAAAGGTGTTTTATCGAGTTTTTAACTCTTTTATTTGCTGATTTTTTTCTTGCAGTAAGAGCATTGATTAGTCAGACACCGCAAAGACAGAGGACATTTTTAAAACGCGCTCCTTCTGTAGAGTTTTAGCTGTCTCTCTCCCCAACGGAAACTCACAGTAAAATTGACAAGACAGAGCCACATCAAGGATGTAAAAGCCAATTCAACACACTGTACGATCAGCAATTCAATCTTTCTCAACGCGTCTTGAAAGACAAGTTAAAACCATATATCCAAGTTGGCCAAACATATGACTCCCTTGGCTAAGTTTCGCCATTATCATAACAGCTTTCGTTTGGAAACTTAAAGTTTTATAAAGCTTATTTTTAACATCATGTGCACGCAAATAAAATGTTAAAAACTATATTTAATTATATATACCAACCAATATGAGTAAGAATACATAGATTGGTAAAGGATTTTCCATTAATTCACTACCACTACTTTCTTTATCGCAATAACAATTTAGGTCAGGTTAGATTAGGTTAAGTGGCTACTAAAGTTGGTCACAAACTGGTAAATCCAATGTTTGACTAACCTTTGATTGCGCTCTCCATGTGTAAGTTCTTGGAAATCGTTAAGATAAGGCCAGTGATATCGGATTCCTATCGGATAAGGAATACCAGTGAACGTAAAAATGATTGGAAAACGGTGTTTTAAGCAAGAGAATATTTATAGAGCAGTAGTGAGTTAACGGAAACGAAAAAAATAGTGTTAGTGAAATAACTGATAAGATCCTAGTGGTTTACTAATAGTTTTTTTTAACTTTAAAGCATTATGCCTTCACATCACATCAGCACACTGGCTATCAAGCATTCACAAAAATATGCCGGTATCTTGTAATAATCAACCAAAGCTTGAATTGTTAGCAAATATCTGGCGTTGTTAGTCACTGTTTACGTCATCACCCTCCGTGCATTCGTGTATACCATCTGTACTACCATGTCCATACTAATTAGTATCCTGAATGTGGTCATGCTTCCCAGCCCATACGGCTGGCATATCAGCAGGTGGGTTGCGAAAAGTGACAAGGATCGTTCAGTCTTAGCGCATCTTATAATCAAATATAACTTTGCAGTATACATAGTTTTTTTATTTATTTTATATAAAAGTTATTAGAACAGCATTGGCTGGTATTAGAACACTTGCTGACGACAAGTCGACCAAGTTTTTTTCAATTTTTTAATGACAATATGAATTAACTTTAAACGTTTAATTTATTACTTTAGTATTGTCAAGCTAGATGACAAGAAATTTCTTTGCCACCGATGATAGTCGTCCTGTGAAATGAAGGCTCAATTTGTATTAGGCAATTCTCACATTTTTCACCTTTGTTTCTATATACATGTATAAGTCTACAGCCCTTAATTCACTAAGAGGTGGTTCTCTACGCTTGTTTATCATTCCTTCTGTGGTTCTCTCTAATTCATCACACTAAAATAAAAGATGTAAACCAAATTAGCCAAGATTTAATAACATGTTTACGTTTTTTATCACCTGTTTCATATAATTATTCAATTAAAGCCAACGAAACTCCTATGGAAAAATGAATTTTTGAAGGGCTTTTTCTATTTCGATAAATCTATTCTTAGTGGGTCTCTATTATACAAAAGCTAACTTCTCTCCAAGTTTTATCAAAATCTATTCAGTAATTCAGGAGATTTTGTGATGAGTGGGTTAATAGATTTTTTTTAAATTATTGTTATTATTAAGAATCGTATAATTAATATACTTAAAATGATCGATCTTGCAGTACAAATATTAAATGGAGTACAACAAGGGATGGAAAATATTTTCAACATATCACACTATCAATATATATTGCAAACCAAATATCGATCTAACAATAATATCGAAAGAAAATTGTCGATACAGCGGTAAACGATATATCGATTGGTAAATGAATTATCTGTTTAAAACTATGCAAAAGCTCTTTTCATGACCAAAAATACAACCATGTTTTGCTGACACTATTTAGAATATCTACACGAAACAAGTTGTGGTCTGTGTACGTGAGGTTGAATGACAAAATTCAAAATAATAATAATTATACCTTTTATTTACTATGTCAATTATAAAAGTATAATTTAATAACTTTGTCACATTTACAATTGCCATTAGCCTTTTTATGCATACTAACATTAAGTACATTGTTATATTAATCATATGCAAATTAATTAATTTACTAATAAAAGCTTGGAAATGTTTCACTTAACCTCACGTAAAAAACCAAATAAAGTTATTTTATTATTTCAATGCACGTTTTGTAGGCACGAGGGGCAATTTAAATGTGATTTTTTCGAATGGTGATGATTTTGAGGAGAGAGAATGATGTAAATATTTAGTGATATGACATATCGGGCCAAAGTTTCGATACGGCCGAAATTATCGAAAGAAAATATCAATACTAATATATTGATATATTGGAACGTATTAATAGACAATTCCGATATATCGTTGCCATTCCTAAGTACAACAGCTTTCATCCTCAGTGATAGTCATGAGTGAAACACATGATGGGTCCGAAGAAAAACACTCGGAGAGTTGTTACAAATCTCCTTAATCCTGGAATATTTCTCCGTCTTACTTTATTCTAACAACTGTAATTATATTTCTAATCAAGCAGCAAGTGTGACCAGAGAAGGTGTTGGTCGACCGCTCCATGACATCACGGGGTACGAGGTCACGCTCAGAAGGTTGGGCAAATCACCAGGATGAACCCACATATCGCCGACTGCGGGCATTGTAGATAAGCTTCTGATTACGAATGACCTACTAATGCCACCGGTTGCCTTTGTACCTATGACGTAACGAAAGAAAGAAGAACTGTCCTTAAAAGGAATGCCAAGTCTTTTGTTGCAAGAATTTTTTTGTGAATGGAAAGCTTGAAGGATTGCTGAAACAGATGCCATCTTTAGAGTGAACATAAGAACAACCACAGTGAAGATCTGAAATGTCCCTGATAATGTCAAAACAACGTAAATCCGAAGTGTTGTAGACCTACTTGGGTAAACTACAGCTGGAGTAAAAATAAACCTCAGGAAGTCACAAACTAAGGTAGCTTGTGCACATTCTACGTTATCAGAGGCAATGTCACCTGATTAGATAAGTCAAAAAATGTGTTTGCTTATCGTTAGAATATCAAAGTCAATTTACCTAGCTTTTGCCGACAACCTTGCAATTTGAACTTGTTGAGACATATGCTCAAAAACAAATTGAAAGGATAAGTAAGACTACAAACTAAACAAAATACCTTTACAAAACTCAATTCTTGAGATGTTTTACATGGAGCTTGTTGACAGAAAATAACCACAGGCTTTAAACTAACAAAACAGATTCACGATAGACAATCGATTTCTAAGTGTGCAAGACTCAGTCACTCTAACTGAACATTCCAGTTTAATAACTGGTATACCTTTATGAGGCTGAGACTTTAGTTTTTTTTCGGAAAGTTTGGAATCAATTCAATAAAGAGAAAGAAACATTGTCAGAAAAATATTAGGTCTATCAAATACTGACTAATAAAAGAGAAGTAATAAGGAAAGAAAATAGGACACTGACATAATGTTGACATGAGAACTAAGGAAAAACTGAACTTAACATATTCCATTAATTGTAGAGATTTTTATAAGATGTAGAAATTCTTGAAAATAAAATAGGCTAAAATCAGAGACGATTAAAAAATACTAAAAATCAGACGTTGCAGTAAAATAACACCTAAAGTATTTCAAACAGGACCACAATTAGGGAACAGATATTTATTTAGATAGGATCAAAGGTCGAACAAAAGCCTGATTTAGTGTAGAAAAGAGAGATCATACTAAAAAAATTAGGCAAGTGCTGGGAGAAAAAGCGACGTCAAAATAGCGCTGACTTCGACTGTATTTCGCATGGTATGATTAAGCCCATATGATATTGATAATAACTATCGCTATGGAAACACCTGACATGATGCATAAGGATCCGTTAACAGAGTTGCACGTAACTTCAAGTAAAAAATTGAGAGAGGTTATTGAGGTAAACGTAAATTTCTTGACAGTATCAGAATACATCATATTTAGGGTGTCCAGTAATTACGATCTGTTTGTATTTTTTACTAAAAAATATGTATCATTGAAATTGACAAATGTACTTTATCGACTTAAAACTTTATACACTTTGTGTTGGTATAACAAAGACCAAAATTTAAAAAAAGGTTTGGTATAGTTATCACTTTCGGTTTCAAAAAGGCGGCCATGCTAAGCTTTCTATTCTTAATAACCTAAGGTCCTTACAGTTTTATAGTTAATACACATGAGTAATAAAACATGGAACATGTTTTTATAAAAATTTGAAGACCAAGTTGTTTGTGCTACGATTAATAATAACGGAGAAATCAATATTTTCCTGGAAAATTCCCCATCACAGATAAAATGTAAACAAAAACTAAAGTTAACATGAAGACAACAACAATAGGCTGGTTATTCCATAAGTTGTAGGTCGCTAAATGATAATCAGCTGATTGTATAATAATCAGCTGATTGTACAATAATCAGCTGATTATGATGTTGACATAATCCACGGTCAATATTAACTTACTCAGTGGGTTAGATGTAAATACAAGAGTGTACTCAGGAAAACGTTATTTTTACTCGTGACATCTCAGCCTTTGGCCTCGGCCTGTGTCTCGAGCCAATATTGACATTAGTAGTCAGCTGTGTTATAAATACCATTAAAATTAACAGAACGATTATTTAATTTTTTTTTTTTTTTTTTATTATAGATTGTTGTTGAACACTTTATATAATTCTTTCTAAATACTCCTCTATGATACTGAAACTGCTTTCTCTTAAAATTCCTAATCAATATGTGTATATTTTTTATTACCTCATAACGAGAACCATTTGAATTTTATATTTATGTTCTGAACATTTTCCTCATTATAAATACAGTATGACATTCATAGGCCAGCTACTAAACTAATAAAATATTAAAAATCAGGTCTTTTAATTTTTAAAAGTATTTTTAAACGATATTATATCTAAAACTTTCAGCGTCTCTATCTAACATTTAGTTTGATAAATTAAATTATATAATTTTATCGTATGTTGAAAAGAATGCTTTTGCTTATCGAAAATAATTTGATATTATCTACAGTTCCCTAAAATAATCCTCTTTACAAGAACAATTGTTGCCAGTTAAACTGCATTGTGTAAGAGGGGGAGTAAAATATAAATAAGCTTGAAACATAATGTTATTGATGTCTTATCAAAACGACTTAACTGACAAGAAAGTCATTACTTGTCTTGAATCACTGTTATCAAGGCGTTGGTCATGAAGAAAGCCGACCAGCAGCAGGTTATTACATTCTCTTACACATAAACACCTGTTGGTGTGATCACACTACGGGAAGGGGGGGGGGGTTTATTCGGCCAGTGCCAAAGATGTACTTCCAGGGCCGCCCTCTTGGGCAATGTCAACGAGCAGGACCCGGCTTACTTGCCCAACAACCAGCTCGGCAGACGCACAGTCCGCAGGTTTATGTAACCGTAAGAGAGCGCTCACTCGTCTCTGGGATGCGGTGTGTTTGTGTGTATGTGCTGTTCCCCCTTTTTCCCATCTTCTCTTTGGGCCTCGGTTTTGGACCTTACACAGTCAAACCGATCGTAAGTTCTCATCTCATAATTTACTTTTGTAATATTTATATTTAGAAGAATTATTTATTTAAATAATAATTGGCATTAATTAAGAATCGCTAATCATTAACTAGTTATACATCTACTTAAAATCACCTCTAAGCCCTTTGAATGGATCTTAATATTTACATTAGCCAAACCTACGTACATGATTTCGAATAAAGTTAAACTTTTTTTAATTTAAATGTCATGTACTTTAATATTGGATGTTGCTCCATTAAAAACCATGCTGTTTTCAAGAACTAAATATATTTAAGTTCACTCAAAATGGATATAAAAGAGGATATATTTTCTGATTTAGATAAGCATGGGAGGGGGATCAGTTGAAGTCAAGGCTTTATTGCTTCCTTAATTTTATGCCACTGAACATATACATGTTTACATGCACATGTCTCAATTTAAAAATTAAGTGAATATTGAATCTTCTAAGATCGGGATGTGAAAATTGTTGTATATTCACACCAAATAAGCATAAAATTACTGAAAAACATATATTATTAAGTTATAAATGTACTCATGAAACCATTGTCAAGGACTGCTCCTGAAATGCGGTTTTATAATACCCTCTAGTGTCGGTAATATATATATTTGAAATAGGCTATAAACTGAAAGCCTATTATACAAAAATGTGTATTATTGTACATTATTTACGTCATGATAGTTAATCCAACATTTTCAAAATGGTGGGATTAATACAGATAATGTAAGATATACTAACTTTTTGAATATACACACTTTAAGTTTTATTTTGTAAGCTTCCCATTCGTCCTACACAATTTGATCCTACCTCTAGCCAATGATACCAACCAGTTGAACTCTCAACTGCCCAAAACGGCTTTGAGGCCTAAACATGCAACACTTGAGAAACATGGTTAAACTGATTGGGACTGAGTTTAGTCACACATTAATGAATTGCTTACCATTCTAAGAAACTTACAATAACTAGTATCGCCAACATTTATATTGGGAAGCTTGTTTGCAAAGACACTGGATGACATTCGAACAAAGGATCTCTTAAGTTACATCCTAGAACTCATACTCCATGAAGGCGATCTGCAAAAACCGTTTAGAAACAGATTCAAACCAAAACAAATTTAAAACAAATTTAATTGTTCCAAGTTTATTTGTTTGTGCGAGATTTAAACAAAGGCAATTATTTTCCCCTTCGGGAAATTGAGATCAGTTGAACATTCCTATTACTTTTTTAATGTGGTTTTGCTTAAGGGGAGTCCGAAATCCTATCTTACGTAATGTTAAGTTAATGTCACTTTTCTCAGGAAAGAAGCAAGTTAGAGCTATATTTCTTTTTTTATTTTGAAGATCATCCTTTTACCTAGACACACTCATGAGATTTTTTAAAAGTATTAAAAAAAATTTAGTCATTTTTAAAATAAACCGCTAAATTTTCACCAATTATTTTACAAAAAAAAATATTTTCTTAATTAAAAATGTATACAATGATAAACCCTTATGAGGGTGGAAAGACCTTAGTAAGAGGAAAGTGCAGTGCAAATTTGGTACTTGTAGGCCTTATAGTTACTGAGAAAAGTGACATCAAAGATGAAAAAAATAAATTTTCGGAAAATTGCATTTAAAGTTTAATAATACAATTCTTTATTCTACCTTGACAATTTAGTAGTTCCCAGCTAGATAAGATGGATTATCTGGATCCTCGTTTTCTTCAAACTGGTCCTCCAATCTTTTTCTTTTCTGCATCCTACTTAGTCTATTTTTTTTCTAAATCCAACGCTGCTTTTTCAGCTTTTCGAAGCCTAAGTTTTTCTAGCCGTACCATAGCTTGAACTAGATTTTTCCGAGGCTGGAGTCAAAGTTCTTCCATTATTTTTACTTTGCTAATGAACCCATCACTGAAAGCACATACTGCTGAAAATACTCCATATTTTAATGTTTCCAGAGTAACGAAGACCCTTTTTGGTATTGTTGCCCAAAATGACATTATTCAGACTCTCATTAGGATTTTGAGTTTTGCCTTTGAGACATATCTCTAGTAGGTGAGTATCAGATAGGTCTCTAAAAATGTGTTTATTGGCAGTCATAACAATTTCATTGACATGTAAATGTGCATTGTGGTCATGGTTTTGGTTTTTTGTTGACATTGGTTATATTTACACCAAGTATCGACATGCAGAGTCACTCAGAGCTAGTTGCATGATTTATAATTTTATTTTTTTTTTTCATGCACTTCCGAACAACTTAGGAATATAAGAGTTATACCAAATTACTCAGAGCTTTATGGAGTTTAATAAACAATTTAAAACAAAAAAATTAATATTTTTTAATTTTTTCGATTTGGACTCCCCTTAACAATATCGAAGATAATATTTTCACTAATCTTTGTGAAGCCATAAATTGTTATCTGAAGTAAACGGAACAAGTGCAGAGCATATTGAGACATATTAAATGATGATAACATCGAGAACTGTTGACACTAAAGTAGGCTAAGTGAGAAATCAACACTACTAATTACCAAATAGTGTCTTGTGAATGCTTAGGTTGTTAACCTTATTTAAATAATAGTAAATACTATTTCTTACTATTATTAACAAGTTTTACTACCTAAATAGATGAATATCTTTTTGCATGTAATGACACTTAAAAGGCGTTAAATTAATCAAATTAAACGCTGTCGTAATATCATAGTAATATCATGTCGTAATAATATAGTTTAATATCGTTAAAAGTGGCGTAAAAACACATAGAGAACGATAAATATTTCACCAATTGTAATATTAAACTCATGAATTATGATAAAAAACACTTAAATGCAATATATAACCTACAAATACAATAAATATCCAACAATTAACAATAAGTTAAAAAACCAATTAGTGAAAAAAATCCTAATCGTGCAATAAATAGTTCAATAATTCCAAAAAAAAACTACATTAAGTACAATACGAATCCCAATAAGTGCAAGTAAAAATCATCAAGTTCAATAAATTAAGTAAGTACAAACCTCCATTAAAACCCATTAAGTACAATGATTAAACAAATGTGAGGCTTTAAACCCCCAAAATGTATAATAACCCATCAAGTGAAAACATTAATACAGTAGATAGATATACAGTAAAAATACATTTAATAGAAATCAGTTCGTTCCTATGCGCTTTGTTCCTATAAGAATCTGTTCCGGTTACTTAGTTAAGTTAAATCCCAGCTTCATAAGCTATTTGTTCTCAGTTCGATCCCAATCAGAGCCGTAACACATTTTAAAAGGGATCAGCTGATAATCACCAGCTGTTAATCTGCCATTGGGCTAATACCAAATTACACTTTCTAAGGAATAGTCGGCCTTGGTTTGTAACAATGACTACATTCGCTCATCTACACTCATTCGAAATTAGTATTCGCCCATATCTTGACGATCGGCGTCTTATGAATAATTAAATAAACAAAATACGTTCATCACACTCTTTTAAATGCATATTTGCTCTTATTTTCATGAGCAGCAGCTTAAAAATAAATAAATTAATCGTTTGTTGGGTACAGTACATAACCCATTTATTACAGCATGAGTAATGTTCATATGTAGAAATCGGTTTGTTTGCGAGTGGAAATTAGAAAATTAACCGTATGTATAAGGCAACAAACTTCAATTGATACATTATCCTATGGAATATATTGAATATACGCTTTAACAGAGAGAAATAGTCACCAGTTTGGAAGCTCTTAAAGTAACTAATAAAAATCGTATTAAATCAGGTAAAGTTAAGAAAATCCCAAAAATGACTGATGATGGAAACTGATGATTTGGACGTGAAGGTGATTGATGATAGGCATTGAAGGTCAAATGATTAGCAAAACAGCCTTGACTGGATTGTATGAAGGAAATTAGTAAGTTGATGCGTGGAATTCTTATCGCAAGAATGGTGTTTATGTGAGCGTCTAAACAGTGAACAGCTGCTGCAACCAAAGAAGAAGAAAATCAATTGTTTATCTGAAACTAGTAAATCAAAGTTTATTGTTAAAGTTCTTAAAATTTACTGCTGTGGTAGAAAATGGGTACCAATAACTATTCATTATTATATTAGGGGACGCCTCTGCACGCTTCGCATGACACCTCGGCATTCGGCCTCGGCGTGTAACTTTTGACTGCAAATGTTGGTAGTTCAACTTAATTTTAGTACAACTTATTGAAGTAAAATCGTATGTAAATTAATTTACAGTAGCCCACTCACTGCACTTGATTTTCTCTCTATTTATTCTCTAAAGATAAACACCCAATGTTATATAACTATTTGGACATTTTTAATTTTATTTAACAGTTTATTATTACGTCCACACAGACAGACCTGCATTCACTTTTTTACTTTCCCCTATATGAATTAGTATAGAGAAAGAATTGTGATCGTCAAAATAACATTTGTTCACAAGTTGGTCTAAATATACATGTAAGGGTCTCCTGAACCCAAAAAAGTTGTATTTTCCGAAAACAATGTTTAATGTATGTCCATATGTGTGTATGTCTGTGTGTCCGTGCACTTCTCTAGAGACCAAACGGATGGATCGATTTTAACAAAATTTGGTATGTAGGTGTATTTAGCCAATATCTCCAAACCATTTAAATTTTAGTTTTATTTTTATGGGCAACAACATACAAAAATTTATACTCTCAAAAACGGGTCTAACTGTGATTAAATTTGTAGGAAATACGTGAATTACAATTTAAGATATTTTAGTAAAAACCACATTACTCTAACTTGACTAGTTTTTTAGTTATGACAGAAACATAATTTAGAATCAAACTAGCAATTTTCAAAGTTTTTATTTTTTAGTTTGTAATATGGAAGAATGTTTGTGCCAATTCTTTGGAACCATTTATTATTATTATAATTCAAAAATAAGTTCCACTGAATCAATCAAACTTTCTCTGTAATCTATAACCCTCAGTGTTGTAAATAGCATTATTTACATTCCAACAGCTGTTAAAATATCATAAACATTATTTATATTTGAACAACTGTTAGTTGCTGACCAATTTCAATCACTGTATATGTTATTCTTATGGTCTAAAAACATAGTTTGGGGAATTCTCATGCCCCTCAGGTTTAAAATATTGAACCATACAAACCTCATTGCTTCTCTAAGAATAGAGGAACATTTTTTGACACCTAAAGTTTTTACCTTGGCCCAGAGATAAGGAACAATACGTTAACAAAGAACTGCTTCACGTATTATACATAAGGATATATTTTGGGCAACTATCTTCATGCAATTAAACCTGTTTATAGATAGTATTAAATTATTTGTTATTCTCAAGGGCTGATCTTTTAAACTTTTAACAATGTTATAAAATCTGTTTTAGGATTTTCGTAATGAATTCACTGAAATATGTGTAAAAGTGTGCCTGAGTGTGTAATTGTATGATGTATCAATTTTACAAATGTATAACAATTTGATATACGTGCTCGCGTGTAGGTACACATATGCAGATACGCCAATAAAAAGCGATTTTCTCGTATAGAAAAAAAGTTTATCTAAGGATATTTACAGTCTTAGTATATGTACATAAATATTAGTGCCATAGTATACAAAAAAGTTTAACATAATATGTATTATTTATTTAATAGCAGAACGTAATTGATCAATGTGTGGACGGGTTCCTTGCACCTTGTGTGACTGGGAGACCATCTAATATTCTCTAAATTAAAACTGAATTGTGATTGTAAATTGTAAATTTTCTGAAGGAATAAAACATTTTCAAAATATCTACAGTATAATTTATCCATTCGCTTAACAAAGTTAGAACAGATTAAAAACAAAATAACATCTGAATCAATGAAATACCGAAAGACATCTTCAATCAAGGTTGAAGATACGAACCCAACACCGGTTCCAAAATGTTGGACCGAAAATACTGGGACAAGGCCGAATTTCACCTGAACTAATATTTGCAACATTATTGTAATTCTTTCCGCAGCTTCAACTCAGGCATGAAAGGCGTATTGTGTAAAGTGAGTTATGGGGTTTGTAAATGACGTCTAAAAATAGGTTACGTGTCCAAATTAAATGAAAAAAAGAGAACATATTTTTGTCTAATTGTTTTAATTTAAAAAAGTAAGTGTAAATTAATTAGGTGTAATAAGTGTTCGTGAAAATTAGGGGGATACCTCTGCAATCTTCGCCTGCCAACCACGTCACTCGCTGCACTCGTGACACCATGGATTTCGGCCTCGGCATGTAATTTTAATGACAAATATTTGTGGTTAACCTGTATAGTGTGAAATCATAATATGTAAATTTATTTTTAGTAAACCATTCATTGTACTTGAGTTGCAACCAATTTACAGTGTAAATATAAACACCAGTGTTATTATTAGGACTAATAAAGATCTCTATTATTCATTATTCATTTCTAAGATGCCAATCGTGGAGATATGGGCGAATATGAGGAGTGAATGAGTGTAGATGAACGAGTGTAGTCATTGTTACCATCTGAGTTCGTCTTAGCTCAGAAAGGACTATTTATTATCCCAATAGCCAGGGCAACTATGGGACCTATATCTTTACGTGGAATCCGAACCATGTAGTGTTGGTCTGATTGTCAGCTAACTGATAAGTCTGACACTCAGTTCTCTTCCCTACACATCATCTGAACCTTGACTACCATCCAACATGGACACCCCAGACTTCTCTAGTAGTGTCTACGTCGATGAGCGGACGCCGTGACGGTATTAAGAGGATCGAGTATAGAACCTATCGCCTACAATCTTCCAAACACTTTGCCCCCAAGTAGTTGGATTACAACATTGTGCCACCAGTGCCGACTCTAAAATTCATAAACATCATTATTTACATTCCAACAGCTGTTAATTTTCGACTAATTTAAACCTCTCTCCTTGTTATTCTTATGCTAAAAGAAAATACATTTAGAGCTTTATTTGCCCTTTAGGGTAAAATTATTGAAAAATGGACACCATATTGCACAACTACGAATAAGGATACATGTTTTAACACCTCAACCATTGAAATTGGTCAAGAAATGATGGAGGAATTGCAATGACAAAAAACGGCTTCATGTATTATATATGAGGAAATGATAAGGATTTCTGCCAATGTGATTATTTAGATGTTTAATTAACTCCTCTTCAATTAATGGACCATAAATGATGGTAATTACAGTGACACTTACAGGTATGTCACAATCCAGTTGTAAGTGGGTCCGGGCGCGTTCTGCAATTTATTACATTCCAGCCAGACAACCGCCAATTTGAGCCTCTCGTAGACTGCTCGTAATACATAACTGTGCGAGAGAGAAAGTAACGTTCCTCCAAAAACGGTCTAAGGCTTCAACACTCTTCTGTTCCTTCTTGCGCTACTCCTTTGAAGGTCGTGTCGTAAAACATATGTTTACTAATGTTTGTTATAATTTATATTATATTTTCAACAAACTTCACTCGCAAGTTTACATGGCCTTGCAGGCTTGCGCGTGAACTTTAACGAGTGAAGTACCGACCATTCACTAGAACCTAGTAGCCGACCACACCAACAAGGTGGTCCTTATTCCACATATCGTTTTATTTCATCAAACCTAAACTACATTCATTTCTGGTAAGGTTTAGGTTTAAGTAGGTTGTTCATACCCATATTAAATGTGTCCATTAAGTTAAGTGTGTCCTATAGTTTACATTTAAGGCACCAATCTTTAACCATTAGGAAATTATGCAAGATAAAAAAAGCATTAGGATTAATATATGGAGTAACGCAGACTACTCATTGCAAGCCATTATTTATAAATATAAATATTATGTCACGTCGATCCCTTATAGTTTAAAAGTCACTATTTAACATCAAAAAACACATTCATCTTTATTAAAAAAAACTCCAATGTGCATTCACATGAGACCAGAAATAATAATTAATTGGAAATCAACAATATAACTATCAAAGATCACAGAAGAACTTCATCTACATAAATATAAAACTATACAACTCTTTGACAACTTCTACACCAGATTTAAATTAATAACATGTTAAATCAATATTTAAAAAAATATTAACATAAAATTGTTTATATGAAATTGAAGAATTCTTTAAATTATTAAGAAAAATCCTACAGTACTGTGATTTGTAATATTAGTTGCATTTTATATTCTTAAACTTTATTTATTTTTTTTTACAACTTTATACATAAGTTGTATTATTATCATATAGTTTAGAACACTATATGTTATTTGAAGGAATGCTTTCAAAATCATTTTCTTTTATATAGCAAAAATGTCTTTCTATAGAACAAGAATTTGTTTTTTTTCTTCTAAATACCTCTTAAAAAATCTAAAAGGGTAAGCCACCGCTGTTTAGTCTAAAGCCCCAGACAATCCTTTAGTAGCAATGCAAAGTTATCGTCAGCAGGCCAAAATATGATTTTTTATTTTAACTCTACAGTTCATGTTTATTGTTATAATTAGTCATAGTGAACACTTTATGATTATTAAAAGTTCATTCTAGTTGAAAATAAATCGATATTACGAGTTTTTAAATGTATATTTATCAAGAATGACATTTAAAGATTTACATATTTAACCATGAAAAAATTATATAAATACTCAATGTTTTGCAAAAACCAACTAATGGTGCACTATAATATGTCTCCGCCTTCTAACTTTCACTTCAAGTGTAATTACAAAGTGAATAGAACCCTATAGAATAGAAACCAGTGTTTTTGGTGTTTTTCCCGGAGGCAACGGCCACTTTAAATAGTCAGTACCTGTGGTCTGAACTACGGACTATGGGAGTGTGGGCAAGAGTCGTTGCATGGGTTCTATTTCATTGTTCCTTTGTTTCAAC
Organism: Stictocephala bisonia; assembly: GCA_035578905.1. Classification (NCBI taxonomy): domain Eukaryota; kingdom Metazoa; phylum Arthropoda; class Insecta; order Hemiptera; family Membracidae; genus Stictocephala; species Stictocephala bisonia. The sequence goes on from JAQJVL010000056.1 coordinate 2,784,034, forward strand.
TGATTTCCTAACACAATTACGGCTGGGACCACTGCAGCCTACATAATACATATGTCATGTAATAATTTGTTAATACTGATTGATAAAAAATGGATTTATTAGTTCTTCTATTATACATTCGTATAACACTGGTTCATAAATGATATTTGGATATTTTCCGTTAATTCTCTACCACTACTTTATTTTGTTTCCATTCATTCATTACCGCTTGGAAAATATTCTAATGCTCTAAAACTGTTCCCCAATCATTTTTACGTCCACTGTGGATTTCTTTATCCACTAGGAATCCGATATCACTGGCCCTTATCTTTTCGCTTTTCAAGAACTTACACACGGAGTCTTGTACACAAGAAGCGCATTCAGTGGTGAGTCAATAATTGAATTTACCAGTTTGTGATCAACTTTAGTAGCCACCTGACCTAACCTAACCGTAATTGCAATAATAAAGTAATGGTAGTGAAATAACGGAAAAAGTAGTGGTAGTGAATTAACGGAAAAGTGGTATTTTATGGAAACTAGTATTATTATTATTATTATTGCTCAGATTTGATATACTGACACAGCTTGTGTGTATTTTAGGGTAAATATGAATGTTTACTTGAGTGTAATATGAGTATGGACATATGTAGTCTTGTTACTATCTGAATTCGACTTGAGTAAGAAAGAGCCATTTTTAATAGCCTAATAGCAACTAAGGGACCTACAGTGTTTCGTAGTCTGATCTGGTCTGATTTTCAGATAACTGATAAGCCAGATGCTCAGTTCTCGTCCCTACAAAACACCCGGACCCTTACTAACACCCAACATGATCACTCTAGACTTCTTTAGTAGTGTCCACGGCGATGGCAACCACTGAGCGGGGGTCGTGTCGGCATTACGAAGACCGATCATAGAACCTATCGCCTTTATGATCCACAACACGTTGTCACCAAGTATCTGGATTACAGCACTGTGCCACTAATGCCGAGTACTCTATTAAGATAAAATAACAATAACCTACTTTAGGAAGCAATGACATTTTTAATGTGAAACGTTTGCTGGGTACTAAGATCAGTTTTTCAACTAGTTACGATGTATACAGTTTTATTACACCTATTTAATATATTTGTAGAAGTTTCATTGGTCTGTTATTACCAAGGTTATTTCTCGGTCGCAGGAACATACAGTATGCACATCGGTCGATCGGGAGGGCAAAAAGGTTACAGGTCACCTAACTTAGTGACTCACTCACAGTGACATGGTAGGGTATACCACTCATCAATCCTACAAAACGATGGTACACTTACCTATCGGCTAAGGAGAAGATCAGAGTAATATTGTCCAAAGTCTTGTTGATTTTTAATATTGAATGGATTAATATACAAAGTCGTCCTCGAACTGAAAAATATTTGAAATAAAAATTTAACCAAATAATATTTTTCATATTGGTCTTTAAATAAATAACTATTGGTTGAATATTAATCTTCGACTACAGACGTTTCATCCTTGATGGGAGAGCATTGATATTTGACTACAGACGTTTCGTCCTTGATGGGAGAGCTTTCATCTTTGACTACAGACCAATGAATATCAATGTATCAATATCAATATCACTGTACGTGTATAGGTGGGCGGGTGGGTTAATATCACTGTACGTGTATAGGTGGGCGGGTGGGTCAATATCACTGTACGTGTATGGGTGGGCGGGTGGGTTAAACATGCTTATAGTCGATAGGGAGTTCCTCATGTTTACATATTATTTCCAGAAATTAAAGTAATATAAAAGTATCTCCTTAACTATAAGTTATTTAGAAAGGTTTAATATAAATTTTGATAGTGTATTGTTTCATATTGATTAATTAGCCACATATACTGCTGAAATCTTAATTATGTATCATATTTGCGTTCAATAACTGCTACTATGGCTCTCTTCGTCTTTGATGGGAGAGCATTGATATTTGACTAAAGACGTTTCGTTTTTGATGGGAGAGCATTGATCTTTTACTACAGACGTTTCGTCTTTGATGGGAGAACATTGATCTTTGAGTAAAGTACATCAAACTAATTTATAAGATTGGCTTTTGAGCTTGTAAAGTTAGTATTTACGTTTAGAACAGCACTTTCTAACTAAATAGTTCAAATGTTAAGTTCTAAGTATTGCTCTGTGACAAATAAACAGCGGAATGCATAGTCGAACTAAAAAATATCTTAATATAAAACTGAAGAAACTTAATCTGTTCAAAATAAACAAATTCAGTAAATTTTGTTCAGAAGAATGTCAATTTCAACTATGACCAAGAACTTAAATTTGCTCTAAAAAGCGTTAGTCTTCAATCATAAAGAACTTGCGTATTTTATGAAAGATTTTTGGTTCCTTAATAATGAAAATGTTGGTCTCTGATGTAGATTTTTTAAAGTATTAGTAAAAAAGAGAGCAGACGAAACAGTGTTGGGAGGGTATGTGTACTAGAAACCGAGACATACGTGTTTATTTTATATTTAATAATTTAAAAAAAAAACATTGGAACACAAGACCGTGTTCATTGAATACAACTAAAGTTTGTACAAACATATAAAGTTACTTTAATGATAAAATAATGGGATTTTTTGATAAAAATCTCTTATTCAACTATCTTTTAAGAAGGTACATGATGTGGAAAGTAATTAGTAGCCTTAATATTACACATAAATTTCCTTATGAATTTAAATTAAATTAAAACACGTGGGGAGTAATTTAAAATAATGACATTGAAAGTCCTTGTTCGGTATTAAAATTTATTGACTGATAATTTTATTTTATCAATTTATTAAGTTTATTGATCAGAAAGGCTTCTACAAAATTATATGTTTAAATTTTATTCAAACTACTTCCTAAATAAAATGGTCTCCTACTTCACACAAGCTGTAAAGCTTGATTTAATTTTCACTCTAAATGTAACGTTTGATTGTAAGATAGTACTTGTCTTCAGCCTTTGTTATATACGTGTACTAAAAACAATTATATAACATTGTAACTATTCATTTGATCTAGTTTGTAACTGAGCATAGCTCTTTGTGCGCATTCGAATCGAACATTACTACATTACTACCCCCCCCCCCCACGGTACCTTCAGAAGTAACCGCGGTTTTAGTTTGCGGTTCGTATGCCTAAGCCTAGTTTATGAGATCATACCGTTGCAAAACGAACCTCCGTTCATTTTAGATCCGACAAAGTGATATGTGAGAGAGCCTTCTGGGATCCTGTATCTTGCGGTATAACGGTCCTTTCTCGTCCTTAATGAGGTCTAGATCTACGTCTGTACTCTAGATAAAAGGTTTAGTATATTCCATTAAATAACAAAACATTTTATAAAAAGCTTTCTGTTTCTTAGCTGATAGTCAGTTGTAACTTTAACTATTCATGACCTACTGTATGAACTGTTGAAATAAACAACTATTTCATAATATTATGGCTTTAATTTGGAAAAGTTGTCGTCTTAGTGTTGTTCATAGAAAACATATTCGATAACATTTATATATATATATATATAAAGTTTGCATCATTGAATATAACTTGAATTAAAACTACATATGGTTTTTTAGGACATAATAAAAGAACGTTTAATATTTTATTGAATTATTAAAAAAAATTATTCAAATAGTAAGCTTCTTCATATGATAATATATGATTTGTCTTGGAAATTCGTTTATCACATGATTATTGATTTATTATATTTGTAAAATTATCAACAATACTTGAAACAATAAAATCTTAAATTAATATTTTATAAATAAATGTCCTAAATAAATTCAGTATTTATGTTTTCTTTTGTTTGTTTTGGTTTTTTAATATATCTGTTTGATTACAAATTAATCTTATGTTTAATAATTTAGCTTATATCTGGTTGTATTTAAACTGTATTTATATTATTGTATTATAACCAAGAATGTATTATATAATTTGGAGTACTTTATTTAGGCGCTTAAGTTATAATTGTGTTTCTTTAGTTATTTAAGTTTTTTTTTTTTTTCATAAAATGTGCCTTTTTATTGTGATTAATAATTTTGCCTGTGAAACTAATCTGTACCTGTGAAAACAATAAATACATTTATTATTATTATTATTAAACAAGATACCTTAGTATCTTCAAAAATGTATCTACTATATTGTTCAATTTTTGTTTGAATTACAAGAAAACGAAATTAAGACTACTTTCTAAAATTATCTAAGCAATGTTGTGTAGAAAAATATATTGCCAACTATCTTCTTCTCCCTTTAAACAATTTACTTTAACATATATTTTTATATGAATTCATAATTTATTAATTCCCCTGAACCGATATTAAAAATATCTGTCAACAGTTGAAAATTGGATGTCATTGTTTAATTTTTTGACGACATTTTTCTACATAATAATAATATATTCAGGTGAAATACTTTTATCTTGTTCAACTGAAAATGGTATTATTAACGTGGAAAAAAACAATGACATCCAATTTTGAACCATCGAAAGGTTAGTCTGAATATACTTTGGATGAATTAAATTTTAAAAGTTTCAGAAAAAGTACAAAAATTACAAGCTACTCCTTTGTTACATGTGTCTTGGAAGGAGGAGGTGGCCAAGGAGTTTGGCTATCCTGTCGAGAGGCATGATTTCGTCACCCCTGACGGCTATGTCCTCACATACCACCGCATCCCCTACGGCCGGAACAGCTCTGGAAGCCCACGACAACCTAGGAGGGTCATTCTGTTCATGAATGGCATCTTGCTATCCTCGGCCTCAAGTATGACCACCTGGCAAGGAATTTGTGAGTGTAAAGAAAAGTAATAATATTATTTAAATATGCAGGCCAAATGGGTTGTATTTGCTTAAATTCTGCATTCCTTATAAATAGCGTACAGTAATTTTAAATCTGAATTACATGAAGCAGTGAATCTACAAAGACCAATTGCCTATGTAAATGTAATGTACATTACATCTATGTAAATTACAATAACAACAAACACTTTTAGTATAACTTTTAGTGTGATTTTTAAATGATTGTTGACATGATTTAAAGGACAAATGATTATTCATGAAGTCCATGTATACATTTTATAAACTCTTTCATCAAAAAAATAACAGTTAATATGATCATCAAACCCAACAATGTAACACACAGTCAAAACATACAACTTAAAATAAAATTGTAATATACTAACTACAGTACTCTATTTTTATACATAGGCCACTTAGAAAACGACCTTTTGAACAAGTGAGATGCACTTTGGTAAGATAAACCACGATGACGGAAGGCCGTGTGCTGACGGTACAATAGCAAGCCCCGCCCATTACTCATTGCCAGCAGTGACCATTGGTTGGTTTGATTAACAACAACGAATCAAGCTTAGAACGATTTAATTAAATCATAGGACCTTTTCCGTTAATTCATTACCGTACTCTTTTATTACTTCACTACCACTACATTTTCATCGCAATTAGGTTAGGTTAGGTTATGTCAGGTTAGGTAGTTACTACAGTTGATCACAAACTGGTAAATCCAATGATTGACTTACCACCGAATGCGTTCTCCATGTATAAGTTCTTGAAAAGCGATAAGACAAGTCCAGCGATTTCGGATTGCTAGCGGATAAGGAATAGCCTACCACAGTGGACGTAAAAATTATTGAGAAAAAATCTTTAGAGCAATAGAATATTTATCAAGCGGTAATGAATAAACGGGAACAAAAAAGTAGTGGTAGTGAATTAACGGAAAAAAATCCAAATCATTATTTAGTATTAATGATAGCAAATAACAATAATAACAATTAACAATTAATTATAGCAATATTACAATGAGTAATAATGTTAACAATAAATAGCAATTAAAGAAACTTCTTCAGTTCGTTACGATATTTTTTTTCAACTAAACACTTTTGCGGAAGATGAACACGAAGTCACGCCCGTGAAGTAAGGCAGCTCAGTCGTGGAATGATTCCCCTCTGCCGCTGGAACCCCTACATGAACTAAATATAACACGCAGGTTTCTTACTATCTAATCCAATTGTAATACTTTTAATCTGATAATTATAATACTCAGTGATCACGCTCCTGTCAAATCGGTAATATTGAATGGTAATCCTCTCTCGCTGCGCTCGTGACACCTCGGCCTTCGGCTTCGGTTCTGTAAGTTAACTTTACTGATTAAACAATTAGTCTGAGCACACATCCAGTGACAGCTGGACGTAGGTGAGGAGTGAAGGGCTCTTTTATGAAAACATTGGTCTACTCAAATTATTGTCATTGTTATTAATAAGGTAAATAGTAATACTACCGCGCGTACAGACTAATTGATCAGTCAATAATTAGTCAACTGTGCTACAGGACTAAAAGCAACAGAACATATATTAATTTTGTTTAACAGCTCTTTTATTTTGTATAAAGAATCGGATGATTTTAAATCCACACTATAATGAAGTAATATTTATAAAATCATAAACAAAAACAGCTGTATGTGTAATAACAAACTCACTGTAGTGAGAGAAAATCGTTGGGTATTATAGGGCCACAAAGGTGGATCCCAGATAAATTTTACATTTTACGATTCTCTCCGTCCTTCGGCCTAAATCTTTAAGATAATGAATCTAATTAAGTGTCTCTTCTTCCTAGCCCGAGAAATTTCATAGAAATCAATTCCATTTAATAACTAAATATACTACATTACTAACTTTACCAATTAATTAAGTTATATATCAGTAATAAACTTGTATAACGTCAATTTGCTGTAAATTAACATAGTAAAAACAATGTGCTTTATTTACTAACAATTTTATCAAAAATAAATGGATAAACTATATGAATTAAAATTACAATTCAATATTTATAGTTACTGTGAAGAAAAAAATCAATTAAAATGTTTGATGATCTATATTTTCTACTTGCCTTCTTTAATATTTAATCTGCAAAAACATAAACACAGTTAGTTATTCGTTACGTTGCATGTTGATAACATTAAAGTTCATCAAAGCAGTCTGTTAATTAGAAATAAATGTTTACTTATTTAGTCAATGTTTGAGTTGTAATTGTTTGTTAGTTATAGTTGGGCCGAACAATTAACGACTTGCGTGTTATATTTAGCACATATAGCGATTTTAGCAGCGGAGGAGATCGTTCCATCTTGTGATCATAGGCATGGAGGATGGAATTCTCCATGTCGTTGGATTACAGAACTTTCCAGCCATCTTATATCTTATACAGTTCCTTAACCGTAGTCAAACCATTACGGGTGTGAATAACCTCCACCTTCTAGTGTTAAACTTCCGCAACCATGTTTAATTTTAAAAATTGCGATTTTTTTAAAATTATTATTTATTGTTTACATTATTATTCATTGTGTTATTCTTACTATTAATTTTTATTTTAATATAATGATTTCATTTAATCGATATAAGCTATATCAATTTAATCACTAGTATTAATCAAAACAACCAATAATCACTGCTGATAACGACGTAGTGTGCGGTACTTACTACCGTGTTGCCATAACGCGAACTACTGTCTTCCTAGTTGCCATGATCATTATTAAATGGAATGGCACAGTGCAGGAAGATAAATTTTCTATCTCACTTCCGCCACTAAATGCATCTTTCTCGCAGTGGTGCTTTCAATAGGTCACTTTCTAAGCGGTCCATTTATGAACATTATTTTGGACCCTTGATTTGCTGAGTTTCGTTATGTTTTTACAGAATTTACTGTGGATACGGTAATGTAATTTATATAAAAATTCTTTGTTATGTTCTTTGTAGTTTTTCACTTATAACAAATGAAGTTGATGTAGAACACGAAAGTTTCCTTATCTCTATTATTGGATTTGAAACAAGGGGGCCGTTTCGCTCCACAAAAAACGTGAAATACATGGGTTTCTATTCAAGGATTCGGTCACTAATAATGATGTTATCACAAGATTTTAAGAATCGTTTGGAAGATGAAGAACCAATCTAGTGAACCATAAATTGATTTTTGTAAAAATTGTAGTATTTTTCATAATTCTTTTACACTTATATATGTGAAACTTTTTAATTAAAACCACATAATATCAATTTATGGTCCATAAAAATGTACCATTAATAATCATACAGTGTTTACTACAGGCAATTGCAATAATAAGTACAAACCGTACAGTTGAAATAGAAAAGCATGTTTTAGCTCGCTGACGGTAAGATGTATGCCGACTGTAGGACTGTCAACTTTGCAAGGGTTGCTAGGCAGTGTGGGAAGTGGTAAAAAGTGTGAATTGTGATTGTGACATTGCCACCCCCCCTGAAGGAGGGGAGTAAATAACGCCATGATTTATGAATAGAACTATGACAACAGCTCGTCGTCCCTGATATATTGTTTATATGTTAGCAAACTATTATAAAATGAAGAGAATCGTAAATTAAATTACAGACTATTTTTTGTAACGTATTGTCTATGTCGACATTTTTCAAACTATCGTTTTGAGATAAATATTTAAAAATCCTTAAACCAATATTTTGAAATGAATAGTATCTGAATATAATCGTTACAAAGTAATCAAGGCTATATTATTTGAAACTAATAATATTGCATTATTACAAATAAATCTCTTAAAACGACCTAAGTAAGTTTATTATTAGAGTGGATAGTTGTAAATTGAATAGTTATTGGTTTGAAGATACCATTTGCATAGAAATTACTCGTTATATAATTTTTTAAGGGTTTAAAAGTGGATATAATTTTCTGAAATAATCGAACAACTATAAATATACTTATTAAACTGCCGCAATTAATTTGGATTTATCTTGATAAAACATGTAATAGTGACGGTGGACTATAGTTGGCTTCGCCAACCCAATATAATACCTTGACCATACATTTAATGCAGCTTTATAGCTTCACCCTTTTCCGTGTTATTTTCACGTTGACATAATCTTCTAGTCCCTATATTTTTCATTGATTGGAATAAATTTGTTTGTAGAAAAATTCTAATCAAATTCAGCTTATCAATTATCTGAAAATCAGACAATGGTATGTGGTTTGGAGTCTACGTAAAGTTATAGTTACCTTAGTTTCCGTTGCTATTGGACAATAAATGTCTCTTTCTGAGGAAGAGTCGAACTCAGATAGTAACAAGACTACACTCATGTAATCATTCATGGTGGCCTTAAAATACGCACAAAGTTATGTCGGAGTCTGATATGTAAGAATAAGGATAAAAAAAATCGTTATTCTGTTTCGTATATCAGTATATCTTAATAACGTTTTATTGATAGATTTTTACTTTTACTGAACATCAGTGTAAGCAACCAATGTTTACCTACTGTCACAATTTATATGTTGTGGTGGATGTTGTTATTTATTCTCATTGTTGTTTTGTTGGTAGCATATCAACTGGCAGACGCCGGGTTTGATGTTTGGCTCGGGAACTACCGAGGCAACACCTACTCCCGTCGTCACCTAACTTTGAACCCAGATCGGGACGAGAGCTTCTGGAACATCAGGTGGGTGTCACAATATTTGTACCTGGTGTATATTGGTGTGGGCAGTTAGAATGACTTAGCTATACTTTTAGAATTAAAGTCAACGGACTGACTTTCCTATGGCCGAAAAGTACTTCTTTGCTGATATCCTAAGGTTCATGGAATGCCGAAGCTAAATCTGGTTTGTAGGGATTGCAAAAACAAAAGCATATAAATAAACCTATGAATCCTTATTTTAGGACTTGGGTTGTCTCATAATTATTGATATAAAGAAACCCAAAATCGAAAGTTTTTGCAATCTCATGAAGCTTATTGACTGGTACGGGGTCAAAAGTTCCAATATAAAAATTTTAATGATAAATTTCCAAAACTTTTACATTTCCATTGCCTTTCTTCCCAAAAATATCTGTTCAAAAGCATAACTCATCCAAGATAATGAGTTTTCCAAATCCAAATTCAAAGTTCTTTCAGATTCTGAGTGCATTCGCAATCAGAAGGACTACAATGACGGTCCAGTGGTCAGATGATCGGAGCATAAAAGATAATACACAGAGTTCTTGGATATTTTGATATCTTCAACGATCAAACGTCAGAAGAATTCGTTCCCATAGCTGGTTATTTCATACATCCGTGGTAGACGTGTTTAAGGGAAAAGAGCCATTTCAGTACGATATCCTCCACAGTTATGGAATCAATATGACGCCATGGTCCAACATTGTGCGAGGACAAACAAAGTCTCTGGAGTCTGGCACAACCGTTTTCAAATAGTTGTTGAACGGCATCTTCCGAGTTTATATGCATTATAAACAGGGATACAAAAGGTAACAAGAGGATACGGAAACATTGGTAACACAACTTTCACTTGGGCAGAAGTTAAAAAAGGAGAACCCCTCGTGATCGGATTATTGAAAACAGAGTATTCAACATACGAGGTTTCCAAATGTCAAGCCTTCTTTAATGAAGAGGACATGTTTGGTTATTTGAAAACCGTTAAATACAATTTACATTTTTAGAATATTTGCATTTTCATTTGGAACTTATTTGCGTTTGTGAGGAAATTATTGATTTTATATATTACATTTTAGGAACTCTTGGTAGTGGAATTTATTCGTGAAACTTATCGAATGGAACTTATCGGTTTGAAACAGTTGTACACCAATCGATTGACCAATAATTTTACATAGCCAAGAACATACGTTTTATTGAGGCTAACTCAATTAAATGACTAGTTGTTTTATCATTAAATAGTATTTTAACTGTGTGTTTTAGTTTTATGTTACTCTGGTCTAAGACCACATTTTAAAGATTGCCTTGTTTAACCACTTCTACTATCATATCTTTTATAATTAAACAGTTCTTCAAAACATGGAATGAAACTGCTAACTTCTTCAAACCATCCCATATATGTTAAATGTTCTTGTATTGCACAGTTTGCATGAGTTCGGTGCAGTAGACCTCCCCACAGCCTTTGACTACATCCTTGCGGTGACTGGGCAGCAACGTCTGGTATACGTGGGAGCCTCCATGGGCACTACCATGTTCTGGGTGCTGGGTGCCTACAGACCCGAGTACATGGACAAAGTGGTGGCTATGGTGGCCATCGCACCTGTAGCTCGCCCCATGCACACTATCCTAATCAACACCCCCGCTAAATACCAAGCCCTTCACACCGCATTGGTGAGTAGATAACCAACTAGGTATATCTATGGCCTAGTTATGATTAGAAAACATCGTGACAGTACAATTTTCATAGATAAATTTTTCTGAAAAAGAAGTGTAAGTAAATTTCGACAACTATATTAAACTCGTCTTAAGAAAATTTCATAATTTGTATTCGGAAACAACTAGTAATAATTTTATTGCTGTTTGACTGTTTGCATATTTCCACTGATTAAATGTTAATTGCCATTGACATTTAATAAGTTGGCACTTTATTAGTTAATAACTTAAATAAGTTATTAACTAATAAAGTAAGACGAATCTGCAGTTAGGTTATCTCTGAATGAGCTCCATAAAAGCTAATTAAAATTAAATTAAATTAAAGCTAATTATTAAATAAAACTAAATAGTTTTTTAATTAGCAAAATACGTGTTAGCTGGAATTGTCAAAATGGGGTCACGGTATCATAGGCCTATAAATTGAGTTGTTGAACACCATTTTCCATTCTTTTGTGAATCCGTCTGGTCTGAGGAAGGTGAGCGTGGTTCACCGAAATCAATTACCATAACATTTGTGCATTTTGTACTTGTATTGTAATATATTTGTGCTTTTCGTGCTTATGTTGTAATACATTTGTGTTGTGTGACGTTTACTTGTACTGTATAAATAAAACTAAAATTAATTTATCAATGCTTAATGACAAACAACGAAAACCACTGACAGAAACCCCAAAAATATTTTTGGTCATAACTTTTTTTATGAAGAAGAAATAAAATTAATTTGTCTCAACCCTTCTAAATAATCTGATGATATTGCATGGTAAAAATATCCTTTAGCCGTGTTATTTAATTATGAGATAGATTTGTGTTGTATATTGAAGTTAAACTCATAATTTAGCACTGAATTTACACTAAACGGATAATAACTCCGAGTCAGTGAAAATTTCCTATTGATCTATTCAGTTATGTTTGATCCAAATAGGTAAAACCCTGATTGATTATCTTTGCTGAGGTGTTATCAAATATCCGATCGTTTAAGATTTTGAAACGACGTCTTATTTAAAAGACCCAGCTTATTGGCTGGAACATGTTGGCTAGTTATAAAAAAACCTAAATATATCTTTCAATAAAAGGAATACAGTGATTTTATTCCAAACTTGAAAGTAGTTGAAGGATTTTTGAGCATGTTCACAATTTCTTCACGCTTTGAATGCTCCAGGAATTTAAAACAAAACGTGCCTTGCTGACACGTTCCTATCGTTACAAATCTTATGTTAAAAGAGTTACAAGACAATTCTCAATAAGGCCAGGTGCAGATATACGAGGACACTACTCGTATAAAAGGACATTACTGGTTTGTGGTGTGTCTAGAAAAGGATGTTCTAACAGGCTCTTGGTAAATAGTCCTTACTCAAGCTGTTGGTCAAAATTCAGTCTAACCCAGTTTTAAAAAAACCATGAGAAATATTACTTAGCAAATATTTAGTGGAAGACTTACATGACAATTCAAATACTCGTACATTACACCAAAACTATTTGTAGTCCATAAGAAAAGATATCGTTTTCACAGGTATTACGATAGTACCTTATAAGTATGTTAATTAGCAATATACTTGTTAGTATAAGTTCACAAGTGAATTCCGCACAAGGAAAATGTACTAATATGCTTTTATCGTCTGTAAATTGTTTGTTAAATAAACAATTACTTTATTTATTAAAAATATAAGTTTGAATATTGAAGTGATCGATTTCAGTAAACCATATTTATCATCCTCAGACAGACGGATTCACAACGAAAAAAATTGATTTTTTATATTTTTATTTCTGTACTTGAACTCAATTTGTGTTGTGAATTTCACTTTGAGTTCAACTACAATTGTGTCAATTATAAGCCCTCCACTTTCTGACTGTTACAGTTTGACTTACCAACTAACTTAATTACTCACTAACTACCTCCGATCGAGTAGTTTTCGATGACGTGGCATTTTTAATGAGAGGCTCATTAATCACGTGACTTTTCTAGCCGATAACAAGCTTCAGTTCCACGACCACCTGGTATAGATTTGCTGATGTCCATATGTCGAGGGTCTCGTGATAATTGGACTTTCTGTGATGCAATAAATATCCAACAATTTTGTTCAGTTTATTGTAAGAGAGGAAGAAATAAAATAACACTGATACGTCGGAGGCTAACATTCAACGGAATGGAACTCTCTAGGTTAACAAAGCAAAACTGAGTGCAGTATTTTATGAAAAATTAACGTGTGAAGAGGGGGGTAAACAGTGCTAATCAGAGACAATTAAATGAATTAGCGCGATAAACGAAGACTTACAATCAGCATGTAAGGAGCAAACTAATATTTCAAACAACAACACATTCAGACGACATATATCTTATTGAAAAGTTGGTCAGATAGTTATAGGGAAAAGAACCGAAACAACCTGGTACAGTGACATAAAGAGAACTCATTCCAAAAGAATAAAACATAAAATGTAGATACAGGGAAAAGATCAATGCATCAAAATAACGTTGACTGTACTTCACGCCAACCGATTGCGTCCTTTTAAGATAAAATTTGATTCGCCTGTCTAATTAATGTTATTGGTAAGATTTAACTGAAATTAATTTAATTTAAGTTTAAATTTATAAGTGTAAATTGTTTCCTTTTCAACTTTTAACAAACAATTTATACTTAAAAGTTTTTATTTCAACTTTTCTACACTTTCTACACAAGAATTTCATGAAGCATGTTACCTTGTGTAGAATATCATAATTAAATCTTATACCATCTCTCCTAAAATGACCACTAATCATCCAAGAACTTTAGATTCCTGCATTGGTCTAACTGTTATTCCTATCAACTTTGTGCGTATTTTAAGGCAAAATGAATGATTTTACATGACTTTAGGATGATTGTGGATGACCTATGTAGTCTGGTTACTAACTGAGTTTGACTGTTCCTCAGAAAGGGTAATTTTTAAATAGCCAGGGAAACTAAGAGACCTATAGCTTTACGTGGGATCCGGACCTCGTAGTTTAGTCTGATTTTCAGCTAATTGACAAGACTGATACTCAGTTCTCTTCTCTACACAACATCCGGGCACCAACTACCACCCAACATGAACACACCAGACTTATCTATTAGTTTCCACACCGATGATAACCGTTGAGTGGACTTTAGATCATTACGAGCTATCATTAAAATATAATTTCGTGAAGAACTGCAGTACGTCTCTACTATACATCAATAAAGCACAGCCAAAATTTATATTTGAGCAGATTTTAAGATAGTAGAAATTTAGGTCATAAAATATTCTGTGAACTATTAAAAATCTGTTAACCTCAAGACGCTGATCGCAAGGAAATGGGTGATATGGGAGTTGAATGTTTTTACGAGTGTACATAAATGAGTGTAGTCATTGTTACCACATAAGATCAACTGTTCCTTAGAAAGAGCCATATATTAATACGCCAATAGCCAGGGCAACCTAAAGACTCAAAACTTTAAGTGGAATCCGTATCACGTAGTATTGGTCTGATACTTACTTATCTTCCCTACACAACAACCTAGTTTTATATTTAGGTAGTAAGTGGCGCCTGAAGACGACGGGAGTTTCATACTTGTAGAAAAGTTGTGTTTGTTTTAAAAAAATGCTTTAAGCGTTGGAAATTTCCAACACATTTACCATTGTGAACAATCCCAGCCAAAAAATAACTTTCAAACAACCATCAAATAAATATAATTTAACCCTTCTTATTAAAGCTTTGTTAGACTTTTTTTATTTAACAGGAAGAGATTTACTCTATAGTTATACTTAAGATGTTCCATGAATAACTTTAACTTTAAACAGGAATTCTAGTAGACTGTTAAACTAATAATGGTAACTGCTGTTAGAAGTTGGTTATGGCCGATGTAATGGCAGGCTGCTGGTGCTCCCACCGTTTACACAACGCTAACTTTCGTGATCGACCTCGTTAGTAGGGAAATAAGAAGTGTGCTGTCGTGAAATGGCAAACGACACGTGACGTCACGTGAAAGGACAAATTACTGAGACTTAACGTGCTTTATTACACGGGAAAACGAATAAATAGGCTAAAACTGCCCTTGTCGGTGCCGATTTAACTCAGTTAATAACAAGACTATACCGATCATACACACAGTCACACCCATCAAATTGTGAGTAGTCACGAGTCATCATAAACTCTACTGTTTCGATGGTGGAAATGAAATGAAATAAAAATTGCCTTTATTGTATACACAAATGGTGAGGTTAGGACTACATCTTCCTCTTTTTCAACTAACCATTTGATGGTGGAGTATAGTTACATTTGTCACACTCAAGCCTCTGACCCCCTACTTGGTGTTTACTTTGGAACCACTTGCAACTGTCGACTATCAGAAGAATGGTTGTCGTCTGTCCGTCTGTCCTCAAACAATTTTGTGATTTGAACAGTCGTGGGAGTTGACTATCCTTCCCCACTTGGCTAGCAGGCAGAGCCAGTACCCCCATCCCACCCCTCCCACCAACCCTTACACGTACAGTGTTATTGATACACTCTATGTAGGCCTACATTATAATCTATTCACCCAAGTTTTTGTCGTGTTACAAGGTAGGCTTCATTGTAATATTCATAAATATTGTTGATACGAGTTAGCCTCACCCTTCAGGCTCATTATAAATGATTGATTACTTTAAAATTTACAGCTGAAACGAAATTAAAAAAGCCTTTATTTATGTGGTTAAGTTATGACTATTTAATTCTCTCTATCTCATAACTACATGGTACTATTGTGTTTGTATGAGGGTTTTTATTCTATGAAGCTCACCCTTCCGTGCACGTAAAGTAATGTTCGACCCACTCACCCATACACGTACACTAGTAATGACTTTCCCAACCACCCATGCACATATTGTGGTAATACACATGTTTCAAATTCAAAGGTTAAGTGACGAAATAGTGGAGAATTTCTAGCAGAAATTTTCTATCGTTGTATGTATTAAATAAATATCACATAAAATAAGGACAAAATTCAAAATATGACAATAATATTCTAATTAAAG
The DNA here is from genome assembly GCA_035578905.1 of Stictocephala bisonia. NCBI lineage: Eukaryota > Metazoa > Arthropoda > Insecta > Hemiptera > Membracidae > Stictocephala > Stictocephala bisonia. The sequence goes on from JAQJVL010000056.1 coordinate 2,800,196, forward strand.
CAACATAAGTATTACAAGAAGTATTCTGAAATATGTATGTATATATTAAAACATGTGAATACTATATAATAATGGTAGTAAATATATTTTTCTTAGATTTCTAAGCACATAAAAAAAGTCGGCACAGGTTATACGAACTAAAAACTACTTCTACTGTATATATCTAGTTATTTTATAATTTTGTATTGTTATAAATTTTAAAAACTAGAAGTATTCCTGTTAATTTACGGAATTAAACTCAAAATTTCCTCTCAAAGTGAAAGGCATAATTCACTTTGCAACTTCCATAACAAGTTGCCATTAGCTGTAAGAAAGGTGTATTTTGTACATTTAAACCACACAACGTACGTATTACCCACTACTGTGGTTTATTTAAAAGGGCACAATTTGCGTACTTTTATATTCTACGTGTTTAGAGAAATATAAAATACTAGCCGATAGACCTTGCTTCGTTAATGGGTGGTTCTCTACGCTTGTTTACCCTTCCCTCCGTGGTTCTCCTTAAACAATCACATCAGTGTAAAAGCTCAGCCTGCTGCCGTTTTCCAACAAAGTAGTACAACCACATATTAGTTAGTAGGAAAGACCTTACAAATTTTACAATGTAGAGCAAACAAATCGGACGGTAGCTTAGTTGGTTAAATCTCAGCTTTATTTGCTTAAGGTTCTCAGTTCGATCCCAATCAGAGTCGTAACACATTTTGAAAGGGATCAGCTGATAACCACCGGCTGTTCATTTGTCATTGGGCTATTAATTATACTTTCTAAGGAATAGTTGGCCTTAGCTTGTAACAATGACTACATTAACTCATCTAAACTCATCACACTCATTCGAAATTCATATTCGCCCATCTTAACGATCGGTTTCTTAAAAAATAAATAAAAATTAAAAGCTTTTGTGTCATGTTCACGTTTTTGTATCTGCTGTTTTGATTAAATTTATGACAATGTTAGTCTTACGGAAAAATAAAAACGTTGAGGAGCTTTTTCGACCCCTTAGGAATGGAATTCCAAAAATCCTTTTCAGTGGGTCGCTATGAAGCAAACATCCATCCAAATTTCATCGAATTCTCTTCAGTGGTTTCAGATATTTCGTGATGAGTCCGTAAATCGTTTTTTAATTATTTTTGCTAAGTAAATATTCTATTATAGAAAAAAATAATATTTTGTTTATTTGTTTAAATAGTTAGTCATTATTGTTTTTTTATTCAAGCACAGGTCCACATTAAAAGAAATGTACAGTTCGATAGCAATAAGATCAAAACAACAGAAGATTGCGATCAGCTGTTGGTCTGTTATGACACTTTAAGGAAAGGTTAACCTAAATGAATCAAGGGGTTTCGTAATCCAAAACTAGATAAGTGCTAACTCGTCAGCATCGATATCTCGACCACCGACAATCGATAAGCAGTACCAATGAATACACATCTGTATTCATTGTCAGTACGTACACCTCCTTGTCCAGTTATGGCTTTTGAGATTTTTTAATTTTATTGACATTTATAGCCATTACATTGCTTAAAAATGTATACATATATGTATAAAGATAAAACTTAGCAATCTTTAATATTTAATAATCGAAATCGATTTCAATCTCGAGAGATCATCTTCAGTTGTACAGATATAATAGGTTTTAAAATTGCTTAAAAAATTAAACGTTTGTAGAATAATTATTTTAACAGCTGATAGTATATAAATTTAAATAAATAAATGTAAATGTGTAAGTTGTAGAATTACATTTTATAATTTTGCATCTTCATGATAGAATCGAACATAATGTTTAAATGAAATTTTATTTGAGTAGTAATTCTCTTTTGTGTTTCTATAAATTCATGTTTTAATAGCATCTACTTATTTACTTTTAGGTCAAACATGGATAATTTATAAATTTTAAGCATTAACTTTAAATTTGCTTCTCATCACTAAATAATACAACTTATTTGGGATATATTTCGATTTAATTTCTTAAATCATTTTCAATTCCTTTCTCAAAAATCAACAAAATCTAAAATTATTATGTAAATATATTGATTTACATAATGATTATAAATATATCACACCATCACAAAGGGTAACATACCGTAATGAATTTCTAAATTTTCTTCTTTTGATTAAATATTATGGTTTTCTTGAATTAAATGATCAGTAAACGTTGAATGAATTATGAAGTTTGTTTTTTGGTCGTTTACTAAAACTTCTTCCTGTTTGGCCAATGTAATACGGTATTTATTTAGGCCAATGTAATACGGTAAGTTACTTTACATAACTTGAATATGTAATGTAATATATTCCAGAAATATTGTATTTGTTTATATTATTTGTATAATAATTATGTTGTAGTATATAAATGATAATGTTCTTTGTTTTATGTGTAACTAGCCGACAGCCTTTACTTCGCTACGGGAGGTGCTATCCTCTTTCTTACCCTTTACTCCACGGTTCTCTCTAAACCATAATATCAATACAAAAGCTCAGATTGCTGCCGTCTTCCAAGATAAAAAAGTGTTAGTTTATAAAACCATATAAGTCTACTTTTGGGTGATTCAAAGTGGGTTGAAATGACCTTAAACATTTCAGCCAGACAGCTTTGTCAGATAGGCTATACGTTTTTTTTATCTGCAGTTTGAAGTAAATTAGATTAATTCCAATGATGTTCTTATGAAAAAAAAGGAAAAAAAGGAGACGTTTAGGGGCTATCTCTACCCTTCAGGAATGGAATTTCGAGAAATCCTTACTTAGCGGGTCTCTGTGATACAAAAAGTAACTTCATACAAATTTAATCAAATTCAGTTGTGTTATCAAACGTACAATATAAACATATTTATTTATTTACAAAACAGCTGTTATTAATTTACTTAAATCTAGCCAATGTTATCCTTATGGAACAATCTTTTAGGGGAGGTTTCTACCCTTTAGGGGCAATTTATCAAGATGAAAATACTTTAGTTTTCCAAATAAATAAATTTAGCTCACAACAAACATGTGTACCAAATTTAAGATCTGTAGAATTACGGGAGTGAGAGATTTAGTGATATGAGTGAGTTAGGGTTTTACCTTTTATAAATAGAGATTTTATATCCTTATTTGGAAAATATACTATTTAAAGATTTGTTAATATCACCATGATAGGTCATAGGAAGTTTAGTTATTTTTGTTAATAGTTTTAGAACGAAGAGTTTTCTTGTTATGTTCATTAATTAATTTACTTATTAAATTTATTTGAAATTCATTATCGACAGCAATTTGTTTCATAATGTTGAGTTCATCATTCGGATTGTAGACCACTGCTCAAAGTCTGGGGTATAAAGAGCTGTTCTCCTACAACCCAGTGAGAGGGGCGATAGTCAACCGAGTATGTACCTCCTCCTGGCTTCGTCCGGCATGTCAACGGGCTCTCAGCAGCTTCGGCGTCATCAGTGGACAGAACTGGGATATTGTAAGTGATGTAAATATAAGCTTACTTAACAAGTAAGCAGAAATAAGTAACATCAATTGAACTTTTAGCTTTATACAGTTAAGTGATAGTCGTATTCTCAGGCATTTTCTTAGATAAGATTCTTAGATATGAGACGCCGACACAACATTGTGCGTATTTTAAGACAAATATAAATGATTACATGAGCGAAGTGTGAGTGTGGATACCTGTGTAGTCTGACTACCTAGTTTGACATATGCTCAGAAAGGACCATTTATAACCCAACAGCCAAAGCTACTAAGAGACCTACAGCTTTACGTACATTCTTACATATGAGACACCGACACAACGTTGTGTGTATTTGAAGGCGAATATGAATAATGATATGAGTGTAGTCTGAATACTAACTGAGTTCAACTGTTCCTCAGAAAGGGCATTTTATTAATAGCCTAACAGCCAGGGCACCTAAGGGATTTAATAATCTTAACCACGTCGTATTGGTCTCATTTTCACCTAATTGGCAAGCCTGATACACAGCCCCTCCTACACAACATCTGGACACTGACTACCCTACATGGACACCTTCTTTGGTAGTAAACAACAGACTGGACAATAGACTTGGACAACAGACTTCTTTAGTAGTGTCCACGCTGATAGCAACCAATGAGCGGACATTCCATGAAGGTGTCTCCTAGAATGATACGACAAACTTACCTGTATCAGAGTTTTTAACGAGTCAGGTTTGGTTCTTTGAAAAGGACTCGTTGACTAGGACATCGTTAAATTTTTATTTAATATCCAATTAATTTAAATCTATTTGACAAAGATCGTTTTGAGCTTACACTTCTGTTGAGATCGTAGAATGCAAAAAGAAGACTACTTATCAAATTTAAGATATGTTTTATTAAATAGGTTAATGAAATCGTAACTCTTTTTATACTTCCTCTCTGTTTATAAAAGATTAAACTTGTATATTTATAATATTTATAAGTTTAAACTTACCATTACAAGTTTATATGATAAGAAAGTATTTAGTGATAATAGGATATATCTTTAAATCGAACATTCACTAGTTTGAGGACTAAGGATTTATTTTCTTGACTGTGGACTACTTTTGATTAAAATACTAACCAAACGGCAAGTTTACAGCAAGTTGCAGAGTAGGGCATCTATGTAGAGTTAAAAAGACTAACAATCAACCAATCAAGAATACCAGCAATAGTTGAGAATATAAAAATATATTTCATACTTAATCCAAAAATTAAAATACTTGATCAATATTCGCTCAAGTAGCTTGGATGTGATAATGTTAACATTTTTTAGACATATATAAGTTAAGGGTTTTATAATGACTGAGGAAGATCATCAAGCTTTACGATCATCGACCATTCAAAATGTTTCAAATCATTGGTAGGAACCTTATTTCTGTGAAAGGAAACATGAAACGTAGCAAAAGAGTATTTATCTAACATGCAAGGAATGTCAACTGTAACAGTGACAAGCAAACACTGAAACATGCTGCAGGAAATATTAAGTCAAGATAAAATGAAAATATTTAGTAATGCGAATTCCCATAACTAAAACATGATTGAACGATTGTTGGGACTATTTTGAGTGGCATTGTGTTATTATATTTTCTTTGTTTTAAGTAGTCGTTTGCGAACTTTGATAAATCCTAACTAACCATGAGCTAAATTAGCTTCTTAAGCTAAAGGTTCTCAGTTCGATCTAAATCAGAGTCATACGAAATTATGAAAGACACCAGATGATAATCAGAGGCTGTTCATTTGTCATTGGGTTTTTAATGAATGACTCTTAATATTGATGATTGTTGTCTTAAGAATAAATAATTAGTGCACCTTTTTGTTTGTGTTGCAATACTTTAATTATGCACTAAATATTCGTTATTCGTGTTTTAGTTTTCATAAGAAATGACGTAGCTCCTACATCCAAGAACTTGCTAGTGAGCATGTCCACGTCAGCATGCTCACGAACATATACCCGCCTGTCAGCGTGTCCACGTTAGCTTAGCGTACTCTTATGAGCGTCACTTTTCCATGCCAGCGCCACGCTATTTATCGTGTTTCTATTGTTTTAGACCTGTTTGCTATCTGTGTTTACTATTTTTTATCACGTTCTATGTGATTATTAACGTTTTAGTTATTATTTTTTTATTTTATAGGCTGTTTTTTTCTTTGGCTGTTAGGCCTATAGATATAATAAATGGCGTAAATAACATAATCCACATAAAAGAGAAGTAACCTTTTTATACAGGAGTGTATTTTGTTTATGGAGGGAAAAAAATAAGGAATAGTTGGACAAGAACCAAAAGACGACTAGCTTGTAAGACTCTCTTGTGTCCTCCCCTTATTATTTATCAGAAATAACCCACCCACCCACCCATACACGTACAGAGGTATTCACCCACCTGACCACCCATACACGTACAGTCGTATCCACCCATACACGTACAGTCGTATTCACCCACCTGACCACCCATACACATACAGTGGTATTCACCCACCCGCCCACCCATACACGTAAAGAGGTATTGACCCACCCACCCACCCATACACGTGCAAGCTTTTGAACATACTGATGGATCTATTACACACGAGGACATGCTGGTGGGCAATATTGTGAACATACTGATGGATATATTACACGCGAGGACATGCTGGTGGGCAAGCTTGTGAACATACTGATGGATCTACATATTACACGCGAGGACATGCTATTGAGCAAGCCCCGCTTGTAAGCCCCCCAAGAGGTCCATCAGTAAGCCCACAAGCTTGCCCACCAGCGTGCTCACGAGCATGTCCTCGCGTGTAATACCCCTTTAGATCAATTCTGATTGTTACGTTTTAAGTTTTTTTTCTATCAAAGTACGATTCAGATCACAAAATCTAAACTGTGGAAGTTTTTAAAAAATGAAATTAATACTCACAGTTCTTGCACTCAACTATTATTATGGAGAAATGTTTACAAGTTAATTGGAAATGAAAATAATTTATTAAATTTAAAACCAACCTAATACTTTAAATTTAAGATTTTAGATGTATTAAGAATTGTTTAACATTTTAAATGGCCAAATGGTATCACATATTTTGTAGCAAGCTCACTATATTTCAACTTATCAACAGTCGGTTAAGTCTGTGAGTTCCCTTTAATAGTACTCCCATCACTTTCTCGTGTGGCTGCAAGAACAGTATTTGAGCATATTTTTTTCTCTTTACATTGGGCTAGGTAAGACTTTAAAAAGGTGGATGACTCACTCAAGTATGTTCTGATACATTAAGTGCTTTCTACATTATTCGGCCATTTTATTTTAGGGGTAGTGGAGCCATATACTTTGAATGTCAAAACCTTTTGAGTTGCATTCAGGAAAAATACTTTCTTTTCAGTACGCTAAATATGTTTAAAAAATTAATAAATTTTCAAATATTTTTATTTGTTTGCCTCATGACCTGATAAATCAGGCTTTTGATTTTAAAAGCCGAAAATGACATGTGATGTGCTAATTCCTAACATTTTAACAAATTTGTTTTATGTTTATTCTTGTAGTTTCACAGGGAGAAGGGAAAACTATCATTGTCCTAAAAGTGATTTAAAACAAAAAATATGAGCATTATTTAAGAGAACAAAAAATATTGTTCGGGGCTAAAACGTATTTACATGTTTAGTTCAAAATTGTAGCTTATATAAGAAAGCTTTAAAACATATTTCATTGAGTGTATGAGTGATGTCTTGTATTTTATATTAGACTACATGACTTTACTATTGCTTAATATTGCTATTTTTATAAATGTTAAAATTGGGAAAGTGTGTAATAAATTAGTTGTATGAATATTATTCATTTCAGGAGCTAATTTTGGAAGCCATGAAGTACGGCCCGTCAGGAATCCCCGCTAGAGTTCTTGAGCACTTCATGCAGATAGCGAAAGCACGTGAGATAGCCTAAGTAGTTGAAAATGTAGTTTTTTTTAGCATAACAAGACGCTTATAGAATATATTTATATCTTGTAGTACCAGTATCAACTTATAGAAGAAACTATCTGGCCCGAAACACATACCAAATATGAAATTCTATGTAGGTTTCATTATACGTCTCCTTATGACACCAACAAATCAAAAAACTGAAAATCAAAAAATCGTTGGTACTCTTGATATTTAAATCATGACGATCTGAATCACAAAATAGCACTATATTAAACTCAAGTTATCTTTATTCGTTGTGTTCCAGCATATTAGTTTAAGAATAGCAGCACTTTTCTTCTTCGTGGACTCACTAATTCTAGTCAAAATTATTCAACTCCTTTAAAAAGTATGTTGTCTCTAAGTAAAATTGAGATTCTGGTGACATCCACTTCTCTGATCTTCTGCCTTCAGTTAATAATCATCAACTCAGATCAATATAAATAACTCGAGGCAGAATCACTTCAACTTTCAATAGATCGTCAGCAAGTGAACTTTCGAATTATTTTCTCTGAAGGATTTTGTAGTAGGATCTCTACTTACTGGTACAATAAAAGATTGCCTCGAACAGTCTTTTGTCTTCTTTAACAAAATTTTAAATACATTTACTGTCGTGCTAATTTGTCATGCTTATTATTTACAGTGCATAATAACTTTTCATCACATAAACTATCTGTAAATGTTTTATATTTTTAGCTAAATTTTCCTTGTTATTTTTTAGGATAGCCCCTATCCAGTCTTTCATCAGCTTTTTAGACCGATGAAATTTCATAGTATCTCTTACCTCATATTAGTGTTCCTACATTAATCAGTACTACAGGCAAAACAAATATTTAGACATAGTAATATTTTTCTGTCCTTCTTATCAATTTAAGTAATTTTTTCTTCATAACATTAATTGAAAAAGTAATCCCTGTTAAATGGTCATTTTCCACCACACATAACATCTGCTCTAATTCATTGAAAACAAAATAACAACAGTTCATGTTAATGTTTTTCAAATCGTGACTAGTTTCTATGAAAAAACTAACAATCGACAGGTGCAATCAGAGTTTTCGTCATGGGTCGTGAGTGTATCTTCCTTTTTGTGCCTTTGCAACAGATTGCCTCACTCAGTGTAACCAACACAACCTGAAGTGTTACCAAATTTTCAGAATTGGAAAGTATCGGAAGTAATTTTTTTTCTTTACGTTATTAAATTTTACGTTATGCAACGAAATTATTCAAACTATTAAATTATATAGTTGTTCTCTAGTTTATCTTCTTTAAATCACTTAATTGTGAGTGATATAAGATAATATTCTTTTAATGTGGGGTTTTCTGCGTATCAGCATCTGATTACAGCAGGTAGAGTTGTAAATAATTGGTAACTACTTTTTTTTATAAAACGTATGAATATTTAACTTACTAACAAGATAATATACTCTCATTTACTTAATTAGTAGGCCTACACTCAATTCTGATTAGTTTCGAATTTACGTTTTCTTATGTAGAATAGTGTTTAGTGCTGTAAACGAACATCACGTGAGTTAAAAAAAATCACTGAGATGGAATTTCAGCAAAATATTGCTGTAAAGCGTAGATGTAGTTATCTTGACAAAAATCAAACATGTTCACTATACACAATATATACTTTCGCATGTTGATTAAAATTAAGTCATGTTTTAGATTAAGGCAAGTTGTTTTTGTTAGATTAAGTGGGTCGTTGCCATAGAGCCACGACCACTTAGCCTACATTTGTGTAAACTTACTGTGCTTAATATTTATGATAACCTCACAGCTGAGTACTCCAAATTCTTTTCTTGCAAAAGTCAAATTTTATTGAAATATTTTAAATAGTGTGGTTATATTCAAGAAAATACTCAACCTTTATTCGATGCAAAGTGTCATATTAAATCATTCGATAGGGGTCATTTTAGTAAAATATTTCTGTTTATTAATGTTTTTAAAGACACCGATTATCAAGAGATGGGTTTATATTAATTTTCAAATGAGAGTGATAAGTGTGTATATGGGTGAACATAGACTTTGTTACAAACCAAGACGAACGTCCGGTAATTATCAGCCAATCCTTTTGAAATAAGCCTTAGGTTTTGGGACACCATCTTGAATAATTATGGAAATTGCTCAACATTCGCCTACTCAAGATAAAAATATTAACATGTTGTTCAAACTAGAAAACAAGATCACTTCGTTTTTTTGAAATTTACTGGTCTAACCTCTAGCTACACATTTTACACTGTGTAGAGAAATATAAATAAAAAATACTAAGTTAGCATTAGCATTTCCATACTTTGGTGAGATTATCCAGTGGTCAGATGTGCCATCAATGCAAACAGGCTAGACAACTTATATTTTTTCTATGTCGATTATGACAGGTTTCTAACAATGCTGAAAGCAGCACATTATTCTTTACTGAGTTACTTAGCTCACACTCAAACAGTTTAGCCAATTTCCCAAGCGTTGCAAGTTTGGGCCTGAGTTTTTTGGATACTTGAGAGTTCAACTGGCCGGTGTCTACTGGCCAGTAGGCCAGTAGACTGAAATAAAATGGAAATCGTCTTTATAAGGGGCGAGTTTAGGACGATAAATTCCTAGAGAATTTGTGGGGTGTAGGGGCAATTAAAAGGCCCATAGGAAAAAAAGTTAAAGAAGACCTTTTTCAACCGTGCAAAGTTAGGTCTAAGAAACTAGGAGAATGAAATGAAATGGAGATCTTCTTTACTATGGGTGAAGTTAGGACCATAAAGTCCTAGAGAATCGGTGGGGTGTAAAGGGCAATTAAAAGGCCCATAATAAAAAAATAAGTTAAAGTTAAAGGAGGCCATGCAAAGTTAGTAATAAGAATTCCTCTCTAACACCTAACTTGAGGATCGATGGCTTAAAGGTGACTTCCGTACCCCCATCAGTGTCCGGGCAGTTGGGCTGCATGCTAGAATGGGATCCTTCAGCGGTCACCCATCCAAGGAACAGGCACGCTCAATGTTGCTTGACGTCGGAAACCCTCCAGTCCAGGCCAATGTTAAAAACATAAGAAATTCGTGTACTATAACCTTTCATAGTACAGTATAACTAGGAGCATGCTATATGTGTAGTTAAGTCAGTTGATGCATGGTACTGGGTACTTCTAATTACTAGTGTTAACAGGTAGGTTCCAACGGTACGACTACGGGCCTGAGGCCAACCAACTGTTGTACCTGCAGGACACCCCTCCTGAGTACAACCTGAAGAATGTCACCTGCAGGACCATATACTTCATAAACAGCGATGCTGATGAAATCGCTACCAAAGAGGTGAACATTGTCATGTGACAAGCTTAACAATAATTTTTGCTGGAAGTATTTCTATTCGAACTTTGTATGAAGTTTCACTTCACATTGGACCCCATGTGAATCACATTGATCCCTGATAACAGAAGAGTGCTAAGAGAGGATTTCAGCTTTTGGCAATAATATTAAAATAAATTTTTAAATTAAAATTATAGTAACATAAGTGTGTAAAGGACGGGTCAAGTTATATTAGGTACGGGATAAAGTCGGCGAGTCACGAGAAGACCTCTGATCTACATGCCTCTGTGATATTGAAGGCGCTGATTTCCATTGAAACAGCACAAGTAATGTATTGTACATATTATAATTAGTAATTACAACAGGTACACTACATGACTTGTGCTGTTTCAATGGAAATCAGCGCCTTCAATATCAAAGAGGCTTCTCGTGACTCGCCCACTATAAGATTCATTTTTATTTCCTATGAATTAATTATATTTGTTTACGGAGTTAAGCGTTTAAAATGTTTTGTAGCAGAATGTTTCGTAGAAATAAAGGGATGGTTATGTTTTTTCCATCGTTACAGATAGAACACTAATACTAATAGGTTATTCCACCTTTTAAAAGCCTTTTTTGTTAAGTTATACAAGAAAACGTGAATGTTAATGTGGTTTAACATGCTTCTCATTAGTATGACTATTATATTGCATTTCTTATTGTAAAAATGTGATCGATATACTACCGTGGAGAGTGGCACGGTACACAAACAACATGACGAGGTAGGTTGTGGTGTTGTACATGATGTAGGTACATTCGGCAGCTTGTGGAGAGTGGCACGGTACACAAACAACATGACGAGGTAGGTTGTGGTGTTGTACATGATGTAGGTACATTCGGCAGCTTGTGGCAGCTTGTGGAGAGTGGCACGGTACACAAACAACATGACGAGGTAGGTTGTGGTGTTGTACATGATGTAGGTACATTCGGCAGCTTTTGGAGAGTGGCACGGTACACAAACAACATGACGAGGTAGGTTGTGGTGTTGTACATGATGTAGGTACATTCGGCAGCTTGTGGAGAGTGGCAGGGTACTCAAACAACATGACAAGGTAGGTTGTCGTGTTGTACATGATGTAGGTACATTCGGCAGCTTGTGGAGAGTGGCACGGTACACAAACAACATGACGAGGTAGGTTGTGGTGTTGTACATGATGTAGGTACATTCGGCAGCTTGTGGAAAATGGCACGGTACACAAACAACATGACGAGGTAGGTTGTGGTGTTGTACATGATGTAGGTACATTCGGCAGCTTTTGGAGAGTGGCACGGTACACAAACAACATGACGAGGTAGGTTGTGGTGTTGTACATGATGTAGGTACATTCGGCAGCTTGTGGAGAGTGGCACGGTACACAAACAACATGACAAGGTAGGTTGTCGTGTTGTACATGATGTAGGTACATTCGGCAGCTTGTGGAGAGTGGCACAGTACACAAACAACATGACGAGGTAGGTTGTGGTGTTGTACATGATGTAGGTACATTCGGCAGCTTGTGGAGAGTGGCACGGTACACAAACAACATGACGAGGTAGGTTGTGGTGTTGTACATGATGTAGGTACATTCGGCAGCTTGTGGAGAGTGGCACGGTACACAAACAACATGATGAGGTAGGTTGTGGTGTTGTACATGATGTAGGTACATTCGGCAGCTTGTGAAGAGTGGCACGGTACACAAACAACATGACGAGGTAGGTTGTGGTGTTGTACATGATGTAGGTACATTCGGCAGCTTGTGAAGAGTGGCACGGTACACAAACAACATGACGAGGTAGGTTGTGGTGTTGTACATGATGTAGGTAAATAAGGCAGCTTGTGGAGAGTGGTGCGGTACACAAACAACATGACGAGGTAGGTTGTGGTGTTGTACATGATGTAGGTACATAAGGCAGCTTGTGGAGAGTGGTGCGGTACACAAACAACATGACGAGGTAGGTTGTGGTGTTGTACATGATGTAGGTACATAAGGCAGCTTGTGAAGAGTGGCACGGTACACAAACAACATGACGAGGTAGGTTGTGGTGTTGTACATGATGTAGGTACATAAGGCAGCTTGTGGAGAGTGGTGCGGTACACAAACAACATGACGAGGTAGGTTGTGGTGTTGTACATGATGTAGGTACATAAGGCAGCTTGTGGAGAGTGGTGCGGTACACAAACAACATGACGAGATAGGTCGTGGTGTTGTACATGATGTAGGTACATAAGGCAGCGTTTGGAGAGTGACACGGTACACAAACAACATGACGAGGTAGGTTGTGGTGTTGTACATGATGTACAGTAGGTACATTCGGCAGCTTACGATTTCACCTGTTGGTGGAGGAGACCTCGAAGAATAATAACTTTGGACATGGAGTTGAAAAAAAAAAAAAAAAAAAAAACAGATTGAAAGTCAACAACCCGTATCATGTTCAAAGAGTACAATGTCTTTTAGAAGGTGATTACGTAATAGTCAGCGTTTTTATGAAATCTGGTATGAAATTGCTAGAAACCCCAAATTTTAGTCATCAGTGCTTTTTGCTGATGAAGCAGACTTTAACTACATTGGATTTTGAACTTAGGGTTATTATAAAATCATGAATATTCAGTAAATAGTGTCATAATTTCCGAAACCATGAATTATGGAAGGTTCCAATAACGAATAGATTAGATATAAATTCCCTGCAAACTAACTTAAACGAAGAGAAACAACATCCCAGACTGGTAAGAATTACTGAAATGACCATATACTGTACTTTGTTGGAAAACAAACAGTTCTTTAAACGGAACGCCATTAATACATTTAAAGGATACTCTAACTCAATAGTGAGTTGAGGGTATTGATGAGGTTAGAGCTTTATTATTTCATGGTATTTGTCTTCAAACTTACGAAGATTGACGAGTAACTTTTGGATTTAAACAGTATCTTAGATTAAGATCTCTAAAGATTAGTTTATCTTTCTTTTACTTATTTAAAATAATTGTTATGTTCTTTGTGTTTTATATATGTATACTTTTAGATAATGTTTCCCCTAAGCTTTGCTGTATATTTCCCAAGGGACTGAAAACATTTTCGTGAACTTTGTTTGAAGACTAAATTTCCGGCCGTAAGCTCAGTTGAGGATTCGAACCTTGGACTTTACACTACGCAGTTCTTAGCTTTAGCCACTGAGCCACTATGTCAACAAACCATAAAGTTTTATAGGTTGTAATATGATAACCTATTTTAATTAAGGTTCTGGCATAGAGTATTGTTAGATTATAACGTCGCTTGGCCTGCCTCAATTATGGTATTGTTATATTCTAACGTAACTTGGTCTGCCTCAGTTAGGGTATTGTTATATTATAACGTAGCTTGGCCTACCTCAATTTTGGTATTGTTATATTCTAACGTAACTTGGTCTGCCTCAGTTAGGGTATTGTTATATTATGACGTAGCTTGGCCTACCTCAATTAGGATGTTGTTATATTATTACGTGGCTTGGTCTGCTTCAATTAAGGTATTATTAGATTATGACGTGACTTGGTCTACCTCAATTAGGGTATTGTTAGATTATAATGTGGCCTGGTCTGTCTCAATTAGGGTACTGTTAGATTATAACGTGGCTTAGTCTGTCTCAATTAGGGTATTGTTAGATTATAATGTGGTTTAGTCTGCCTCAATTAAAGTATTATTTAATTATGACGTGGCTTGGTCTACCTCAATTAGGCCATTGTTAGCTTATGAGATGGCTTGGTCTGCCTCAATCAGGCTATTGATAGATTATGAAGTGGCTTGATATGCCTCAATTAAGGTATTGTTAGATTATGACGTAGCTTGGTCTGCCTCAATCAGGCTATTGTTAGATTATGAAGTGGCTTGATATGCCTCAATCAGGGTGTTGTTAGATTATGAAGTAGCTTGGTCTGCCTAAATTAGGGTATTGTTATATTATGACGTGGCTTGGTATGTCTCAACTAAGGTATTGTTAGATTATGAGATGGCTTGGTCTGCCTCAATCAGGGTATTGTTAGATTATGGCATGGCTTTTAAGTATTGTTAGATCATACGTGGCTAATTAAGACAGAACAAGTCTGCCTCAATTAGCCAGGTATGTCCTCGCAATGAATACAGATACAGTATATAAGAAGCGAAAAGCCAATGTTAAAAAGTCGTGCTTTTCGCATTGGCTATCATCGTGCGTTGAGCTTCTTGCGTGGCAGCCTAGAGTGAGAGGGAAAATTGCAAATTTCCATTAGAACTAGACAGAAAGCAATCCAGTGCTGCGTATCGGCAGCCGCGCTAAGCTCTTTTCGTCTGCTTCAGGAAGTCTATTTCCCTATCTCTTTTCACTTCTTATAGAATCCTTAATTCATAGGTCCTAGTCTAGTAAATTGTCTTCTAGTAATAAGTCAAACTGACCCACCTTTTAGGATCAATTTATACGAAGCACAGGCTAAGTATGAAAAAGCCTTAGGCTTAATAATTCTTATATCATAAAAGTGTTATCGCTAAATGATCCAGGAACCGATGCCTATTTCATTAATAACGAACTCTCCTATGAGCGATAACTAAATACGCATCAGAGCATTGTCTTTTTTATCTTTTAGATTTTTCAGAAATAAAACGAACCAAGCAAATACTGTATAAGTAAGTAATAAAGAAATATAGATAAACATACACAGAGTAGAAAATAAATCCCGATACAGATCAGTATTGTCTGAACCATTCCAAATAAACTTTGAAACTTAGCACACAACCACAGGATATAAAATTGTATTTTTTAGCGCAACTATATAATTCCTATTTCTTCTGGGAGACGGCTCACTTGAAGTAAAAGAAAATCTTTAATACAAGCTTATGTAATTATTCATATCAAATTCAAGGTCTTTATTAATAGAACACAATGCCACAAATCTCTTCTCAAATGGACCACTACTTTGTAAATATCAGCCATTCGAAATGTGTTTGATGGCCATTGGCTAAGCAATGTAAAATTGTGGAATTGTTAAATGATCATTCAACCACTTAAAATACCGAACTGGAAAGCTTTATAATGTTTGCAGGCTACAAAAACATACTAAAAAGACATATCAAGTGGCTGCTTCAATTCCTGGTGGATGGTCCACAAGGAGTAAAAAGGCAGTTTTTAATTAAGTCAATGGTTAAATTTACATCAGGTAAAATGTGTCTTCAAAGACCTTCAATTTCATATCGATATTAATACATGCTTGTATTAAAGATTATATTTAGACTCCTAGCGGACAGTCCCTAGGAAATCACATAGATTGTACAGTTACGACAAAAAGCGCAATTTTAATTGATTTCTGATGAGTTTTATTGTTTTATCTAAAATGGTTAAGAAAATGTTAAGCTGTATCAGGACTTATTTTCCACCCCTTTACAGTCCTAATAACTTGCATAGAACAGCGACAAACTTGAAGATGAAAACAGACAATTTACTCTTCAATGCACATCGCTTCCCAATCAAATAAAAATTGCTACAAAATTATCAGTGCGTTATTAATAAGTATTAAAGTTTCTAGAAGAATATGCTAAATTAGCTTATTAAACAATACAAAGTTCGACCTCTTCCGATCAGCTATAGCTTAAAAAAAGTTGTTTTACAAAATCTTCTACAACTTTTTTGCTATGAGATAAAAAATTTGAAACCTTAATATTGTATTTCCAATGATATGCTCAATTATTTTTTTAAATATCATAAAAATATCTGAACGGGTTTTGTATAAGCAATTTTTCAAAGTTGAGATTTGTTTGAAAAGAGTGAAAAGTCGGGTATTTATTTCGTTCGTTATGTAGTATAAATATGAAGAAATAACTCAAAAAATGGTTTGTTTACAACATACAACGCACAATGAAAATACAAAAATTTTGGTACAAGGTCCATCAACATAACTTTATTGGTTTAATTTCTGTAAGCTTCTAAACTCGAGTCTCCAAACTTTTGTTACGGACAGAAGAAGTTTAATCATAAATAAATTAAACATGCTGACCCCAAACTAAAACCAACTTACTTATCAAATAAAACATACTCATGATAAATTACTACTATAACATGTTAATAAAGCAACAGCTCGTGCAATCGCAGCATCTCAAGTACATTAAACTGTAGAAGGGTGTAAGTGTAGCTGTAAGCATTGACATAATTTTCTGACATGCAGCTAGTCAATCCGAAATGTCAACAAGGACGGCCTCACACCTCCACTTGACCGAAGATGTGATCCAGGTCGACCGAACGAGGTCCACAAAGAAGTCGACCTCGTCAGACGGGCGGGCATCACTTGCGCAGAATGCAGAAAGCCAGGTAGAGGCTTTCCATCTTTTGCGCGGAGAGCTATAGAGGACCCCCAGATAGGTTCCATCATTTGCGCTAAACGGCGGTCTCTTTGAAATATATATCCTAATGTTTTCTGTAGTGTGGAATTTAGTTATGAACAGTGAATGGAGCTACGAGATGAAAACTCAATTCATTTTTAAGTCGATAGGCAATCATGATACCTTTAACACTTGAAATATAATCCATGCATCATTGGTGGGGCAATAAATATCCATTGTAAATGTATAATTTGTAAGTTCAATATATAAAGACATTTTGTATCCACAGAGGCAGGCGATCATCATAATAGACTAAATTCTGTGGTTTGATTCCAGTTTGAAATGGATTACTCGGAGGTTGTGCAATCCCTGTTATCGAGGATCCTGACATTCGGCTTTCTACATGCTTGTAAAACATATTGCGAACGGTCTTATGGATTGTGTTATTTTCTTGTTGAGTTTTTGTCAGTAAAGTAAATTATTTATCGGGAAGACCATTAGAAGCTTCACTTTCTATGAGAGTCAGTGCTTAAACAAAATTATTAAGTATATCCTGTACAGTAAAAAAATAACTCTTGCAAAAAAAGAATGAGCAATTTAATAGCTTGCTTGTTCACTTAAAAAAAAAGACAGAAAAATCTAAAATAAAATATATTTTAACTAAGAGTTATGTGAAAAAGACAATTTTGAAATAGGCTAACAGATTGGATTAAAAGACTGACGTTGCAAATATAAAATTCATTTATTGAACAAATTGAATATTTCTTATTTAAAAATGATGATAAAAATATCCAATAAGAAACCTGCTTGTAATGAATCTAATTACTATTTCGGATAAGATACAGGTCATTTATAATGTAGAAGAAATTACCAGCTTTGGCTATGATGATGATTAGCCATAACACTGCTTAACTCCTTTCGCCGTGGATAAGAGAAGACCACAGGTTAACATAAATAAACAAAAAATATAGAAATATAGTTTTATTCAGTTATTTATTCTCAGCTTTTTACACATGCTTTGTATGACACACATTTAACAAAATCAAGCCTGTCAATTTTCCTAGACTTCATTTGTTCCAGCTTCTGTTCTAGGAACTGTTGTTTCTTATGAGTTTTTTTGTCATTTGTGCGACGGGGGCCTTCATGCTTACTGTTCATCAACACATAAGAATCTATTTGAACCATCTTCAAACATTTGATGAATTGAAAGATATTGGGATGAGGCGAGGGGCATGCAGCGTTGAATTTAGAGTGAAACCCTTCACAGGCATTTGTGGTTCTCCAAAGTTCTGAAGATGCTGCAGCCCAGATCCTAGGAGGGAAAGATGCCGTTTCTTCTTCATCTATGTAGGTGACAGTGATGTAGTCAGCAAATCTGGTGAGACGGGCATCAACTGGCTGGATCGCTATCAGGTCGCAGAAAGCGTCGGGTACTTCCTTGGGATCGAGGTATGTCAACCCAAAACAATACCGCAGCCATCTTCCCTTCTCTGATTCACTGTCCTTGTAGGTAGGAGCTAGTCCGAAAGCTTGGATTTTTCTCCACCTGTAAATATACATTCACTCCTTTAATCTTAAATAAGTAAAAAAAAAACAACATGTTGTCTTAAATCAAAGTAAGAGCTTTATCTTATTTTATCTTAAAATGAATGTTTGTCTGTGCAGTTGAATGCAGTAAAAATTACTTTTGCCCCCCAAAATATTAGTACAAGTAGGGACTTTCATCATAGACAAGGAAAATAAATATTTCTTTTCTTTTCTGTGCTATGACCCGATTGTTGCCTCTCTCTTCCTGTTGAATAAACTCAAAATTCCCCAAGCCACATTTGGTTTTTTCTTCTACTTCATTATAAAATATAAGAAAAAGATTCTGTATACAATTTTAGGCAATTAAAAAATTGAATTTAAATATCTTCGAGATGTAAAGCATTACAGTATCTCATAAATCTCATGAAATCTCATAAAAATATTAAAATAATATCTGGAAACTTACCACGCCTGTGCAAGATGAAATCTACATCCAACGACTGTAACCCCTAGGAACTTGTCAGATACACTGCCGTGAATAGCTTGTTCAAAATCCACTACAACATATCTAGGTTTGATGTCGAGATCTCGCTGAGTGCATTCCTTCATCAGCATAGAGAAGGCTTCTGCATATGTCACTTTTTTTTTGTCTTTTAAAAGGAAGAACACTAATGGCACATATTGCCCTCCTACATACGCATGAATGGTAAACAACTGCGTAAAAAACTTAGGCGCATATTCAAAGGTGCCGTCCATCAAAATTATATAACTTTCACATAGTTCTTTTAGATTGGAATCTGTAGAAAACATAACAAGTCCTTTTTCCTGATCACTGTTAAGGAGAAAATTTTCGTCTTTAATTGTCTTGATGTCAGCTTCATTTAATGCTGCGAAAGTTTCATCTATTGTTTTGGGAAGCTTTGGCAGGCATTTTAGTTTTGTCCTACAAATAGTATTTTGCAGAAGTTTCACATCTTTCTTCGTCAAATGATTGATAGCATCCTTATGCTCTAATAATTCAGCATGAATTATTTTTGCGGGCCTTTCTTCAGGTTCTTCTTCAGCTTTTCTTTTTATTCCACAACTGATCCGCTGCTTCGCGAGCTTCTCTTCACTGACTGGAGGATGGTTGTGGCTACCTTCAATCCGCGAAAAGACTTGTCCTTCTTCAAATGAAAAAAGTTTGACTTTACATGATTTTAAACAACACCTCCAGCGTTCTTCTTTCGAAGTTTTTAGGGCTGCATCAAACCTAGAATAGAATAGAATAGAATGGAATAAATTTTTATTTTCTCAAAGATACATATACATAATTATACATAATTAACTAAACAAAACACAGATAACTGGCTTTTAATTAAAACAAAAGCAAAAAACAAGAGTCCATATCACTTGCCAGACTGAACAAAATGTATAGAGAAAATAAATAGGGCCTCTTTAGGTAATAACCTGTTATGAGGTTCCTTCATTTAAAATTAAAATGCATCTCATGCGATCAGAAACAAAACTAAATTTACATTAAATACAACAGTCTCACACAAATTAATTAATTAATTTAATTTAATTACATTTACTTTAATCATAATTCTTAATTCCGTGCCAATATAATTACAATTTGCTTCAAAATCTAAATTCACAAGGTTGATTCTACAAAACACACACCGCACTTATAGCGAAGAGTTTTTGTTCCAAAGAAACATTTTTGGAGCGATAAAGTTATATGTTCTAGTAAAAAATGCAGTCATTGGTTTTGGAATTGAAAAATGGTTGGCATTTCTAAGTCTTCTTCTATATTCATTTTCATTTAAAGGAATATTTCCGCTTTTAATGTAAAATAGTTTTAGGACTTTAAAAACATAGTTATATTTTAAAGGTAGTATTTTATGCTTGATAAAAAGTGGTTTTGAAGATTCATATCTGTTTTTATATGAAACCAGCCTTATTATGTGTTTTTGCTGAACATATATTGGTTTTGTGTATAAGTCATAGGTATTAAAAATAAAAATTTAGTTGGACTTTTCCAACGAGTCTAGTGTTTAAATCTACACTACGTTTCGAACAGTGGAATCTCTGCCCGTTTGTCGTAGTTTGTTACGTAGGCCTGTTCCTCAGGCCTAAACTTAATCTAGTCTAATCTTAAAATGTAAATAGTAGTATAGTCACTTGAAAACGGGCAGAGATTCCACTGTTCGAAACGTAGTGTAGATTTAAACACTAGACTCGTTGGAAAAGTCCAACTAAATTTTTATTTTTAATAGAAATCCAACGACATTATGACTTTTAAAAATATCATAGGTATTACCCCAAAAAACTATTCCATAATCAATTCTACTTTGTACTAAAGCATACCTGTATCTGTACTGTTTATAGATTATTAAAGGATAACCTTTCGTTGATTGGCTCTTTTCCATCACTAAGTACTAAATATAAAAACACTAAACAATGATTACACTAACTAATAAAAACTCTAACTAATTATAACACACACTAAAACCACTACAATAACGCTTTAGAGCTTTACAGCATAACCTCTGTAAGCAGACTGAAGATTTTTGAAAAATGCGGTAATTATATTAACTAATTTTGCCACCTTTGGAATGTACAACAATAGCAAGGGGTTGACCTTCAGCGGCTCGCAGGTCAGTGTTCTCTACGCATAAAGGGGTAGGAATGCGGGGTGGTACAGTTGTTTACAAATATTTGGCATGACGGAATTACCGCTCTCAGGTTTACCTGGACTGGACCCTGCGCAAGTGATGGAAGGGGATTAGGATACCCTTGCAAACCTTTTTTGGAGGTCAGAAATTCTGCGCAAGTGATGGACGACCCGTCAGACACTATTGCCAGGACATAAAATTCTGGTTATTGGGCTGTTGTAATCGGCTCTGGAGTGCCGCTGAAAAGATTCTACCTGTTCTTGCTGAGAGTCTGATATCGATGGCAGCTAATAGTTTAGGCCAATAAAAATTTCATCTGATGAGTTTAAATATGATGCAGATATCCACTAGGTCCCTTCTCAGTTCAAGATACTGGACTTTAATTTAATTAGAGAGCCTTCCAATAAGTACATCTATGTATGGGTATCCCTAACGCACTTCAACCAACCTTAGACATTAGAGAGCCTTCCAATAGGTACATCTATGTATGGGTATCCCTGACGTACTCCAACCAACCTTAGACATTAGAGAGCCTTCCAATAGGTACATCTATGTATGGGTATCCCTGACGTACTCCAACCAACCTTAGACATTAGAGAGCCTTCCAATAAGTACATCTATGTATGGGTATCCCTGACGTACTTCAACCAACCTTAGACATTAGAGAGCCTTCCAATAGGTACATCTATGTATGGGCATCCCTGACGCACTCCAACCAACCTTAGACATTAGAGAGCTTTCCAATAGGTACATCTATGTATGAGTATCCCTTATGCACTCCAATCAACCTTAGACATTAGAGAGCCTTCCAATAGGTACATCTATGCATGGGTATCCCTGACGCACTTCAACCAACCTTAGACATTAGAGAGCCTTCCAATAGGTACATCTATGTATGGGTATACTTGACGCACTTCAACCAACCTTAGACATTAGAGAGCCTTCCAATAGGTACATCTATGTATGGGTATCCCTGACGCACTCCAACCAACCTTAGACATTAGAGAGCCTTCCAATAGGTACATCTATGTATGGGTATCCCTGACGCACTCCAACCAACCTTAGACATTAGAGAGCCTTCCAATAAGTATATCTATGTATGGGTATCCCTGACGCACTCCAAACAACCTTAGACATTAGAGAGCCTTCCAATAAGTATATCTATGTATGGGTATCCCTGACGCACTCCAACCAACCTTAGACATTAGAGAGCCTTCCAATAAGTATATCTATGTATGGGTATCCCTGACGCACTCAAACCAACCTTAGACATTAGAGAGCCTTCCAATAGGTACATCTATGTATGGGTATCCCTGACGCACTCAAACCAACCTTACACATTAGAGAGCCTTCTAATAAGTATATCTATGTATGGGTATCCCTGACGCACTCCAACCAACCTTAGACATTAGAGAGCCTTCCAATAAATATATCTATGTATGGGTATCCCTGACGCACTCCAACCAACCTTAGACGTTAAAGAGCCTTCCAATAAGTATATCTATGTATGGGTATCCCTGACGTACTCCAACCAACCTTAGACATTAGAGAGCCTTCCAATAGGTACATCTATGTATGGGTATCCCTGACGTACTCCAACCAACCTTAGACATTAGAGAGCCTTCCAATAGGTACATCTATGTATGGGTATACTTGACGCACTTCAACCAACCTTAGACGTTAAAGAGCCTTCCAATAAGTATATCTATGTATGGGTATCCCTGACGCACTCCAACCAACCTTAGACGTTAAAGAGCCTTCCAATAAGTATATCTATGTATGGGTATCCCTGACGTACTCCAACCAACCTTAGACGTTAAAGAGCCTTCCAATAAGTATATCTATATATGGGTATCCCTGACGTACTCCAACCAACCTTAGACGTTAAAGAGCCTTCCAATAAGTATATCTATGTATGGGTATCCCTGACGCACTCCAACCAACCTTAGACGTTAAAGAGCCTTCCAATAAGTATATCTATGTATGGGTATCCCTGACGTACTCCAACCAACCTTAGACGTTAAAGAGCCTTCCAATAAGTATATCTATGTATGGGTATCCCTGACGTACTCCAACCAACCTTAGACGTTAAAGAGCCTTCCAATAAGTACATCTATGTATGGGTATCCCTGACGCACTCCAACCAACCTTAGACGTTAAAGAGCCTTCCAATAAGTATATCTATGTATGGGTATCCCTGACGTACTCCAACCAACCTTAGACATTAGAGAGCCTTCCAATAGGTACATCTATGTATGGGTATCCCTGACGTACTCCAACCAACCTTAGACATTAGAGAGCCTTCCAATAGGTACATCTATGTATGGGTATACTTGACGCACTTCAACCAACCTTAGACATTAGAGAGCCTTCCAATAGGTACATCTATGTATGGGTATCCCTGACGCACTCCAACCAACCTTAGACATTAGAGAGCCTTCCAATAGGTACATCTATGTATGGGTATCCCTGACGTACTCCAACCAACCTTAGACATTAGAGAGCCTTCCAATAGGTACATCTATGTATGGGTATCCCTGACGCACTTCAACCAACCTTAGACATTAGAGAGCCTTCCAATAGGTACATCTATGTATATCTATGTATGGGTATCCCTGACGCACTCCAACCAACCTTAGACATTAGAGAGCCTTCCAATAGGTACATCTATGTATGGGTATCCTTGACGTACTCCAACCAACCTTAGACATTAGAGAGCCTTCCATTAGGTACATCTATGTATGGGTATCCCTGACGTACTCCAACCAACCTTAGACATTAGAGAGCCTTCCAATAGGTACATCTATGTATGGGTATCCCTGACGTACTCCAACCAACCTTAGACATTAGAGAGCCTTCCAATAAGTATATCTATGTATGGGTATCCCTGACGCACTCCAACCAACCTTAGACATTAGAGAGCCTTCCAATAAGTATATCTATGTATGGGTATCCCTGACGCACTCCAACCAACCTTAGACATTAGAGAGCCTTCCAATAGGTACATCTATGTATGGGTATCCCTGACGTACTCCAACCAAACTTAGACATTAGAGAGCCTTCCAATAAGTACATCTATGTATGGGTATCCCTGACGCACTTCAACCAACCTTAGACATTAGAGAACCTTCCAATAGGTACATCTATGTATGGGTATCCCTGACGCACTTTAACCAACCTTAGACACTAGAGAGCCTTCCAATAGGTACATCTATGTATGGATATCCCTGACGCACTCCAACCAACCTTAGACATTAGAGAGCCTTCCAATAGGTACATCTATGTATGGGTATCCCTGACGCACTCCAACTAACCTTAGACATTAGAGAGCCTCCCAATAGGTACATCTATGTATGGGTATCCCTGACGCACTTCAACCAACCTTAGACATTAGAGAGCCTTCCAATAAGTATATCTATGTATGGGTATCCCTGATGCACTCAAACCAACCTTAGATATTAGAGAGCCTTCCAATAGGTACATCTATGTATAGGTATCCCTGACGCACTCCAACCAACCTTAGACATTAGAGAGCCTTCCAATAGGTACATCTATGTATGGGTATCCTTGACGCACTCCAACCAACCTTAGACATTAGAGAGCCTTCCAATAGGTACATCTATGTATGGGTATCCCTGACGCACTCCAACCAACCTTAGACATTAGAGAGCCTTCCAATAGGTACATCTATGTATGGGTATCCCTGACGCACTCCAACCAACCTTAGACATTAGAGAGCCTTCCAATAGGTACATCTATGTATGGGTATCCCTGACGCACTTCAACCAACCTTAGACATTAGAGAGCCTTCCAATAAGTATATCTATGTATGGGTATCCCTGACGCACTCCAACAAACCTTAGACATTAGAGAGCCTTCCAATAGGTACATCTATGTATGGGTATCCCTGACGCACTCCAACCAACCTTAGACATTAGAGAGCCTTCCAATAGGTACATCTATGTATGGGTATCCCTGACGCACTCCAACCAACCTTAGACATTAGAGAGCCTTCCAATAGGTACATCTATGTATGGGTATCCCTGACGCACTCCAACCAACCTTAGACATTAGAGAGCCTTCCAATAGGTACTGTACATCTATGTATGGGTATCCCTGACGTACTCCAACCAACCTTAGACATTAGAGAGCCTTCCAATAGGTACATCTATGTATGGGTATCCCTGACGCACTCAAACCAACCTTAGACATTAGAGAGCCTTCCAATAGGTACATCTATGTATGGGTATCCCTGACGCACTTCAACCAACCTTAGACATTAGAGAACCTTCCAATAGGTACTGTACATCTATGTATGGGTATCCCTGACGTACTCCAACCAACCTTAGACATCAGAGAGCCTTCCAATAGGTACATCTATGTATGGGTATCCCTGACGTACTCCAACCAACCTTAGACATTAGAGAGTCTTCCAATAGGTACATCTATGTATGGGTATCCCTGACGCACTCCAACCAACCTTAGACATCAGAGAGCCTTCCAATAGGTACATCTATGTATCGGTTTCCCTGACGCACTTCAACCAACCTTAGACATTAGAGAGCCTTCCAATAAGTATATCTATGTATGGGTATCCCTGACGTACTCCAACCAACCTTAGACATATTCTCTGAACTGACTTAAGTTGTCCTTTGCTTAATGCTGTGTAGGGAGACCAGACTGCCTACTAGTAGGCCCTTCTGTACCAATGTGTAGCGTGATTTTAAGACTGTCATTCAATTGTTAATTCCTTTTTTTGCGGAAGATTAACCCAATTGCCTTTATTTACTTGCTATAAATCTTGGAAATATGGTCATCGAAACCCCGATCGCAAGAGAAACTGACGCGGAGATCATAGGTTGACGTGGTGTATATATAGATATATGGAAATAATTTTTATTGTTTATTTCCATATTATTGTCAGGCATTAAGTCATCAATCGGTCGAGGCACATCTGTAGAAGTACAGAATCATCTCATAGTCGATGTCAGCAAATATTTTAAGGTCGTCTTCAAACATAAGTCAATCGATGCCAGTTAACGCTAACAGATCGTTGACAAACGATATGAAAAGGTAAGGACCCAGTTGTGATCCCTGAGGGACACCTGAGCACAGTTCAAAGGGTGCAGTATAAGAGGAATGAACTTGACGAAGGGTTTTCGGTTATTCGAGTAATCTTCTAATCAGCTAAGAAGTGTTTGTAATATCCTATACCCACGTAATTTTGACATTAAGATTTTAAACATCTACAAATAATCACGTGTATCATTCAGTCAATCTATCCACAAGTGAGAACTGAGCTGATTTTAAACATCTCTTGTAACATGTAAAAGATACGGTTCTTCATACATATATGTGTATGTTGTTATCATATGTAAGTTGCTTACATATATGAGATACAAACAATTTCTTTCCTCTTTCTTCCTTCCTTTTCCTTTCTTTATTTCGTTCTTTTTCTAATTGTCAATATAATAAAATGTAAGAGTTACTACACTAATGGTTGTGCCCAGACAAATCCATCTACAAGGTGAATGCAGCTCTGCACAACCGGTTTTTATACCTTTCGCCTTGCCTTATTGACACTGACCCACTGAGATCTAATTAAATACCTCCATATAATTGTAAGATATCATTCGCTTACTTACAAAGGTAAACAAGTATTCAAAACAGTTAGTAAAGTCGCAAACTCTTAATACACTTGCAGTTCCAGAGGCGTGCGTGAGTCGTATGTGGGAGCATGACTTTAGTGTGTAATTGTATAAGTAGTTAACTTGAAACATATGATTTTTTTAGTTTTAGTATATGTTACAGCAGCTACCATATTTTTGATTTGATTCTCCATAAGACCAAAATTAAATTCAAATAATGATTAGAGCTTCAATTATTAACAACAAATCTTTACCTTTTTTTAAACTGTCTAGATCTTCTAGATTTCATATTTCAATGTCATAACCTGATTTTTTTTTTAATAGCAATTATTCTAATTTGATTTTTTTACAAAAACCATTTTGAAAAATTTAACCACAGGGACCTATAGTCATATCCTATTTATAAAACGTTCAAAATTTAAATACATGAGTTAAAAAATGTAAACAAGAAATTTGTTCTAGTGAAGTAATGTTCAACTGAAAAACGCGGGCGTGAGCTACTGATAACTGGCACTGCCTGGTAGAAAGCTAGGAAGTGTCAGCAGCCATGTTCGAATCTCACAATGGGTTGGAGAGGACGACCAGACGACAAATTGTCTTCTGATAGTCGACGGAGTTACAAGTAGTTCCAAAGACAACACCAGGTAGATGGTCGGAGACTCGACTGGGAGAAAATTATTCACTGGAGAATTCTGTTAGAGGAGAGACCGATTATTATTAACCTTACACTGGCCATTCCCCATACACTATTGTTCTGTGCATGGGATTAAGGGGAGATAAAGTACAAGGCCAACGTTATTGATGACACTTTCCAGTCAAGGCCAAGGTTCGAACCTGGCTATTTCAACTTAAACTCAAATCCCCGATGCCTTAGACCTAGCTGCCCAGCCATGTTGAGGTTTATATAATATGGTTAAATGTGCTCATGAATGTTTAATATACACTAAGTTACTTTGAAAAATATTGATACTGTGTTATAAACATTAATGCATTAACAAATTCCATTTGCTCGGCAGGACGTCAAGTGGCTGACGGAACAGCTGCCCAAGAAGCCAACCAGGATATTCACCAATGTGAACCACTTGGGCCACTTGGGCCTGGGGCTGGATAAAGGCATCCGGGAAATGTGGATCAAACCTATGGTGAAGTTTTTACGACAGTTTTTACAGCCTACGGACGAGGAACAGAGATATATACACAATCCATCGTAATTCAGCCATGGTCCGGTATCAAACCAGCACGATGAACAAAGATATATACACAATCCATCGTAATTCAGCAACGGTCCGGTATCAAACCAGCACGATGAACAAAGATATATACACAATCCATCGTAATTCAGCAACGGTCCGGTATCAAACCAGCAC
Organism: Stictocephala bisonia; assembly: GCA_035578905.1. Taxonomy (NCBI): domain Eukaryota; kingdom Metazoa; phylum Arthropoda; class Insecta; order Hemiptera; family Membracidae; genus Stictocephala; species Stictocephala bisonia. The sequence continues at coordinate 2,828,407 of JAQJVL010000056.1, forward strand.
GAGGAACGTAAAGTGGGGCAGGATAGGTCGGCCATCTTGAATCTATTCTCTACAAAATCAGTGGTATTTTGAGAATGTTTTCCGATAAAATTATGTTCAATATGTCATGTAGATATTGTAGGATATTGCATTGTAATGTTTTCGATACATACTTAAAATTAACCCATCTTCAAAAATTATTTGAAATGAAATCACCAATAAATTGGAAAAGTGAAAAAACATAAAACATCAGACATTTATTTATTAGATAATTTGTCAGAATTGAATCAGTTAAAGTGGGCTAATGAACAACCATTAATAAAGAGCTTAAACTAGAGTTGTTGGATGATTTGAGGAACAGGAAGTAATGATGTAATGTAATGTTGTATTTGCCTTGGGAGAATAGATTCATGCTGGTTGAAAACATCAGGTTGTCTTACCCTTACAGCCCTCCCCCCCTTTAAAGTAAATTTACACAAACGCTCACTTCTAGTCACTAAGGATTTTATGAATTAAACTTGCCATGTTTTTACATCTAAAGCACAGTATAGTATAAATCCAAAAAATACACAGTAGCTAATCTTACTCTTGAGAAAAATGCCAACTCCTCGACGCAAGCGATCCTAGTGGTCATATCACAGAGTTACAGCATCTCTCCGCTCGATATAATGGCAGTTTCCTTATTTTGCAATACAATTAATTGAGTGTAAATAATCAAATCAAATCCTTTGTTTGCTATACCACCACTAGGATCACTAGTATCGGTTGGTTGGTAAGTAAAACGGCTCAGCTTCACTGCTGTTTGTTTATATTATACTGTGCCTAAATTATGTCCATATCAAGATCTTTGTATGATTAAAATGATGTTTATTTGTGCTCAATTCATAAAATACCAAAGATGAAAAAAATATAAAAATAGCATGAAATGTTTTTTAGTTCTGCCTACTGCATAATAAATGCTTTTCGAGTTCGTTAGTTCAAAATAAATGTATAAATGAAACGTGCAGCAAGTTTAATTCCCATTAAATACGGGTATCAGTATAGTCTTATGACCTGCAATGATAAGGTTACTCCAAGTGTCAACTCTTTATATTTTCTTAATTAAATTATAAAGATTTCAGCCACAAAAATAATTGTTAGTTAGATCCTTGATTTTATATTTTGTGTTAGTACGTACAAAATCAATTGTTGAATCAATCAACTATTTAAGTTATGTATAATACGATATGAACTATACGCTTCAATAAAATAAATCTTTAGTTTAAATTCCTGTTGATTATTTCTCCTAGAACAGCATGGCACTGAAATCAATCCATACACCGTCATGATCTGGTTGAAAATTATTTAATAAGCTGTTATAATTACAACCAGCTACTTAGAGACATTATTAACATGAGTGATTATGAAAATGTTGCCTTTAATTGTAATAGTTCCGCCATGTTTGGGGACACAATAATAATAATTAGTTGTACGGCGCCAGTTCGTTAGCAAGCTATTTCCTGATCGCGTGTTCGTTATTGTTAAAGTTGCAACATTGTAACTACACCATAAATATCAAAATGTTATATGGCTAAACAAATCCTCCACCAATAATCAACAACATTTTTCCACTTACATCCGCACGCATATTGATAAGTAAGATGTTACAAAATGACATCTGGTACAACCATTATATCAGTTGGTACTTAATTGTTAGGTTTTTCATTTTGTCCACCATTCGGATTAAAAGGGTCCATTGTAGCCATAAAAGTGGGCCTTCTGAGTTGTTTTGAATTCGGAGGATCACTGGAAGCAAATGAGTTCCCTGGTAACAATAAAACCATTCTGCAATTATAAAATAGATTTTTTTACCCAGGAATCTGATAACAATTTACTGTGTAAATATTCGTCGAAAATAAACACTGTATGACGTAAATTATAAATATTTGCTGTCACTAGTGGTGAAGCTTTTAGTTTTAGCGATTTTCTTAGAGGTAAAGAGGCTGGAAATAAGGTGATTGGAGGTAGTGTTCTTGGAGGTAAGGCTCATAAAGTTAAGTAAAGTGTTGGAGGTAAGAGTTCTTGGATATAAAATGTTTTTTATGTAAAATTTTCTTGAAGGTTTAGTGTTCTTGGAGGTGAAGTGTTCTTGGAAGTGAGATGTTGGAGATAAGCTTTTTTGGTGTAACAGTGTTGTTGAAACAAGTTGTTTTGAGGCAAAGCGTTCTTGCAGGTAAAATTTTCTTGGAGGTAGAGTTCTTAAAGGTAAGAATGTTTGGAATAAGGTGTTTTGAAGTAAAGAGTTCTTGAAGGTAAGATATTTGGAGTAAGGTGTTTGGAGGTAAGGTGTTTTGAAGGTAAGTGTTTATAGGTAATATATTTAGAGTTAAGTGTTCGGAATTATCCACGTTAAGTGTTAAGGTGTTGTTAGGTAAATGTTTAGAGGTAAGTTACTTAGGGGTAAGTGCTTGGAGATAAGTGTTTGGAGGTAACTTGTTTGGGGGTAAGTGTTTGGAGGTAAGAGTTTTGAGGTAAGTTGTTTGGGGGGTAACTGTTTGGAGGTAAGTGTTAGGAGGTAAGTGTTAGGAGGTAAGTGTTTGAAGGTAAGTGTTAAGAAGTAAGTGTTTGGAGGTAAGTGTTTGGAAGTAAGATGTTTGGAGGTAAGGTGTTTGGGTAAGTGTTTGGAGGTAAGTGTATGGAAGTAAGTGTTTGGAAGTAAGGTGTTTGGAGGCAAGTGTTTGGAAGTAAGTGTTTGGAAGTAAGTGTTTGGAAGTAAGGTGTTTAGATGTAAGGTGTTTGGGGTAAGTGTTTTGAGGTAAGTGTTTTAAGGTAAGGTGTTTGGGGTAAGTGTTTGGAGGTAAGTGTTTGGAAGTAAGGAGTTTGGGGTAAGTGTTTGGAGGTAAGTGTTTGGAAGTAAGGTGTTTGGGGTAAGTGTTTGGAGGTAAGTGTTTTAAGGTCAGGTGTTTGGGGTAAGTGTTTGGAGGTAAGTGTTTGGAAGTAAGGTGTTTGGGGTAAGTGTTTGGAGGTAAGTGTTTGGAAGTAAGGTGTTTGGGGTTAACTGTTTGGGGTAAGTGTTTGGAGGTAAGTGTTAGGAGGTAAGTGTTAGGAGGTAAGTGTTTGAAGGTAAGTGTTTAGAAGTAAGTGTTTGGAGGTAAGTGTTTGGAAGTAAGATGTTTGGAGGTAAGGTGTTTGGGTAAGTGTTTGGAGGTAAGTGTATGGAAGTAAGTGTTTGGAAGTAAGGTGTTTGGAGGCAAGTGTTTGGAAGTAAGTGTTTGGAAGTAAGTGTTTGGAAGTAAGGTGTTTAGATGTAAGGTATTTGGGGTAAGTGTTTTGAGGTAAGTGTTTTAAGGTAAGGTGTTTGGGGTAAGTGTTTGGAGGTAAGTGTTTGGAAGTAAGGAGTTTGGGATAAGTGTTTGGAGGTAAGTGTTTGGAAGTAAGGTGTTTGGGGTAAGTGTTTGGAGGTAAGTGTTTTAAGGTCAGGTGTTTGGGGTAAGTGTTTGGAGGTAAGTGTTTGGAAGTAAGGTGTTTGGGGTAAGTGTTTGGAGGTAAGTGTTTGGAAGTAAGGTGTTTGGGGTTAACTGTTTGGGGTAAGTGTTTGGAGGTAAGTGTTTTAAGGTAAGGTGTTTGGGGTAAGTGTTTGGAGGTAAGTGTTTGGAAGTAAGGTGTTTGGGGTAAGTGTTTAGAGGTTAGTGTTTGGAAGTAAGGTGTTTGGGGTAAGTGTTTGGAGGTAAGGTGTTTTAAAATATGAGATGTGCTATGGCCTCATTAAGTATTCTAATGTCAACTTGACATCTATTAACAAACTGCTATGAAACGTCGCTAGAAAGATTTTCAGCCAGTCAGAAATAAACCAATTGATACTCTTTCGGTTTCCTTGATGTTTTGTCTATTCTCTCTCACCTGATATAAGAGGTTGGAAACCAGACCTCCCATAAGAGCTCTATCTTATAAGTGAACTTCAGCTCTATTGTGATTCGAAACCTAAGCTTTCGCTTACAATTCAAAGCCTTAGCCATTGAGTCAAGACGTGGGGGACACGTATAATGTATTTAGTTTGGAATCAAATATGAAATATAATTACTTGCTTACAACTTTATCAATTAGAGACAAAGTTGATATTATTCTTATATTTTTATAAATGTTTACAAATTTATAAAAAAAAAATAGTATTCTTGTTCTTCTTTAGGACATATAGGATATATTACAACTCAGTACACTTATATGTAGCTGAAAGCGGAGCGCTTTTAAGGCGCCAGGACATGAAACCTGAGCTATAGATAGCTGAAGTTTGAATCTTGGCCTGAACTGGAAGAATTTATCAATTCGCCTAGTACAGTTTTGGTTCTCCCCCCTACTCTGTCTTAATACATTTCTCACACAGAACAATTGTCTACGGAAAATGGGCAGAATAAGGTTAAAAAAGATGATATTTTCATTTTTACTAAACAAACAAAACTGTTTTTAGATTTTCAAAAAATATTTAAAGGGTGCTTTAACATCAATTTATCATAATATAAATGTCAAATTAACATGACATTCTATTTAACAATTAATGTTCATTTAATTATATTTCATCCAGCCAACAAATCGTAAATTTGAAATGTTAATTTGTTAAGGACTTTTATTACTGCAAAGACGAAAGTCAATTAACAACTTGTTATTCGAATGTATAAGGAAAGAAGTCGGAGGCTTGTTTAAATATTCAGTTTATTGTGAACAGTTGCTAAAAAGTTTCTGCTGCGCCGGGAAATATCTCATTAATACTCCTAGAGATTAAATGAACTCTCTCTGGTATTTGCTTTATTCTTTTCATCCTTTAAGCTGAAATATTATGATTTGATTAAACATTCCTGAAACAGTTTTTAAGTTTACACTAAAAGTCTTTTAAAAATTTTTTTCCGTGCAAATACAAAGTAATGAGTATTCATATAATCATACAAGTTTAAATACCTCACACCAAAAAGTCTTGCAACAAAAGAAGCAGTTGTGTTGTATGAAAAATCTGATGGAAAGATAGAGTGTCCTGGTTATCTAATAGGCTATGTTTGTAATTTGACATTTTTAACTTATGATACATAGTGTAATATGTGATTCCCTAATCATAAGCTACCAAACATATTTTTTATTAATTTATATGTCTCACATTATTATTTACTTACTGCCTTTTATTGTTTACGTTAAAGAAGTGTTATATTTTCTGATTTGAAAGCAAATAATTCTTCAGATTAATTTTGAGATTGAACGATAGTTTTTAGTGCTACTGTATTGACATTCATTTATTTATAGTAAGGTAAATAAAGCACACGCGAGGCCTATCTCCTATAATACTATGTTAGTATGCCTACAGTGGCCGTTTCAAGCTATTTAAACATAGAGAGAAAATGTGAGCACTTTTGTACATCTCATGTATACAGCTACGTATTAAAACAAATTAATAGGGCCTCTTAGAGGAAATAGAAACTAAGATTTTAATATTTAAAGTTATAATTAAAAAGGGGCAAATTTAGATATTGAGTGTGTATGGCAAATACACGCATAGTGAGCAGTTAAGTTAACGTCAAAAGTATTGTTCTAAATTCCCTCCTTTTAGTATATATATTAAGTTAGTAGAAAAGTTGTAATTCCTAGGGCTGCTATTTATAATAAAGTTATAATATAAATTAACAACTGAGCACCCTTAAAAAGATTTTTATTAAATCGACATCGACCGGTTTCAGCATTTATGCCATCTTCATAGGTGTATAGATGTTTACTTTTTGAATGAATGAGTAGGCCTATGAAAATGAAAAAGTAAACATCTATCTATGAAGATGGCATAAATGCTGAAACCGGTCGGTGTCGATTTAATAAAAATCTTTTTAAGGGTGCTCAGTTGTTAATTTATATTATAACTTATATATATATATATATATATATATATATATATATATATATATATATATATATATATATATATATATATATATATATATTTGTATACAGGGTATAACTAAAAGTCAATTATTGGTGAAGTTTTGTTCAAATATATTTTTTACTGCATTCTCAGAATGCTTCAAATACTTCAGTAAAATACAGTTTTATCAAAACTCCACCAATAATAGACTGACAATAAAAGTTAAGTTGTCAATAGATTTGTAATAACATTGATTAAAGATTATTATTTTTGTGTAGAATTGATGAACTAACAGTTTACAAGATCTTTTTATTTAAAAAGTACAAACGACCGCCATTTTGGGATGGGTAAAGATAACTCATTGACTATTTTTATACTGTTTAACAGTGTTAATTTAAAGAATTGTGAAAAACATCAAATGAGCCAGATAATTTAATGATTGAGTGCATATTTATACGTGTAGATCAGGCAAACGATGGTTTAGAGTTCAGATGAGTAAATTGATCATCTTATATTACATTTGATATACTAATTTATTAATTTTCCCCAATAATCTAACTTCAAAGGAACCTAAATATGTCGACACAATACTTGAGGACAAAGTTTTGTGGAGATTGTATGCGATAGGTTCTATGCTTGGTCTTTTCCATGCTAACATGTTGTCCACTCAATGGTTTCAATCGGCGTGGTCACTATTGGAGAAGTTTGGAGTGTCCATGTTGGATGGTAGTCAGTGTCCGGATGTTGTATAGGGGTGGAAACTGAGTATCAGGCTTGTCAATTAACCGAAAATCAGAGCAATACTAGTGGTTCCCTTAGTTGCCCAATAAATGACCTTTCTGAGTATAAGTCGAACTCAGTGAGTAACAAGACTACACAAATCATCCATTCTCATTCTACACTCATGTAATCATTCATATTTGCCTTAAAATACGCACAACTATGTGTCAGCATCTTATATCTGAGAGGATCTATATTCAGTGACGCTAATGCCGTTCTATGGGTTATCAAATCATCAAATCTATACAAATTATCTCATAAATTAATATTAACGAACAACATAATGACTTTGGGCAATTTTAATACTTAAAACATATATTTATGAGCTCTATGTTCATATTCCTTGACCGCGGTGATTCAGAGACCATGGAATACCTCAAGGAAGGGAACTGTGACCTTATCAGCCCTAGGTATGGTACGTCATCAATCGTCCCGCAGGACGTCACGGAATAATAAACCAAGACTACACCACAGTACTACTAATATGTCCAGTATTTATTTGAACCTCACTCGGCATAAGTCCTTGGTAACAAGTTGAATTACTAAACTGAAGGTCACAGTTGTAAATCTTACTATGAAGGCTGAATTGTACTAGATTTTTACATGAACTTTTACAGGGGAAATGATATTTTTGTATGAGTATTTGATGATCGTCATCTTAAAACACCTGGGTTGATTCTTATTGTCTAACAGCTTAAGATAAGGATCAAAGTTATGGTGGGTTAGGAGGTGGAGATATATTCAGTAATGAATTTGAGGAGATTACAGATTACGTGATGGGGAAATTGAAAGTGAAGGTGGTGTATACAAGCACCGTCGAGCAGAAACTGTGGTTTTGATTTTGAAATTCGTGATTATGAAGTTGGTGACCCAAATTATGTAACGATCATCATGAAGGTTGTCTTAATGGTGGTGGTATTAGTGAAATTGATGACTAATTGAACGTAATTTTTGAGATGGTCGATATGAGAACGGTAGATATCAGAATAGAGAGGGTTCGTAAGATGTCACAATGAAGTGCCTGCCTTTTCATGGACGAAATATCATTCAAGGATTATTTAAATACAGGTCGTTATAACTGTTCACAATAGGGATTTAATTCATAAATAGTTATGTAACCCAACATACAGATATGGCACTTAGGGCCCACTCACTCAACCTTATGTACATGACAGAGTACACTCATTTCACCTTATGGATATGAAACGTAGGGTACACCACCCCACCTTATGGACATGCCAAAGTCCACTCACCCAACCTTATGGACATGACAATTAGGGTACACCACCCCACCTTAGGTGCATGGTGCTTAGGGTCCTCCACCCATCACCCAACTTAGAGCCTATCTATCCATCTCTCCTTACAAACCTATTACTTATGAAATTATATTGGATAACAATTATGGCTAAAATGGTGGGTCATAGACTAAATAAAAAACATGTGTAACTATAAGGGAAAAATTAAAAAAATGTGTTTTAGGTTTTTTCCAATGTTTATACTTTTCAGTTACAACTCAACCATCCTCGATGGTAGTTTCTATGGGAAATGTCTACTCATCCTTGTTGTTTGATCAATCAGATGTACTGGTATTTATTTGTACGGCAATACACGCATACGTCTTTATAACATTTATCAAAATTTTAATTTATTTATAAATGGTTACGAAAAACATTTCCAAAGGTAGTATGTTTCCTTTATAATATAATTTCTTTACTTTAAAAGTTAGTCTCAGTAATACGTTTGAATGTTACGCAACACAATAACACTGTCAAAATAATTTCGTTATTGACATTTTCTTGTGTTTCTTGTACAATATTTTAACATATACGATAATTCTACTTCATATATATTTTTATATCTTTATATAGTATTTTAACAATACATTTATATAGAAAATTTAAGTTACTTATATTATTTAAGAAAATTTGAGTTTATAAACCAGGTAAAAGAACTTAAAATGACAATAGCAAAACCACCTACGACCGCATGTCACTGTTTCACAATCAATTGTGACCCATAAAACGTTTTCATTTATATTTAACATTTTTCTTTAGTACGTAGAGAATAAATTCAGAACTAATTTAAATAAGAATCCAAACAAAATTAAATATTTTTAAAAGGAAGTAGGCCGTTACAAGTAGAGTGTCCAGTCCCTGGTGCAGGTGTTCGGTTCGGCCAATCTGTCCACACTGAATAATAGATCACTTCAACACTCTCAACACTTTCCTCCACCCAGGACCCTTGTTCTACAGGGAAACAATAAAATAAAGTTCCATGTCCTACAATCTTAATCCGGAGTGACTTTGACTTTCAACTATAGACTTCCATTATTTACCACTGCAGCCAACACTCTGAGGGGAATACTTTGCCTATCTTACCGCACATCTCCTTTCTTATTTAAACTAATAAAACAAAGTTTATTTATCACTCTGCTATATGTTTACTAGATCAATTTTTATATTTATTTCATAAATTACTCTCCATTAATGAGAAGGATCTACTCGCAATACATTATACGGAGCCAGATCTAGAGTTTTTTTGTCTATTTAACTTAATCTTTAAGTCGAAAATTCACAAGGTAGGCTGATATAGCGTGTTTTATTGCAGTATTAAACACAGAAGGAGGGGCTGAGACGAGAACTGCCGAAGTCTCCATGCTGTGTAATATATTTTATTTTGTAAGTTTTTTTTAATTGTGTAAATTAGCAAGGCATATCTGGATGTTTACGTTATCCCTACCCATGGCTTATCCGACTACCATTATAATTGCATCGGATGGCATTTTGGAAATTATACATGCCCTTAATAAATGGTGCAATGTGAATATCACCAAATTAAATATTGACTAAACTGTTGAATCATTATGCAGATTATATATTTTTCATAACATATTATATTTTTAACTCATTTTCTGTATTTATTCATTGTCAGCTGATTCATGTTTGTTGTAATTGAGTTGTCATTTACTATAAACGAAAGAATGTAAATAATTATTTATTGCTCCCTATAACCATTGATTGTATACAAATACACACACATAGATTTGTGTATCAAATTATCAGCTGTTTTTGTGGTTTATTGTGTAGTCCCGAGTAAAAATACCAACCCATGTATGAGGTTGTAGACCTCACTAATTAAACAAATTTCAGGCAAAAATATTCCTATTAGATGGGATACCTATTGTAGGTGTATATAATCAATGATATAATTAAGACTTGAAATATAGGACAAAAAACCCTCCACAATTTTAAGAATATAAATATGCTGAAAGCCAGATGCTAAAAAACAACAGCTCTAAACATTTTTTTCTTAGCCATATTTACATAAATTAACTACTGTAGGTCAATTTGAGAATTTTCACATCAGTTTTATAACCATATAATATTTAAGAAGAATTGGAGGGCTTCCAAATTCATAGGGTTCGTTGGTTGACAAGCCCTGCGATCCATGGCCTCCTCTAGGGGACACCATTGCGCGCTTCGCGAGCCAACCCGCCACTCGCTGCGCTCGAGACACCTCGGCCTCCTCTAGGGGACACCATTGCGCGTTTCGCGAGCCAACCCGCCACTCGCTGCGCTCGAGACACTTCGGCCTTCGTCCTCGGCAAGTGACTTTTGACAACGAATATTGGTGGTTAAACTGTATTAAGTAAAATCATAATATTACATTTATCTACAGTACATTACTCACCTTAGGCCTACTTGCATTGCTCTCAGAGCACTTTTTTCTGTGGCGTTGCTACATATTTATTAATATAAACAGCCAATGATATTACTTATCCTATTTAAATAGCGGTTATTTAATTTCATTTTGTTTAACAGCTGGAAGATGTATAGGAAGAGTGTAATTACGTGACCACTCTTAATGCATCAATAGGTAAAATGTCAGACATACAAAATAAAAATGTTTACTTAATTACAACACATTTGTTATTATTTAAATCAACGCAATGTTATCATTTAGGGGCAGTTTATACTATTTATGAATATTTAATCAAGATGAAAATACTTTAGTTTTCCTAATTAGCCTACAACAAACATTTCTACCAAATTTCAGCTCTGTAGGATTACGGGAAATGGGAGAGTTAGTGATGAGTGAGTGATGGCTTTATCTTTTATATATAAAGATTGTGGGTTGATCCATGATACTTTTAAATGTCTGCTTCATACGGTCAAGGCGCAACTTGGGCATCACACTATAAAACTCTTATTGTAACACTCCTTGGTGAGTTAGGTCGAATACCTCATTATGAGACCATTTCTGTAACCCACCTTAGTGAGGTAAACTAGATAACAGATTATAAGCCCATATTTCTGTAACCCTTCTTAGCGAGGTCAACTCTCGAAAAACAGATTATGAGACTATTTCTGTAACCCTCCTTAGTGAGGTCAACTTGGATATCAGATTGTGAAACCATTTTTGTAAACATCCTTAGTGAAGTCAACTCGAATATCAGATTATGAGACTGTTTCTCTAACCCTCTTTAGTGAGGTCAACTCGAATATCAGATTATGAGACTATTTCCGTAACCCTCCTTAGTGAAGTCAACTCGAATATCAGATTATGAGACTATTTCCGTAATCCTCCTTAGTGAAGTCAACTCGAATATCAGATTATAAGACTATTTCTCTAACCCTCCTTAGTGAGGTCAACTCGGATATTAGATTGTGCAACCATTTTTGTAACCATCCTTAGTGATTTAAGTCAACACGGATAACAGATTATTAAACCATGTCTGTAATCATCCTTATTGAGTTAGGTCAACTCAAATATCAGATTATGAAACCATATCTGTAAACATCTTTAGTGAGTTAGGTCAACTCGGATACCAGAGTATGAAACCATATCTGTAACGCTCCTTAGTGAGTTAGGTCAACTCAGATATCAGATTATGAGACCATTTCTGTAACCATCATTAGTAAGGTCAACTCAAATATCAGATTATGAAACCATATCTGTAACCATCTTTAGTGAGTTAGGTCAACTCGGATACCAGAGTATGAAACCATATCTGTAACGCTCCTTAGTGAGTTAGCTCATCTCAGATATCAGTTTATGAGACTATTTCTGTAACCCTCCTTAGGTAAGTCAACTTTGATATCAGATTGTGAAACAATTTATGTAACCCTCCTTAGTGAGGTCAACTCGGATATCAGATTATGAGACCATTTCTGTAACCATCTTTATTGGGTTAGGTCAACTCGGATACTAGATTATGAGACCGTATCAGTAACCCTCCTTAGTGAGTTAGGTCAACTCGAATACCAGATTATGTGACAAAAACTGTAACCCTCCTTAGTGAGTTAGGTCAACTCGGATATCAGATTAGGAGACCACTTCTTAACCATCCTTAGTAAGTTACCTAAAATCCGAGTTGACCTCAACTCGGATTCCCGATTATAAGAACCTTTTTGCAACCCTCCCTAGTGAGTTAGGTCGAGGTGTAACTCGGATATAAGACCCTTTTTTTACCCTGTATGATGAGGTTGGTCAAGTGGGATATCAGATTATAAGACTCTTTTATTAACCATCCATGGTGAGGTAGGTCAACTTGGATACCAGATTATAAGATCCTTTCTTAACCCTCCATTGTGAGGTAGTTCAACTCGGTACCAATTTTTGTACCCCACCTTAGTGAGTTAGGGCTAAGTGTAACTCTTAATCTTCATTAGTGAGTTATGCTGAAGATCAATTCAGATATTGCCATAAAAATAACCCCTTTAGTTTAGACTAAGATTGCCTTCTGCATATCCTTTGGTAATTGCCAGATTAAGTTCAAATTTTGACTTTTGTATTTTAGCACTTGTTTGACGTCCCTGATTCTGATGCTATATTGTCACTCGAGGTTGTACTCACCTAAAAACTCAGAGACATTTTAAATAACATCAACTTGCCTTACTCACACACCATAGGATTCTTGCCACTTCTGATAGTCATAGCTTCAATTTCATGAAATCATAAAATCCATCAATGTGAAGACGTTTCATCTCTTTATTGAAGGAGAAGGATGTGCTTTATAAATATACTTGTATTAATAGCTGTTAAAAGTAAAAATTTTACTATACAGCAGTACACATTCTTGATACAATTGTAATATACAATACATCACAGTACATAGCAATACATAGTACAATTGTAATAAAACTTACAATTAGCCCCACACAACAAAATATATAACCTCAAAAGACCATTATTTGCAGTTATTATAGTGCATTACAAACATATACAGCTGTTTCAAACGGTTGAGGAGATCCAGGTGGCAGTGGAAGATGGCGGTTATTGATCGAACAGCTGTTGTGAATTGAACTAGGACACAGACTACTTTGCCTGGATACTTTGTGTTCACTGAGTTGTATTTGGTAATTATATTGTTTATTATTGAACACGTGAGTTGATCATCATGTAAACATGTCAAAAAGAGGAGGCACTAGTGAAGTTAACGGTTTTATATCGGTAAGTTGCCATTTATGTGTAAACATTGCAGCAAGTCTAATAATTGGTTGTAAGGAATATTTGCATGGCTCAATAACTCTTGATGCTTGAAAAACCTTGATTATTAATTGATATTGAACCGTATTTGATGTGAATTCAATCATTTATATTCCTCTGAACATCTTTGTTATTGTTTGTTTATACTGAAACCTCCATGCTTACCTTTGGTGAACTTGTAACGGACACTTTTCTAACATTCTATTTAATGTTTTAAAATGTAAGATTTATGTAAATGAAAATAAGAAATGTGGCTTTATTAACTGTTCTATGAGCTAGAAAAAGGAAAACACTAAATTAATGTATCAGGTATGTATACTTATTGCCAAACGATAGAGATGTTATAACAATTCTAAGAATTTGTGTAGTGACGCAATATTTACAACACAAAAAATAGCCGAAAAAGATGGGTTTTGTTGCAAAATAATTGCTGTTCTTGATAAATTTCTAAAATTGATTACGTTGGATCTAAGTTATAAATTGTAAATCAAACCTAAAATGAGTTTTATATATATAAATCAAAATGAAGCATGAATAACTTGATCTAATTGTAGAGGATCATGTGAAAGTTGCTTATGTTGAGCTTATTTATGAATTTGGTTTCTAAAAGTTACTGTCCTTAACATTTTGAATATTCACATCCATGTTAAATGTCCTAGTTTAAGTACTTCCCAGCAATTGCCGACAATCTTTTTCAGACTTTAATAGCTTCTGCACTTACCACAGATAGCTAGTAGTTCAATAAAACAGTAAATATTGCCTCAGGGCGCTTCACTTCGTTGCGCACTTCAACTGACAATCTCCAGTAGACCATTGTAATAATGTACTATGTATTCTAAATGTAATGTCGGTATATTATTTTTATGGGTATCAATTGAAATAGAAATGTTTTCTGCCAGTAAAAATAGTTTAACACAAAATTCTTTTAGTTATTAGTTAAAAAATATAGTATCAATGTTACATTTTATAAACGTAAACCTACATTAGGAAGCTTCATGATACACCTTATTCAGTAAATTATGAGGCAACTGGCACCCATTTTACAACTTATATATACTTTAATTAATTAAGGCTTTAATTTAATACTTTCACAAAAATCCATGAATGAGATTGCATTATTTGAAGATGAGAGATCAGAAATTGATTGTGAACGGCTCGGGGTATTTTATAAAGCTGTAATTATTTTTTAATATTTAAATGTTAAAAATTTCATTAACGTTTCATTATCAACAATTATATTTTTACAATTTAGACATTTTGACTTTTTACACTAATTCAACCTCCTAAAAGAGATAAAAAAATTATAACAAAATAAAAAATTATGGCACAGGAAATAATAGGCTTTAGATTTGTCTCCTTCACCATGACTTAAAAAATGTTGTTCAACTTTCAATACTGACTTAAGTTTAACTGTCAGGAATCAATATTTCCATTACGTCTTATTTTCTATCTATTATAACGAAAAATGCGTGATTTTTTTTATGTTATGACATCCAAGGACAGCCAACATGTTTGAAACATAGCTATGATCAATTGACACGATTTTAGTTCAGAGGAAATTGGTATGGTCAGCAATAAATGTTTTTAAACTCTATGTCAATGCATTCGCTGAGAAAACGAGTATACTTTTGGGAAAATAAGGTTATAGTTACCGGAAATCGAAGTATAGAGACGAAATGTTATGAAGATCAGTCAAGATGATCGGCTATAGTCGTTGCAAGAACAAGCATATAGAGGAAATAGCTTTCGTACGTGTATATGTGGGTGGGTGGGTCATCACCGCAGTACGCGTGTGAGTGGGTGGGTGGTTTTAGTACCACTGTATTTGTACGGATGGGTGGGTGAGAGAGCACAAAATCGTGATAGTCAAGCTACCGGATTTGTTGCTCGTTTAGAGCTACCGAGGGTGTACGTACAGCTTTAAAGAATTGCTGTGGACGCGAACAAAATCACAACCCAATTGTGCCACAGAGGTCTGTACTTGCTCAAATTTTATTCAACGTGTATACTGCTGACATCCCAATCACAAATTCTAGACAATTTATATATGCGGATGATGTAGCTTTAGCTTACCAACATAAGAACTTCATAACTACTGAAGAAACATTTAAAAGTGACCTGGCAGCCCTCGAAGAATATTTTAGAACCCGGAAGATGAATCCTAACCCATTTTAAAAACCCAACTAGCCTGCTTCCACTCGAAATTGAACATCTTCCTAAATGTTGTAAAACTCCATCATAATGAGCATTCACAGTACCTGGGAGTAACATTAGATCGATCGCCGTTTAAAAGCCATCTTCAAAAAACAGCAGCTAAAATTAAAATCAGGGCAAATGTACTACATCATATTGCTGAAACAACTTGGGGAGACAACGCATTCGTCCTGCGTACTACTGCTTTTCACTGGTTTATTCAGCTGCTGAATATAGTGCTACCGTATGGCTAAATAGCGCACTTACAAAAGTGATTGATGTCCAACTTAATAGTTCTATGAGAGCTATTAGTGGCACTCTTATGTCAACTCGGCTTCCTTGGCTCCCGGTACTGTGCAATATTGCTCCTCCAGAGATAAGACGTCAGGAACTCAAAGAACTCAATAAGATAAGGAATGCCCCGCACCTACCTATTATACAGAATCTCCCACGTCAGAACGGTCGCTTAAAATCTCGAAATCCACCTCTACGTATTACTTTCCATTTGAGCAGATCAAACTTCTCGCCCAATACCAGCTTGGCCGTAGCGTGGAACAGTTTTGTAGGTAACAATTCCTGTAGGTGAGATGAACCTCCCTCGTAGGGAGTGGACAGTGTTAAATCGGTTCCGAACTGGCGTTGGCAGATGCCATTACTGGAAGTATAAATGGGGATTTACAGTAGATCAGTCATGTGATTGCGGGGAGTCTATCCAAACAATAGATCACATAGTTACAGAGTGCCCCCTGTGCTCTTTTCCGGAGGGATTGGTCAGCATACACAGATTCAGTGAGGCAGGTGTTAGATGGGTCAATGGATTGGACTTAGCTTTGTGAGTGGAGATCACTTTACATTTTATAATCAATGAATATACGCGTATAATCATGACTTTTGGATATTTATCCAAATATACATCGCAGCTTTATAATTAACAAATGGTAGCTGACAACAAAACATACTATATACAATATGTATACTATATACAGTCTGTTAACTCAATATCAAGTAAAGTAAGCAACGAAACAGTGTAGGATGGGACAAACCTGACCAGGAACTTACGTGTTCGTCATTACGAAACAATAATACATTGCAGTATATTATTTTCCAACAGTTTTCATAACATTATTGTTTTTGGGACGAGTACGTCGGTTAAAACAGAATGTCGGATAGCTCTATGTCGGATAACGAGGCTCTAATAACATCAACAGTTATAGTTATGTCATAGTTATTTCATGATTATGCCTTTAATATCGGCTATGACGGCTCCTTTCCAAACCATCTGTAAACTACGTATGTAACTGACATAACCAACGGGCTCAGACTTGTACATGCTATTAATGTCCGTATAAACCTGCCTTAGAAAACATTCAAACTATTGGTGAAGCTTATTTACTCCTGAACATAAGGCATTTTTCATTATACAGTCCTCGGGTGTCCAGTTACCTTTCGTATTGCATACTGCTTGAGACCACCTTACTCACTGCTTGTAATCTTAATAACAACGTTCAGAGCTCACTTTATCTTCCACCATTTGAAAATAACTATATATTCTATGTATAAAACAGAGCATTATAAAAATAACACATAAACTGTAATAGTAATGGTAGAATTATTCACATGAGATGTTGATGGAAACTACGAGATAATACAAGTTAATTCTATATATAAAATTGTGGAAGTGAATTAGTCCTCATAAAATGTCCCAATTAAATTCATTTTAAAGCTTAAGAATTGAGGATTGTGGAAAAAATATCAAAATTGAACAAAATTACTTGAGCTTTACCACTCTTCAGCTTCATAATTAAATTTAAATGGACTAACAAAGCCTAAAACAATGTTCATATAAGATAACAGTTTGTGTCACCTTTCTTTGGCCCTATAGAGATACACGTACGGTGATGATCCTCCCACCCACGCTACACGTACGGTTATATTGTATTGACCCACCCGCCCATCCATATACTGTCCAATGATTTTCTACCCCTGCAGTGTTTTTATTAGTACATATAACAGCTTTTAACATTGCGTGGTATTTTAGCTTGGATTCAAAACCATATGATTGTTTTTTGCATCATAAAAATCGTTATAAAACAAAAACAATCTTATTTTCTTACTATTATAAAAAATCCAATAGTGTCTGTCTATTTATCAGTGTTACTCAATCACGCCAAAACTGCTGGGCCCATGCATTTGAAACTTTGCACTTACATTCTTAGGGTCTCTGGTTAACATATAGGCCTATCTTTATTTTGAAATTCCAACAGGGCACCACCCCAGGGCTCTAAGAGGTGGCCTATCGATGTAAGCCCTACGGCAATACCAATTGACAATAATTGTTAATAATAGTTTCCATGGTAAATAGAAAATACGGTAGGTATCACGACGAAGCTGCGCAGTAGACATGTGACGTCACATGGGGGAAATCTGCTAATTTGTTTATTCTATTAAATACTGGTGACTAAATCTACCAATAACATGGAAGCATTCAGCTAAATAGAAATCAAGCCATTTACCACTTATCAGCTGGAATTGTAATTACGGGAATTAGAACGGTATTTTTGTGTTTATTTTTGCCGTTTCGCCCATGTAACGTCATGGAAGATGCGCGTAATACCTACCGTCTTCTTTTCTAGGTACCGTGTTCTGAAGTACGAGTTACCGGTGTTCGTAAATATCGTACCAAACCAAACCACAATATATCTCATCTTAAACCCCCTACGAAGGACGGGGTGCATCAACTCATAATCATTATAATTTATGATCCAAACAAACAAAGGGCCCCTACGTGTCATATATCAATGTGTTCAGAAAGATGTGTAGTTCAATAATATGCTATAAAAAAATTATTACAAAATTAATTTTTACCCTATCGCCTCCCCTTAATACCATCGCTTTTTATAGTTATTTTTTTTTAATTTAGACCTATATTTAAAAGTAATGCAATGTAGGCTTTCATGTCATTCACCATCTACTAAGTCGTGAATAAGGAGACAAGGCACAACGAATGATCTGCACTCATCTCACTATATGAGGCAATACTACGAGCGTAATCCAGAAAGTAACCTCCGTTTTGAAATAAAGATATAAAATATTTGTTATGTCACTTTTAAGGTCATCCTGTTAATGTTAGGAGTCACAGACCAAAACCAAAGTGACACGAGCGCAGGAGTGACGGAATAAGCACGTTAAGTGTGCAGTGGTGTCTCCTAGTGTCTTATTAATTATTTGTTAGTACCGTTCTAACATAAACATTAAATTGAAAATCTGCCTTGAATCAATTGAAGAGCAAATGTGGACCAGAAATAAATGCATGAAGTATTTTGATTCAATAGTTCCAATTGGGCCTAAATAAGCAACGTTTGTAGGTTAATTAGCATAGACAGAGATTCGTATGAAGTTTGACTATCTCTTTTATTAGAAGAGCGGTTATCTCTCTCGTCTTGTAATGAAAGTCTTTTTCCGCAAGTGAGTGGCAAACTTTTGTAACTGTTTCTAACAAATTCCGATTCTGAATTAAAATGAGCGAGTTGTATACTTCAACTCTCTGTTGAGCCAATCCCGGATAAAAGTTTGTAAATTATTTGACTTTCTGCCAAGTTAATAAGTAGTTTCGGTGTTATCTACACAAACTCTAAAACGTACTCTGTATGTTTACACTTTGTCTGTGTAATCGTTTATAATGTTATAAGTTAATACTCCGTCTAAATTCGTGATAGTTTTAGTATTAACAAGATAATTTATCATTAAGTGTTGTGTCAGTGTTAAAATTAATTAGAATTTCGTGGATAATCCAATTACTATGAAATTCGTAGCCAAAATTTAAAAAATGTTTGGTTCTTAAATGTTCTTCTTCTAAATGATACAAAATTATTTTCAAGCAACTATGGAGCTTTACGACCACTACTCCCCCCCCCCCCCGTTAATTTCTACCACTTGATAAATATTCTATTGCTCTAAAAACTGTTCCACAATAATTTTACGTCCACTGCGGTATACCTTGTCCGCTAGGAATCCGATATCGCTGGCCTTATGTTATCGCTTTCCAAGAACTTACACTTACTTGGCATTCGGCGGTAAGTCAATCATTGGATTTACCAGTTTGTGATCAACTTTAGTAGCCACCTAACCTAACCTGACCAATCCTACCGCAATTGTGATAAAAAAGTAGTGGTGGTGAAGTAACCGGAACAGTAGTGGCAGTGAATTGACATAAAAAAGTTCGCAGCTATAAATAAGGAAACGTTTGTTCATTATTTATTCTGATTATTCTTTTTAGTTGGTTTCAGTATAGTTCGTCATACTTTTCATGAACAGTATTAGTTTTTTACGTACAATATTTGTTGTAATTAAGAAAAACTATCTCCAAAATTAAACCCTTTTCTATTTATCAAGCTACGCTATTAAATCAAGTTATAAACAGCCAACCCTTCATAAAATGTTACCAAACAAATATTAACTAAATATGTAAACAATCATTATTACCATTTTATTAAATACCGGTAAGTTAGTACTCGTATTATGTATGTTAATTATAATTAGTTTGTTTCATGTTTACTGTTAAAGCTTTGTTTTGATTCTAGTCCATTGCAGTTTACAATGGTCCTCGCTGACAAGTGATCTTCACTTAGCGAGGTCACCATTAACGTATAAATTTTAAATAAATAATTATTTCATTTTTTTTTTTTTAAGCATCTTACCACGACTTACAAGGAAACCTGCGCTTGTATATTTTGTTCAATTATTTTCATGTACTGAGTATAAAATACTCTATACTTAACTGTTTGAATGTGGTAATTTAAGAACATGTCTGTGTCCTTGTGTGGTAGTGACTTGGCTGATATACATTTTTAATCGCTGCATGGATAAAATATATACTGCACATATTATTTTGCACCTTGGCCTGTTTTCCTGTACAAAAACCTGCGAACTTCGTATCATCGTAAATATAACCCAGTTAAGATATTTGATCTGCTTTTATGACTATATATTCAAGCTATTATAATACCAAGGCCGCAATTAGTAGCTTATGTCGCAACAAATGTTGAAAGAGATCAGCTGATAACCACCGGCTGTTAATTTGTCATTGGGCTATTAATTAATGACACCTTCTTAGGAATAGTCACCCTTGGTTTGTAACAATCAGTACATTCGTTCATATACACTCGTCACACTCATTCGAATAACATACTCGCCCGTATCTTGACGATCGGCGTCTAAAGAATAAATAAATAAAATAAAACAATATATATATTGATTTATCTAACTCCAATGTTAAAGTGATTTGTGTTCTTTCCTCCAGTTAATTGTCGTTCAAGGTTGTATATGATCAATTTCCTTTACTAGAATTGTCTCCCAAAACAAGTCGCATTACATGTGCCGCCACAAGTTACTGAAGGGAAATGGCCTGTAACACGTCGTGAGACAAGTGCCGACCGGGGACAAAGATGTGCCAAGCACCTGAGGCACAAGACATGTACACCGACTTTTGAATACGAAGAACGTCGCCCGATCTGTGCTTGGGAATTTGATGTTAATAAATCAGCTGATTTAAATATCGTAGTCTTAAAAATATAATAATCTGCTAAAATTTATATATACAACTGTACATTTTTAGTTACAGCAACTTTTAATTACTTTCAGTCTCTGTTAAAAACGTTTTTTTTTCAACCACACTTTTCTTAAGAAAATAAAAATCTAGCAAGAATACATCTAAAATCGTACTAAAGATTAAATGATATTTTTGAAGTATGAGTAGTTTGCATTGATAGCTAACACGTGTTGATTTATTTATTCATACATAACCTCGAAGAGAAGCATGGATCTGATAATACTAACAGCTTTATAATGATTCCCAGGTCCCAGTTTTAGTTGTCGAGCATATACTTTAGTAAATTTACAAATAATTTTAAGGGGACGTTAAAAATTCCGTACTTTTGCTTGACTTATTTTTCACATTAGTGGCGAGTGATGTAACCCAGTTACTTGGGGACAAAGTGTTGTAGGCGACAGGCTCTATACTCGCACCTCTTAATACTGACATGGAAAGCTCAATGGTTGTCATCGTTGTAGACACTACTAGAAAAGTCTGGGATGTCCATGTTGGGTGGTAGTCAGTGCCCAGATGTTTGGGGTTAGTATCAGGCTTGTCAATTAGCTGAAAATCATACCAACACTACGTGGTTCGGATTCAGCGTTAAGCTGTAGGTTCCTTAGTTACCTTGGCTATTGGGCTGGGCCCTTAATGAGAAACAGTGAAACTCGGTTAGTAAAGAGACTGCACAGGTCATCTACTCATCCTACACTCATTTAATCATTCAAATCGCCTTTAAAAATGCACAAAAGTTGTGTCGGTGTTTCATATCTAAGAATCTTTACTTTTCTTTGAAATTGTTTAATCTGTTGCCATTTTATACTTAATTATGCTTGAAATTTGACATGCAGCATTATTATATGCTTAAATGGCTTTTGAAAATTATCAAACTTTTTCGTTGATGGTTTTGCCTCATTGAAGATATAAGAGCCAGTGGATAGTCTTAAGATGTAGTTTTATAACATAAATTTGATTCTTTTCTCTATTAATATTCTAAAGTTATATTTTTAAATGAAACATTTTTACTAATTCCACAGTTTTTAATTTTAGATTAATGCATTTTCGCCAGTTACGGCATCTTCAGATCATAATAACAATATTGTACAAAAATATAAAACATATGTTAAAAAATATACAATTTGTAAATATTAAATAACATTGATGGATAAGTAGTTAAAATTTAAAAACAAGGTTTTGAATTATTTAAGTTGTTTTCTAGTTCATTTCTAATCACAGGTAAAAATATATTATTAAAATTAACAGATGGTTGAGAAATACAGTCATCTTTTTTTAATGCCATGAACGCACTTTCAATTTTATTTCTCTTTTTCCAAGATTTTTCTTTATATTTAATAGACGATTCTTCAAATTTTATATTATGCTTTTTATCAATAGCATGTTCAACTAATTTTGATTGTTCAGTATTTTCAGTTTTAAAATTATGAATATGTTCCTTTATTCTTGTTTTAACAGGTCTTGATGTTTGGCCGAAATATGTTTTATTGCATTCACAATTAATTTGGTATATAACATTTTTTGTTGAGTGATTTTCATTTTTTGGTTTTAATTTAGATAATTTACTACGAAGGCTTCCTGATGATGTAAAACTTGTTCGAATATTAAATTTAGAATTAATTTTTTGAATTTTCTCTGAAAGGTTTTTAACATAGGGTATGACTACAGTTGTTACAGGTTTGTTTTCATTGACTTGACGATTGCGTGCTTTTTTAGGTTTATTTCCTCTCATTAATTTTTGAATAAGTGTATTGGGATAGTTGTTCATCTTTAGAAAATGGCACATTTCTTCTTTTTTGTAATTTTTATTTTCCTTTGAAGAAGAAATAAGTTCAATTTTTTGGAATAAACTTCTAGCAAGTCCAATTTTAACGTGTTCAGGATGGTTAGAAAAATAATTTAAATACTGTCCACTAAAAGTTTTTTTTTTTTTTTTTTATGATATAAAGAGGTTTCAAGAGTATTGTCTTCTGTTTTGGATATTAATATATCTAAAAACGGAAGTTTTCCTTCTTCTTCTTTTTCCATGGTAGATTTTATCGTTGGTCGTATTTCATTAATAAAATTTAAAAATTTAATATGTATATCATCTTGGTTTTCCATTATATTCTTTATAATATAATTATATTATAATTATATATAATTATATATATCCATTATATTCTTTATAATATAAAAGAATATATTCCATATATTCTTTCTCTTTTAAATAAAGGATTAAACTTTACAGTGTCAAATTGTAACTATTCAAACATTGATTTTGTTATGCCCACGGACTGCGCTGCTGGTTTACTTCCTCCTGAACAAGAAGACTATTACAGGGCACAAATAAGACAAGTCCTTGAAAATTCGAAAAAACCAAAACCTAATTTACCAACAAAAGAATTTTTGGCTCTTAAAACACTACAAAGTGATGAATCAATAGTTATTCTCCCAGCTGATAAAGGCAAAATAACCGTAGTACTAGATAAAACTGAATATATCAATAAAATCAATGAATTAGTCTCTACTGATGAATATGAATTATTAAAAAAAGATCCTACTAAAAAAATCGAACTACTAGTAAAAAATTCGCTTAAAAATGTTGAACACAAGATTAGTAAAACAAATCATGCCAAATTAAATCCAAATTTCTCTAAACCACCCCATATTTATGGTCTTCCTAAATTACATAAAGAAGGAATTCCCCTAAGACCAATTGTAAGCTCTATTGACTGCCCTACTTATCAACTTTCTAAATTTCTCCTCCCGATTTTAACTCCTTTATTTGGCAATTCTTTTTCATACGTTAAAAACTCTTTTGATTTTTTAGAAAAAATAAAGTGCTTGACAGTAAAACATTCAGACATTATGGTTAGCTATGATGTGTGTAGCCTTTTTACAAAAGTACCTGTAGCTGAAGCATTAAACATAATACAATCAAAACTAGAGAAAGATGAAAATTTAAGTTCAAGAACCAATCTATCTATTTATAACATTTTAAATTTACTAGAAGTCTGTGTATATAATAACTACTTCCAAAATAACCAACAATTTTATAAACAAGTTTCTGGTTTACCGATGGGAGGAGTCCTTAGTCCAATTATAAGTAACATTTTTATGGATTTTTTTGAAGAATTAACATTCAATAAATGGACTATCAAACCGAAAATATGGCTTCGTTATGTTGACGATATATTTTGTATTTGGGAAAACCAAGATGATATACATATTAAATTTTTAAATTTTATTAATGAAATACGACCAACGATAAAATTTACCATGGAAAAAGAAGAAGAAGGAAAACTTCCGTTTTTAGATATATTAATATCCAAAACAGAAGACAATACTCTTGAAACCTCTTTATATCATAAAAAAAAAAAAAACTTTTAGTGGACAGTATTTAAATTATTTTTCTAACCATCCTGAACACGTTAAAATTGGACTTGCTAGAAGTTTATTCCAAAAAATTGAACTTATTTCTTCTTCAAAGGAAAATAAAAATTACAAAAAAGAAGAAATGTGCCATTTTCTAAAGATGAACAACTATCCCAATACACTTATTCAAAAATTAATGAGAGGAAATAAACCTAAAAAAGCACGCAATCGTCAAGTCAATGAAAACAAACCTGTAACAACTGTAGTCATACCCTATGTTAAAAACCTTTCAGAGAAAATTCAAAAAATTAATTCTAAATTTAATATTCGAACAAGTTTTACATCATCAGGAAGCCTTCGTAGTAAATTATCTAAATTAAAACCAAAAAATGAAAATCACTCAACAAAAAATGTTATATACCAAATTAATTGTGAATGCAATAAAACATATTTCGGCCAAACATCAAGACCTGTTAAAACAAGAATAAAGGAACATATTCATAATTTTAAAACTGAAAATACTGAACAATCAAAATTAGTTGAACATGCTATTGATAAAAAGCATAATATAAAATTTGAAGAATCGTCTATTAAATATAAAGAAAAATCTTGGAAAAAGAGAAATAAAATTGAAAGTGCGTTCATGGCATTAAAAAAAGATGACTGTATTTCTCAACCATCTGTTAATTTTAATAATATATTTTTACCTGTGATTAGAAATGAACTAGAAAACAACTTAAATAATTCAAAACCTTGTTTTTAAATTTTAACTACTTATCCATCAATGTTATTTAATATTTACAAATTGTATATTTTTTAACATATGTTTTATATTTTTGTACAATATTGTTATTATGATCTGAAGATGCCGTAACTGGCGAAAATGCATTAATCTAAAATTAAAAACTGTGGAATTAGTAAAAATGTTTCATTTAAATCCATCGAAATTCCACCAAGTACCAAATAACGAAACTGTCAACCTCCTACAACAAGTTATATTTTTACTTAATGCAGTCTATGTTAAAGTATTTTAACTATAAATATTTGTTTGCATTCTTCATCGACTGCCTTGTTCTTTGTACTTCGTGGACCGAGAACAACTCTAGTACTCCCTTACAACATCATGGCACGCTCTGATTATGTACGTTGTACAACGATATAACATTTGTTGTTAAATATCATAAATTATGTTTGTAACTAACCATTCTAAAATATTACCTAGTAAGTGGAGTTTAATTTGTCAACCGAGTCAAGTTAAATGAGGAGGGGCGTTTTTACAAGAATAATTTTACTTCGATAT
This sequence comes from Stictocephala bisonia, assembly GCA_035578905.1. Lineage (NCBI taxonomy): Eukaryota > Metazoa > Arthropoda > Insecta > Hemiptera > Membracidae > Stictocephala > Stictocephala bisonia. The sequence continues at coordinate 2,853,982 of JAQJVL010000056.1, forward strand.
ATGACGCATTGAAATATGTTAAATATAATTTTGAAAACAAAATAGCTATAACTTACTAAACACAAATGTTAGTTTGTGTAATCAACCATATAAGGAATGAAAAGTCGCAAAAGTGCCCAGACTCTGATATAGGCTAATGGCACTCAATGTTCCTATAGTACATAATGTTGCCACGTTCTCATTTGGTCTATACAGGGTGGGTGTTTCAGGACTCTCTACCAATATTTTGAGGTATTGTTTCTGAGCTAAGAGTGAATCTAAATATCACATTTAATCATCCGAAAGTCCTCGTTACTCACAGAGCTACCATTTTGTTTTTTTCAAAAACTATTTTTTTTTCTAAAAAACCGTACGTTAATTTTTTAATTTGTTTATACACCTTAATAATAGTAGGGACAATATGTGAAAAAAGTGTTTCATTTTCTGAAGTAGGAATTCAAAATGGTGGCAATCCAACATTCTCAAACAAGAACAACTTTTAAAATAATAATCAAATAAAACTTACAAATATAACGTTTTTTAGACAATTTACAGACAAATCTAACGATACCCCATTTACTTAGATTAAATAAAAAATAAACCAGATATGACACTTTTTGTGGCATGAGCCAGTTTGTGCAGGTCAATGTACAAAATGCCAATACAACAATGTGACAATTACCTAGCCCCTAATAATGATTTTATAAGTTTATACAAATTTGTTTTCTGTAAATATTTAAAAATAAGAATATTACTTAAAACAACCTTATTCGTTTTCCCTTAAACTCTTTCTATGTTTTCGTTACATTCAGCAATGAAAAGTACTAAAGGAATTTTTTAAAACCTGATTTTTACTGAAAAAATAATTATAAATCCTAACTAAGTTAATAAACATTGAATAAATTAGCTATTCAACTTAGTTTAAACTATTTATTCAATTATTTAAATTAGTTTAAATGTATTCAATATTTATTAATTTAGTTACGATTTATTATTATTTTTTCAGTAAAAATCAGGTTTTAAAAAATTCCTTTAGTACTTTTCATTGCTGAATGTAACGAAAACATAAAAAGAGTTTAAGGGAAAACGAATAAGGTTGTTTTAAGTAATATTTTCATTTTTATAATCTTATTTATATTTATAAAAGTTTTATTTGATTATTACTTAAAAGTTGTTCGTTTGAAAAATTTTGATGGCCCCCATTTTGAATTTCTACTTCAGAAAATTTTAAAATGTTTTTCTCAGATTGACTCTACTATTATTAAGGTCTATAAAAACATAAAAAATGTTACTTTGTACAGTTTTTTGAGAAAAAAAATAGTTTTTGAAAAAACAAAATGGTGGCTCTGTGAGTAACCAAGGACTTTGGGATGATTTAAATTTTATATTTAGATTCACTCTTAGCCCAGAAAAATACCTCAAAGTGTTGGTAGAGAGTTTTGAAACACTCTGTATAAGCTAAGTTGTGACGTCAGAGGCCGACCTCCAATACAGAGTGATCAGTATAACTAAAAAATATTACTGTATTCTTTTCAATATAATTTTAATGTTATTTAAATCTGTAAATCTCTTTTTTCATGTGTTGTGGAGTTATATTTACTTAGTAACTACTAAATAATATCTACATTAAAATCAGTCACTTATATCAAATAAAATAAACTAGGGGACACCCCTGCACGCTTAGCGTGCCAACCCCAGTCCCTCGCTGCATTCTTTTTGTCAAGATGTGGCCGAATATGGATTTCGAATAAGTGTGACGAGTATATGAGCGAATGTAGTCATTGTTACAAACTACGAACGAATATTTTTTTTAATAAGTGTCATTAATATTCCAATGACAAATTAAGTAATAACTAAACAGACAAAAAGAGTTTAAAACCGAAAGTAAACGAGAGTCAAAGAGAAAGTAAACAAATTAATTTGTTGCCGATTGTGGCATATTGGACGCACTCAACATTAAATATGCAAAAGGTGATGCAGTTAGAGATAACTATTCGTTAATTAATTACATAATACTAATATAATGGATGACCACTCACTCCCAAGTGCCTCTGACTGTGCGAAATACCGGTAATATAATTCTTGAAGGTTGATACTAATCTACTCGTATTATTAATTTCCTTAGTCTAGTCAAACATTCTCCAGTCTCTCCAGAAATGGGGAGGGGGGCTTGTATAACGCAAGATGCAACCGAACACAACTTCCCATTGCATTCCAGACAAGGTTGGCAAGGCAAGGCTGGGCCAAAACTGGCCTGGACCACACCTTGCATCAGCTTCCTTGACAGTCCTTGTAATGACAGCTATAACATAATTCTAAACTGAATACCATTACTACCGTCACAGTGGTATAGTGTTGTAATGCAGCTACTTAGGGGCTAAGTGTTGTGGTGATTGCAGGCGATAGACAAGGTCTATACAAGATATCTTGTTCAACCCTTGAGCTACTTTTCTCAGTTCTCTTAGTACATACTATTATGGTCGCCATTGATGTGAACACACTAGAGGAGTCTGCAGTGTCCATGTGGTATGGTTGTTGTGCAGGGAAGAGAATTGAATTGTTAGTTTATCCGAAAATCAGGTGTATACATGAAAAAATCATGAAGAAAATCAGGTGTAGACCAAGTGGTTCAGGTTCCATGTATAACTCTAGGTCCCTTAGTATCTTAGCTATTGGATTATTAATAAATGGCTCTTTTTAAGAAACAGTGTGCAATTTCCACAACCTCACTTTTAGTCTTCTCATAAGTTTTAAAAGTCAGCCCTCAAGCAAAGTTTCACTTATTCCCCATCAAAAAATAAGCTCAGTCCAAAACCTGACTTACTCATCACAGGGAACGCTAATTCGATAATTTACCTATTTTGTTCATTGTTTACTTCCGTGTATCTATATTACCTAACTAGTCAATGATATTAATAACAATTTTAGTACAAAGTTTTTTGAATTCATTTTTAGTGTTTGTATCTGTAACATATTGTTACTCCAACAGGGTCCGAAATAAATAAGACGATTCCACTTCTGGCTACTAACTGTTTTTTTTATTTATATGTACTAAATAACTAAATTACACACTATGAAATATTTAAAAATTTAAATTACTATATAGATATCATTTTGACACTTAAACTAATCACTATCATTTACAACAATGAATGTCACTTATCAAACTCGAGTGTGTTCAACACAGTATCTTCTCAATGAACTGTCACTGTTAACACACTGTCACTAGACTGTCACAATTAAACCCTGTCACTGTCTCTTCTACTAACTCTGCCACTCTGTAGACTGTCAGTCACTCACTCACTCACTAGCTGAAACTGACTATCAGGTTGACCGAAGGGTGTCTTTATACATTGCAGTGGTGTACGCCCAGAATATTCTGGACAATCTGGACTGCCAAGGTGATCCTGGTGGATCTAGGCCTTTCTGGGCGCCAATCAAGAAGGGTCTGGATTCAATTACAGGTAAATGGACTGCCGCTCTACCCCTTCTTGGGAGAACTGGATTGGTCCATCAAACAGTTACCCACGCAGTGAGGGGGCGCAATAACATAGCTACAATACCGATTAGACTATGATTTTTCTGTGTCAATTTATTTTTATTCTTTTTTTCAACTTAACACTTGAGTGGAAGTTGAACACTTGAAGGCTAAAAGAAGTTGATCCACCCATAAATCAAGGCAGCTCAATAGTAGAATAATCCCGTCTGCTGCTGGAACCCCAACATATGCTAAATATAATACGCAGGTCTCTTACTGTCCAGCTCAGTTATACATAAATCAACTTATAGTTAGATATAGATTGTTTAATGAAGACCAGCCATGACACCCTAAAAAGAGATTTTGCGGAGAGTAATATATTTTTATTTCGACTTTATAGAGTTGGTACATATTATGCAATCAAGAGATTAAAAATGGCTGTTTATACGTCTTTTTCTTTTATAGGTTAGCTAAACGTTGTTCTATTTAGTTGCAAAAATTGCCAATCACAATTAAATTTCAGTACATGAAAAATACTGAGTAATGAATAACTCTTAAGTTTAATTTTAAAAAAAATACTAGACAGTAAACATAGAAAGAAAGTAAAACGAGAGACAATTATTGTATTTACTAAATTTTCTTTGGGCTTGTTGTTTCTCATTAAAACTAAACAGAGCAAACATTTGAATAATGCGTGGGCCTTTCCATCAAACAGACATCCAGCTCTGTGGAATGTTGTGGATTGGCTGTTTAATATTGCAGGTAAATGTAGACCTGCTAGACGACAAGTTAGATTAGCAAATTAATATTCAGGGCTGAGGAGTTTCAATCCCCACCCTTCATTTACCAGTAGTTATTTGATCAACCTCTCAAATATTAATTACACGTGTTTATCTACTCCAACCACTTCAACACACATGCCTCAACTGCCATTATACTACGGGACTATCAATCTTGCTGTAACAATTTGCGAATATGTCAGGTATAAAACTTTTTTAGCATCAATTTACTGCACAAGAATTTTTGTTTACATATGTGCCCTTAGGGTTTTTATAGATCCTGTACAACTAAACAAGCAACTGTCTTTTTCATGAATGAGTGGAAGGATTTTGCCTATAATTTTAAGCTTGAGATATCAGTTAGCATAATTCTTTTATAAAAAAAAATTAATTTAATAAATAATATATTAGATCTTAGTCTTTATGCAACTTAAAATAGAAACAACAACAATCAATTGCTTTTTAAAACCAGTTTATAAATAGAAAGTTAGTATAGTAAATATATACATATATCAGCATGTGATTTCTTATTGTTTAATAAACAATAGCTTTACTAAAATTAAGTTAAAACTTGTTAGATTAATGATTTACAGCCAAAATGTAATCAACACAATAGAGTCAGGACGATGGACTTTTGTAAAATGATCTGGGCCAGACACCATTATCTTCAAGTAACGAACCTTCATTTAAGAAATTAATTGGTGTAACCCTTATAACCAAATCATTGATTGGTCACATGATATTTTTTAATTTTTGTCATGAAAAAATATAACTTAAAATATTACATTGAATACACATTTTAACACCCTGATCATCGTTATATTGTTCTTAAAAACAAAATTGGATTTTGATAAAATTCAGTGGGTTCTCTAAATCATAGAAAGATTTGGAAAAATATTTTAAAAATTTATTTTTCAAAATTTTTCAATCAGTGGGCATTTTAAAAATTTAATTATAGAGTAGTGTTCCTGGGTCCCTGCAAAGCTTCAGCCCTTTTTTACCCTTGGCTTGCATGACAACTCACCCCATCCATCTCTGTCAACAGCTGTCTCCAGTTCCCAATTCCTTGTTAGTCGGTTCCTTAGGTGGAAGCGTGCCACTTCGGTATTTGATAGGTTAGGATTTAGCTTCCAGGTTCAGAAATATTCTTCAATGGTTGCAAGATTTCTTGTGAATGTTTCTTCAGTAGCTATGAAGTCATTGTGTTGGTAAGATATTTATGTGTGTAAGCAATATCATATTTGCATTTATAAATGTTTTAGACTCTGTGATTGCAATGTCAGCGGTATGCACATTGAATAAAATTGGAGCAATTATATACCTCTGTTGCAGACCATAAAAAGAGCTTTCATCACCAGCGAGATAAAGTTTTATTAGCCCAGCACTAAGGTTGACTCAAACATTTGCAAAAGAAATGGACAGGGAAGAGACTGTAGCACTTAAACAACAAACCTTTGCTCCATACTGTGTAATGAGCTGCTGTAATATCTACAAAAGCTGCTGATGTTTCAACTTCTTTTCAAACCCATTTCCGATGTGGGTTCTTGAACTGGTGGATTCTTGAACTGGGTCATAGTGTGGAACAGTTTTGATAGAGTAAATAAGTTCCTTATTAACGATCCGTCAATACCTGTAGGTGGGATGAACCTCCCTGGTAGGGAATAGACACTGTTGAATTGCTTCTGAAAACATGAGCAGATGTAAATATAGGAAATATAAATGGAGATTGACAGTAGATCAGTCATGTGATTGCGGGGAGTCTATCCAAACAATGGATCACATAGTTACAGATTGTCCCTTATGCTCTTTAACGGAGGAATTAGCCATCATGAACAGAATAAGTGAGGCAGGTCTTAAGTGGCTTTGTAGATTAGATTCAGCTTTGTGATAGGAGATTTTTATATTTATTAATATTTAACATGACTTTTGGATCTGGTTCCAAATACATATATCACAGCTTTTTTAAATTAATAAATGGTAGCTGACAACAAACCATATGATATATTACATATAAAACTTGTTATTTTCTTACTTCTCCCTCAACTTCCTACTCCCATCTTCTTCTCAGCCTTCCTCTTCTCCATGTACCATCAGTTGTTCCACCTGGTATAATATTTGGCATCATAGAAAATTTAAGAGTAGTAATTTTTAAAAAAACTTTAACTTTTTTGTAAAACTAAAAAAAAAATCACAAAAATACTAAATGTGATAAAATGTATTGAAGAAAATAAGAAGCGTGTTTGTTTATAAAAAAATTGACTATAAAATTCAACTAATCATTTATTTAAAAACAGAAAAATAATATGTATCCATGTTTAAATAGCTGTAGAACACTAATAAATTCAGATGGCTGTATTGCAATGATAGGTGGTGAGATGAGGAATGTAGTTCCAGAAAAATGTACTATTCCTAAAAACTGTAAAGCTGAGTCAATTTGATTGGAAGCAAAAAACAGCTGACTTATGATTTATATTTAGCCAAAATAAATATTAAATAGTACAGTGTGTCAGGTTCATTTTAATAAACAAAAGATCATGATTTGGAGAAATGATATCATCCACCATGTTTTATTCTTAGTTTAGATCTAAATTATGATTCACTCACCGGAATCCGTATAGATTGATCAATTTTTTACTCAGTTGGACGGTCTTAGTTTTGGAAAATGGTTAGTGCCAGTATTAAGAAAAACTTTTTGTTACAATGGGAGCGGCTGTTGCTAAAGGGCTAAGGTGACAGCTTGCCTTGCAATTGGTCCAGGTTCAAATCCCGCTAAAACCCTTATCAATTTTTGCCCTGCTGCTCCCGTGGTTTGAAAATTGTATTAAGCCATTGATTCCCAGGTCAAGTATTAAAGAGGGCTTCTTAGCCCTAACTTCACCTGTAAAAAAAAACTAACTTTACCTTTTTACTATTTTTTAACAAACAAAGGTCACGCACACAGCTATATGCCTCCATATATAAAATTTACTTTCTCAGCTGCCTTAAGACTGCTTTAACATTATTTTGTGTCATAGTATATCTTACATTATATCACAGGTTAATAGTGCTGGACCCAATGATTATTAAAGTAACAATGGATTTTCCAGTCCAACATGATCTGTTATGTATGGTTTCATAACATATTTAGTAAGAACACATAAAGCTGCAGTATAAAATTCACTATGTTCCAAATCAATTGATCCCGACATATCAACAGCATTCCCAACTAATTTTTCTTTAACATTTATGGTTAGGTTTTGTTTACTGTGTTGTTTGAACCAAAATTTTACAAATGTTTGAACTCAGTAGTATTATCTAACTTTTCCTTTGAAGTTTTTGAATTTAAGTCATGGAACTTTAAAACTGTTCACTTACTCCATTGTTTATGAAATACAAATTTAACTGAAATAAAAATAACTTCAAATTCATCTTAAAAATAGATTAAAATTATTTTATTTACCATAAATCTGTGAGGTCTTACTAATGAAGTCATTTACTTATTTTTAGCTTCGCACAGAAGACAAGAAATCTATCAGAAGGAAAGAGGATAATGTTAAGAAAAGAGAAACCGATGGAACTGAAAAAAAGACACCAACCCAAGATAGGCCAAGGATGAGTGAGGGGCTGATTAAAAAGGAGTCATCTAAGAATGTTGAGAGGAAGGACTCAAAAAATACTGTTGTAAAAGGGAAAAGTGATTTTAATCTGTCCAAGAAATTAGATAGTAAAACTACCAGTTCTTCAAAAACTTCTCTATCTTCAGTAAAACCAAGAAGGGCGTCACTTCTAGAAAAGCCAACTGTGTCATCGAGGGATGTAAAAAAATCACACTCAGACAGTGTCTCAAAGACCAAGGAACATTTTTCATCCCCTTATTTAGCAGGTACTCTCAATTTTATACATTCATTATCACAATTAGATTAACATATTAGCAAATCTCTCGCACTTTATTGCAAGAATTGCTATTGCTATTTACTATTTATCTATAAGAATTTAAATACCAGTTAGTTAGTCAAATATATAACCATATAATATATTACAAAAAAGAACTGAAAAGGCACTTTCAGAGGAACAATCTTTAAGTGACTTTGAATTCTAATAATCTAAGAAAAAGATACAAAAATACAACATTCAAAATGCCAGTTTTTAGAAATATATATTATTTATTTTTATTTATTCTAGTGACGTCCAGTGTCAAGATAAGAGCGAATGTGGATTTCACGATTTCGAATGAGTTTAATGAGAGTAGATAGGCACTAGTGGTGCAGTGCTGTAATCCAGCTACTTGGGAACAAAGTGTTGTTTAGGCGATAGGTTCAATGCTTGGTTCTTATAATACGGACACAGCGTCACTCAATGGTTGCCATCGACATGGCCAATACTACATAAATCTGGGGTGTCCATGTTGGATGGTAGTCAAGGTTTAGATGTTGTCTAGTGAAGAGAATAATTGACTGTCATGCTTGTCATTTAGCTGAAAATCAAAATAATACAATGTTCGGATTCAACGTAAGGCTTTAAATCCCTTGATTGCCCAGGCTATTCGGCTAATAATGAATGTAGTCATTGTTACAATTAAGGCCAACTATTCCTTAAAAAGTGTAAATACTGATAAATTAACATTATGATAAGTATGGCGTGCGTCATGTATGGTATGAGTCATACAGGATGTTTCTTTTAAAACGCAACCCTATTTACAAGTACAGATAATGAAGATTTAAGATAATTAGAAGTTCATAGGTTGGTAGCCTTGGTTCCTCTTCTTCCTTGGCTATCAGTTGATTTACATTGTTGCATTGTTGTTCACTTTATTTGGGTTTCGTGCAATGTCAATAAGTTAAGGTTAGAAACATGGTTTTGAGCAAAGACCAGTGAGTGTTTATTGTGGAGGAATATTTCAAAACAAAATTGTACGTTTTATGTTGAGATCTTTAGAACAGTATTCTGAACCCATTGTGTTAACTATTTGAAGGCCTATTGTTAACCCATTTCAAATCATGGGTTCCATTTTAAAAGAAACACCATGTATTTGACTTGTAACTGGAAAAGCTTGAAAATGTTAAAGATTGCATCTATTAAAATTTAGTCCTATATTTTTTATAAAATAACTAAATATGACATTATGTTTATGATTATATATGCCTATGGTCAGTTAAAATAAATAAGTTGTATTTAAAATAAATAAAATGTTAACAGTTGAATGAGACAAACAAGAAATATTGTTAATTAGTTATTAGAAATATTGTTGATAGTTAACAACAAGCTTAATTTTGTTGAACTATCAATCAGTGGGCGGATTCTTTGCCTAAGTATATATCTTTTTTTACTAATCAAGTGTTGTTTATTTCAGGTTTGATTGCGCTGCAGTACATTTCTTGATATAAACCCTCTGTTTCAGGTAAGACTGTGCAACCAAAGAGTGTACAAAGTAACCCCCAGTTAAAAAAACAACAATCGCTACAACCAAAGGATTCACCTTACAAAAGTTCTATTGCTCAAAAGTCTCAACCTCGGACTAGCATTCAAGCCTCAGGAGACAGACTAAAAAAACCAAGTCAATTAAAAGAAACGCCTTTAAAGTCAAAAACTTCCTCAGAAAGCAAAACTGCCATGACTCAGAGTAAACCGCACAAAACAGAATCAGCCAAGCAAAAGAGAAATCCTGACTCTTTGTCTAGATCTAAAACAGTGATGTTGAACAGAAGTGAGAAGTCTATTGCAAGTATTCCTGAAGAAACAAAACAAGAAACTCAGATTAGGCCATTTGGGGAGATTCCACGTAGCAACACTTTCACAAAGGAAGAAGGAGCTCCGAACAGCCTTGTCAGTGACAAGTCTATCAGCCAGGAATACGACTCTACCAAGAGTGTTGGTCCAGAGGTCAAAACTAGTGATGACCAAGACAATGTTGATGGGTACAATTATGATGACGATTTTGAGGCAAGTGGGAATAAATGATTAGTGCTTGAAATAATTGTTTATTTTGTATTTTTTAAAGCTCTAAAATATAAAGATTAATCACAATTTTTGGTTAGTTTATTTTATTGTTTATATGATTGAAAACAAGAATAATTTTACTATTTTTATGGGTTTTCATTTCTTTATGAGTTGAGTGTGTTTAGAAAGTCACCCAAATAGTACGTAGGGTGGTCAGGAGGACCCATCATGTGGATTTGTACTCTCTCCAACATGAGGGGTGATAATAGGGTTCCCAATATGAGATGGTCTCTTTACTTACTCAACCATTGGACAGGTGTAAATGATCATGAACATTTATTTTAACATGAAGTTTTTTTTCTTTTTTTATAAGTAGGAAATTTAGAAGGAGTTTGTCTGATTGCGAAGATTTATTTTAAGTTGTCTTAGTATAAAACTTAAAATCAACATGATTTTTTTAGTATTATGCATAATTTAAAATAGTGTAACTAACAATTTAATGACAATTGATATTTTTTGTTCTATTTTTTATTTTTACTCATATTGTTTTCATCCTCTTAACAGATGTTATTATTTGTTCATAACAGCGTTTTCTTGGGACAGCGGCAACTTAAATACTAAACTAGATATCAAGTTCCATTTCTTAAATTTTGAAGGCAAAATAAGTATGGACAACTTGTTGGAAGGGATTTAATATAAGCATTCATATTTTGAAATTATGAATTTGTAAACATTTCTATTCATAAAATTTTTTTAATTTTATAGTTTTTTATTATTTAAAACTATTTTATGTCATATTTTTATAAACCCATAGTACATGTTGTAGATCATCTTATTCCCTATAAAACAAAAAAGTTTGAAGGCTTTATGTGATGTGTAAAAGAAGTTACGACTGTTCCCGTACTTGAAATCAAGCTAAAATTAAACTTTTGGAAAATGGAAAAAGCTAAAACGTGTCATTTTACTTATAAAATGCAATTGTACTATGCAAATAGTTATTATCAAATATAACGTCTTGTAATAATAAGGTTGTTTGTAATAATGCATTGTTGCCAATGCCAGGCAACAAAATAACACATGTGCAGTTCATCATAATGTGTTACTACAGTGACAAGTGCTATATGAAATGATAGTGTGCCCCTAAAGACCAAACTGGGAAAATATGTAAGTGTAATCAAGCTTTTAAGTGTAATCAAGTAAGCGGAAAAAAGCTTTGCATAATCAATTTATAAAAAATATTTATAAAGACTTTTTACCAATATTTTTACATTGAAGTGTTCAGAAAATGTTCTTTAATAATAAACTTAAATAAAAATAATAAAAATAAAAGTCATATTTTTCATATTTTCGCCATTGTTGGGTGGAGTACCCCCTTAAAAGGCCTGTACTCTTTTACTTTATATCCAATCATAAGAAATAAAATAATCTCATTAAAATTAAAATTATGACTGATAAAAAACTAAAATCTTGAGTTGATACTTGTGTTTGAGCACCCGTAGCCAAGGGGCAGTGGCTTGCCACGCAGCTGGTCCAGGTTCGATTCCCAGTGAGGCTATGAAGTTTTGACCCCTGTGCCACTCATGTGGTTCGAAAGGCAGTCAATGAGCCTGAAAAACAACAAAGCTCATTAATTGGGCATATCCATCAATAAAAGCCGTAATAAATGTATTATTTAAAATTATTATTAACAGTTGTATTTTTTTTATATAATGGTTTGGGTAAAGTTGCATATCCTCATATAGCATTGCTGGTGAATTAATGAATCAAGTTTTCAAGAATTCACTTTTTTACTTCATGCTAATTCACTTAAGGTAAACTGCTGACCATATTTTATTTTTTTTCTCACAAAATTATTACTATTTCTTTTACATTTCAAACTACCTATTTGGGAAAAGTTTTCATTAATAGACCTTATATATTATGTGACTAGTGCTGAATCGAAGAACCTAATGAACTAAGGTAAACTTGAAATCTTTCGATCCAACAAAAACGTTTTGGTGGATCAAACATAGATATTTACCAGGCCTAAAAAAATAGCACTTCTTTTTAGTTAGTAGTCATGTGAAAACTTAAATTATTGGAATTGCATTTGTTCCTTTTAAATGCATAGAACAGTGTGTGGGATGTCCTATAGGATGACTGGAGAAGGAGTGACATCATGACGCTATACTAGGAGGGAGGTAACAAATTATATAGTAACTATAAAGGTGTATCATTAATGAGCAAAGATATTTGAGATGGTTTTAATAGAACAAAGCATAGAATTGAAGAAGCTCTGAGAGAAGAGCAATATGGCTTTAGACCTGGAGAAATTCAGTTGATTTTATATTCGCCACCAGACAATCTTTTGCAAAATACTGGGAGTGCAGTAAGAGGCGGATAGTAATATCTATAGACATAAAGAAGGCATATGACTCTTTTAGTAAAATAGCAGTTTGGGAAAGTCTAAGAGAAATAGGAATAGACAAACTGTATGTATAACTGATAAAAGATATGTATAAGATAAGTGAAAGCATAGTAAGAACCAACGTAGCAAATTCAGAATGAAGATTGAAAGAGTAGAGTAGAAAGAAGCTTGAAGTAAGGGAGTGTGCTTTCCCCAACAATGTTTAATATGGTGATGGAAGTCATCCTAAGAAAGGGGAAAAACATAATAGGGGATAGAGTCAAAGAGATTATCTATGCTGATGACATTGTGATGTGGGGGGAAATGAAAGTGGGTTACAAGTGCAATTAAATTGGTGGAATGAACAAATGAAAGAAAGGGGGTACTATACATTAACATATGATTAGTCCTTAACATAGAGAAGAGCGTGGGGGAGGGGGATTGGCAGTAGAAAAAATGTAAATTTGGGTGGAGAATAAAGATAAAAAGAAGACAATTTAAAATGTTTTGGACTATTTTATATACTTAGTAGTAATGATGACAAGTGATGATAGATTTGACCAGGAGATTGCTATTAGTTTGGCAAAGGAACTACCTAAAAATTGTGAAATACTTAGTGTGGGATAAGAGAATTCGTAGGAAAGCTAAATTAATAATGTATAAGACGTATCATACATATGCAGCTAAGACTTGGAGGATGACAGAGAAATTGGAGTAGCATACAGGTGGGGGTAATGAGTTCATTGAGAGCAGTTAAGGGTAAGACAGAAGGGATTGAATTAGATATGTAGATATTAGGAGAGACATGGTGAAAGGAAGCATGAGAAAATGAATTGAAAATAAAAAATTAGGTGATATGGGGCATGTTAAGCTATTGGGAGAGGCCAGAATACAGAGGAAAATGAAAGAGATAGGAATTATAGGAAGAAGACCAAGAAAAATATGGATAGCCGACTGAGATAGGATATGGAGAGAGGAGCGGTGTGGGCTGAGGTCTGTGAGGGGGAGGTGTGGAGGGACAGAGATATATGGAAGTTGTATTAATAATTGTTTAGATGCTTTAAACTGGTTGTCTAGCTAAACAGGACATGAAGTGGTGTGATCTTATTAAATTATCTCTGAACTGCTTCTTTGTGTCTTACTCCAGGAGAGGTTATTGTTCAGAACTGTGACCAAATTAGTTGCTATGGGAATTTCACTAACTCATGGACATATTTTATTGTAAGTCAACCTCAGGTGCATGTGCGTTGTTTGTCATAACTTCTCAAGATACTGTTAAAGAGAGACCAGTATATATTACAACACTTTTGCTAAAAGATGTTTATGTAAAATTATTGCCTGCAGAAATTATTACTGTATTGCTATAAAAATTGATATTTAACTGCTTTGAAATATGTGGTTATGTGTTGTGGTAACTTTACAATGATTTATTACACATATATATATATATATATATATATATATATATATATATATATATATATATACAAAATATATATACAAATAGTTTATTAAACACTATGATAAAGACATTATATATATCATTTGGATTGCAAAGCCAGCTAGCAAATTAAAAGGGAGAGGAATAAAAATAAGATTGATAAATAAAATTTCAAAAAATTAAATCTAAAGTACAAAGTACTTGTGTCTCAGTGTTTAAATATTCATATATTGTCACAGAGCTAAATTCAGGTTTTTTAACCATTCAACAACTGCTTCTCCAATTGAATGAAGACCATTCCTCCTGAATAGAACACAATGGGCAGTCCTTAACTATGTGATCCATAGTTTGAATTTCGACTCCCCAATCACAAGTAGGGATGGTTATAGGGTCTGATATCAGGAACTTATTTTGACCAATAAATATATTAAAGTTAACACCCAGTTATTTTTGGCAAAAATTCCTTTGATATTAACTGGGAAGCTAGTCGAAATTATGGTTTTCTAGTGTTAAATAGGGCTTAAGTTGTGAGATATCTTGGGGGTAAAATAGGGGGTTCAGAGTACACAGGATCTTTTTGAATGCTCTAAGAAATGCCTCTTTGACTCTTATATCCGGATGAGCTATGTTATATAGCACTAGAAACCATGGTAGGGTGGTTGCATTGAGGGAACTTGATAGCCCTCATCACCCTTTAGTTGTACATCAACCTCTCTTACACGGGTACTGTCAAGCAACACGGGAGCACAATATTCAGCAGTGGAGAAAACCAGGAACAAAGCAGTATTATGCAGGACTTGTGCGTTGGCTCCCCACAATGATCCAGCAAGTCACTGCACAATCTCATTTCTGGTCCTCACTTCAGGTGCTATTTTCTGTAGGAGACTTTTAAAACAGAGAGATCTTTCTAAACTGACCCCCAAGTACTGTGGATGCTCATTGTGTTTCAACCTAACAAAATCTAAAAAGATGTTCAATTTTTGATTAGCTAGTTTACTACTAAGTTGAAAGCAGGTTACATCTGTCTTTCTTGGTTTGGAATTTAGCTTCCAGGTTCTATTGTAATTATTGAGAGTGGCTCGATCAATTGTAAGTTTTCATTTTGTTTTTTATAAGTTCTCATGCTGGAGACATACATGATCTTTTCAAAAATCTCACTTGAAGAATGTCCTTAATTTCTTAATAATACAAGTAATATACTTGCTTTGTTTTACAATGTAAAATGTGTTATATCATACGACAAGTGATAAGTTATTATTTTTACCATTGATTTACATAATAAGAAAAGAAGATTGCATTATTTTATTGCAAAATAAATTATTAATAAGGGTATGTTTTTGTTAATTTTCATCATAAATATTAGCTATATATTTTTTAATACATACTGGCAAGGTCTTACTTCTATGTTTTGTAATTGATATTTTACAAGTATAGGATTAGTAGTCCTATGCTTATACATGGTTTTTAATTTTTTTGCAAAGTGTAATTTTTTTTATTGAAATATACTTTTATGTTTAGCCCTGATTCAGATCATCATATAACAAAATATAAAATACAAAAAAAATAGTTTTTTAGTGATAGAATAAATTGATTAATAATTAATCACAAATAAAATACCATAATAATTTTAGGACTATGAGTCTGATTTTGAGGAATATATGGAATCAGATGAGAGCAGTTCAGATTTTGGGGAAGAAGAATACAGTAGTGAAAGTGATACCTCAGATGAAGATGAGGTAGAAAAAGAACATGACGCTGGTCCATCAGGATTACAAGAAAAACTTTCTTCAAATGAAAAGCAAGAGTCAAAATCTATTTTAAAGAATAAGGATAATTGCATAATATCTAGTGAAGCACTAAATGAAAGCCAAACTGAGAAAGAAAAACCTTTAACTGTGGAAGAAGAGCGAAAATTAGATTCTGGAAGCTATGACCTCGCGAGTATTGCTGACTTAAGAAGAAGGAAACAGATTCAAGATATAAGAGCTGCTATTGATAAAGAAAATGCCAGCATTGCCAGTCAGTTGTAAGTATAGATTATTACTGTAGTAGAACATTAATTGGTTCATAGTTTGTAGTGTATTTTTTCTAACAACCCTATTAGAAAGGCTACACAAGAGGTTGATAGTGATCAAATTTAAGTCAATCACTTGACAAATGTGACCAACAACTGGCAGGAAGCAGCAAATGATTTTAAAGAATTATGTGGACTTGTTTACTGTCAAAACCGAGTTTGTTGTCATGAATAGAATTTTGGCTTTTTCCTAATACTCTTTACAGAAATAACTTCCTCAACTGTTGCTGATTTATTTCACGTGTTGAATAACTGTATAATTTGCTTTAAATTTCTCCCACTCTAGAAAATAAAGCTGTTCTCTTATTTTTATTCTATATAAGCTGTATTGGTCTATTAAAATTTGTTGAATTTAATTTTCCAAGGTTCAATATACTTCATTATTACTTTAGTACTCCTATACTTTAGTGCCACTGTACATGTATGGGCGGGTGGGTGGGTCAGTGCCACTGAACGTGTATGGGTATTGCTGAAGTTTTGTGTATTGGGTTTTCTTTGTTTAAGTTAGTACTTTTGTTCGTGTATGGGTGAGTGGGTGGGTGAGTCAATACCACTGTACGTGTATGGGCGGATTGTCGGGTTAATACCACTGTACGACTATGGATGGGCGGGTATGTCAGTACCTCTGTACGTGTATGGGTGGTTACACAAAACAAGTAAAACGCATTAAACGACAATGCGTCCACTGACGTTTGAATACATTACATACGTAGTAGGAGCTTAAGTAAAGGAGAAAGTAAGTAGTAAAGTAATTAGAAAACGGTAATTATGAATATATTGGATTGATTATGAATAGGGTATCTGATTTTCTGGAATCTGAAGATCTGGGAAACCAGTTCAATCTGCCTACATGGTTGCTCAGTGAATAAAGCTTCAGACTTCTGAGGGCAGTTTCCTAGGTTCAAATCTCCAACTGAGCTAATGGTTGGTACTTCACTTGTTTATTGTTCACTAATAGGCCTGTAGGCTCATGTAAACTGGTGAGTTTAAAAAACAAAATCAACTCAGCAGATCAACCCTCACTCTCCACAAACACAGTTCTTCTCTGGCTGATAATCCACGTACCATCAGTATTTTAGCCCTAGCAGATTCGCTTTAGGCTAACAACTGCCACTTACTGTATCTTCCCTCTTGCACTAGTGGAGGGGAGAAGTATAGCAATAACAAGTCTCATAGGAAAAATTAAAGAGTGATTTGAGTCTCTACATTACACTCCTATTAATTATTTGTACTCAGTTAAATCAAAAAAATATTTATCTTATTTCATAGGCTTACGAAGCCAGTGACATTACTAATAACTAAAGCTTCCGGTGTCAAGGTGTTATTTACAGTATTTAAATCATAAAACATTTAACCCATCACAGCATGGTCAAAACTTTTGGTGATGTAAATACTGTAAATAATGTCTTTACATGATCATTACCGGAAGCTTTAGTTATTAGTAACAAAAATCTTTATTTAATTGAAGAAATGTTACTTAACTTATTCTTGGTTGTTCAAAGAAATCAAGAAAAATCAAGGTTGATAATGGAAGATGAAGGATTTGTGGAAGTGTTCAGTCAAGAGACTTCACCTACATGCTTAAATACTAGCCAACTTACATGTGAAGTAGGACTGATTGACTTCGCGTTTGCAAGGAAGCAGCAAATGCAAAAAAAGGTAAGCCAATAATGACTTATGGAAATATCAATTTTTAGTCAACACACGCTAGTATCATTCTGGTTGTATTGTTATTTAGCCCCCTTGCTGTCTGGTTGGGGGAGAGGACGGACATAATTGGTCGTTAGCTAATTGGACATAATTGGTTGGTTAAGTCCCAGCTTCATCAGCTAAAGGTTCTCAGTTCGGTCCCAATCAGAGTCGTAACACATTTTGAAAGGGATCACCTGATATCCACCGGCTGTTCATTTGTCATTGGGCTCTTAATTAATGACACTTTCTAAGGAATAGTCGGCCTTAGTTTGTAACAATGACTACATTCACATTTCTCTTGTATTTTCTCTTGAGTGTTTCTTGTATAAATATTCTACACTCATTATACTTATTCGAAATCTATATTCACCCATATCTTGACAATCGGCTTCTTAAGAATAAATAAATAAAAATGATTTATGCTGCTAGTGATCATGATTAAACAGGAGAGTGCAAGACCGACAGACGAGAACCCAAAACCAGAGCAAGGAAGCAGAGCACTGAGTTGCAAAGAGGCACTCAGCTTTGAGATATGCATGAGAAAGCATTACTGGAGTGTTACTGGAAGGTTCTTTGCCAGGATGTGGACACCGGTACTAGAGGGAAGGTCACAAACACAGGAAATAACCTGAAAATGCTGTTACGGATGCTGAATGCATGATTGGTAAGGGCTGTTCCAATCTTGCTATAAGACACCACACCTGGTAGCAAGGGTAAAGGTAATCCAGACTCTGCCTCGTCATGCTTTTTATGCTTGTATGCTTGATGGCAGGAAGTTCTTAAGGAGGATACTGAAGCCAAGAAAGACTTCCAAAAGAGCCACGGATTTCAAAAGAGCCACTCAAGCTTAACTGCAATATCCGAGGTAATTGGTGTTCAGAGTGGTGATGATCAGGCCCATCCAATAGTCCTGTTGGTCACCCTGGACATAAAGAATTTAGTCAACTCAGCTTCAGGGGTTGGCGTACTTGAAGCATTGCAGCTCAACTTCAGAGTGGATGAATAATAATAATGCATTTGTTTTTCGCATTACATTTTTGTTGTAATCCTAGATCTAATTGCTCTTGGCCTTACATCTAGGATTAATTTCTCTTCACCTTGATCTAATTTTAAAAATTCAGTTGTTCAAAGTACGGAATACATTTTTTAGAAGAGAATAATACTAAATAGATACTGATGACACCAGATATGTGTAGGTGCATGTTGAAGTACTACAAGTCCACAACCTGGCATACGTAATTTAGAAAACAATCAGAATTTTATCAGATATTCTAAAGGTATTACTTAAAAAATAAGAACATCCAAGTCAATTTAACCTGAACATATCTTTTTTTAAATAAACTAATACAAAATATTATCTACATTACTCTCACCCCTGTTATTTAGTATGTAATTTAATTGTGGCAGACTATTGTAAAGACTATTTCAGAACAGTCTTTTTTGTATATTCTGATTCAGGAATGTCAAGTCTTTTTGTAAAAATTCACTTTTAATTACTACATAATGCTTATCAATATTAGCATATGATGTAAGGCATTTTAGTTGCACGTAATATATATATATATATATATATATATATATATATATATATATATATATTTTATAAAATATAAAATATATATATAAATCAATCTAACAAGCTAATAAATTGTTAGATTGATTACTTCTATGAAAATAGTTCCTATTAGTTTAACTAGGTATTATTTTAGAAACCTTTTATTCTGTCAATAATAGTTTTAAAGTACATGAATTGTATTGTTTAGGCAAAAGTGAAGATGAGGAAAAGGGGTGCCATCCTGATGGAGATGATAAAACTGGATGTGATAAGTTTCAACCTGCTGAACATACCGTCAGTGCCTTATGAAGTCTACATGAAGTGTTACAGCAGATCCAATACACTGCAGGTATTACACCTTTTGGGCGATCACATAAAAGTTGTATCTCGAAAAAATTTAATTACAGGTATATAACAATCATCTTTATTTCACGGTAACACACAATCTATAGTTTACTAGCGGGCGCTGGTTGGCAAGGGCCTTATCAAAGTTTAAAAGTACTTTTCGATCACATGGTGTATTTAAGTATAATCGTTGATTTTATACACACTCATAGACTTTTCATCTAATGTTATATATTGTGTATCAATTTATCCGCTGTTTTTGGGTCCAGTACTCCAGCTCTAGTGGAGTTCAATGTAAGTGTAATGTAGTTTAAACCAGCACTAGCAGCAGATCTCACTAACTAACCAAATTAATGGCACAAATTTTAAGAGATATCTATTGTAGGTGTATACTGTATAATCAAGGGTATAATATTGATTTAAACTTTAGATGACTAAAAACGCATAGTTACTTTCCTACGAGTTGTTACTCTTAATAATTATTAAAAGTGGTTGGTGAAACGATCAACCGTATATTTACTAAAGTACTGACATGTGATTTGGGAGCCATGACAGGAAAAGCGTGTCCTGCGCTATGCTGCCACCCCATCAGATAAGGCAGGAAGAATGAGGTAGAGAAAGAGACTAAGCACATAAAATAATGTTCTACATCATAAAATAACAGATCTTTAACATGTCTCAACAATTGTATTAGATATTTTTTAGTGTTTTTCATCTTTTTCTGTATCTAAAATGTATTAACTTTTATCAAGTAGAAAGTAGAATATCAATCACCGTAGTATCTCAGGAATATAATCTAACCAAAACTGAAAATAAAATGGTGCGGTTGACTTTTTTAGCATTATTTTTCTTTCAATAGATAAAGTAATAGTTTTAAATTAAATTTATAATGTGTACATTGAGAGCAAGAATAAAAACTTTTAGAGCCCTATTTACGCAGTAAATTAATTGTTTAAAGTATTTCTATGAATAATTGGTTCTTGTTAAAGGGGAGAAGGGGTACTATAGATAATGTTGCTCCTAGCAACATAAGTTTAGATCCAACCTGGGATTCAAAAGTTATTATCTAAAGTTCTTTATAATAAAGAACAGTATACCGATAATAATCATAGAGAAAGCAATATATAAATTTTTTTAATGTTAACAATGATAAAATAATGATCTACCAACCAACCCTGCAGAAACATCCAACATATGTTGACCCACCCTTAAGACACATACAACAGATATTTACCCATCCTGAAGACATATACAATATGTGTTGACCCACCCTCTCACCCTGCAGACAGGTACAACATACTGGTGTCACAAGCGAAGCATGCAGGGGTGTCCCCTAGTTTTCATATACTAAGATTATATACACTACGTGATGTCCTTTGATGCTGCTGAAGTAGTAGTTAACTCTTATCAAATTCTTGTTATGATTTTCACTGCATTTGGAAATTATGTGATTTTACAATGTTACGCATACATACTAATTTTTGTACTGTGAATTGGGAAATAGTGATGATTAAACAGAATCCATCGTAGCAGACCTACTACTAGACTAACTTATTGTTAATTAATACAATTTGAGGATCTCATAAACTTATGACTGTTGACTGTATGCAATTCTAACTCAAGTAGCGAGCGGAACCTGAACAACCACTTACCATATAAATAAGGTCACTAAACACAAGCACATAATCATTATGTTTTGCAGATTCATACTCAAACAAATGAAGATGCTATCAGTGAGGAGGTCCAGACAGATGAGATAGCAGTAAAAACAAAATGGACTCAGCATCCTGTGAAGTACTCATCCTCCAAATCCTCTCAAGATTTGCTCTTCACATTCTCCCAGGTTTCTTCATAGTTAACTAGCAGCAAACTGTTTGATCAGCAGATATACAGTTAGGAATGAATGTGGAAAAGTACTCTAGATTGCCCATGAGGTTAAACCTGTTTGTTTATAGGTAGCATTATTATAAACATACGGCTATGCCAAGATACCAAGACATTTTGTAGGTTAGATGGCATACTGTGTGATTGATTTCAGCTGATGCAATTGTATTAACTCAAGAGAACAGATATAACTAAATAAATATATTGATTAAAAGCAATATTCAATACTTATTTATTTCTTTATTTATTTATTCTTAAGACGCAGATCGCCAAGATATAAGCGAATATGGATTTCTAATGAGTGTGATGAGTGTAAATGAGTGAATGTATTCATTGTTACAAACTAAGGCTGACCATTTTCTTTTTCTATTTTTAAAATAAACTTCACTCGTCAGTTCACATGGGCCTACAGGCCTTTGTGTGAACTTTATTTAACAAGTGAAGTTCCGACTGTTGGCTCAGTAGGGATTCGAACATTGGCTCCACATTTCGAGGCCTTAGCCACTGAGCCACCATGCTGGCAATTCCTTAGAAAGTGTCATTAATTAATAGCCCAAACTTAGCAATAGTAATTATTAAAGTTGATAATAACAAAATATTATGTAAACATGGGTTTGTCTAAATAAACATTGGTGAAGATGATAAACCGCGTGTTTATACTAAAACCAAAAAGCACCAGCTTCGTTGACAATCTAGTGTATTTTTCCATTTTCATTCTTAACAAAGTTAGACTGTAAGGTATGTTTTATATTCCTGTTAGCAAAGCATATTCACAATAGCACTAGTGAAGGCATCTTTTTTAAGCCATTTGAGGATCTCACAAACTTATGACTGTTGACTGAATGCAGTTTGTGAGATTCTATCTCAAGTAGCGAACCTAAACAACCACTTACCAAAAATATAAGTCCACTAAACACAAGCACATTATCATTCAGATTTCACGTGTATATTCTGTCACAGACACCCTATCTACATGAGAGGAAGAGTTTTGGAAACAATTGCTGTCCATGGTACATTATCTACAATACATGCTTCCTTGTAGTATCCCCACACAAATGTCTTTAAACAAAGTTAGTTTATAACAAACAGTAATCAACATTTATATCACTCCAAATGTTAATTGGTAAAAATAAAAAATAATTTACAACCAATATATAGCTAGATCATATTCTTAGATTAATAACACCCTTTTTTAAACCACCTCTATAATACACAATAAAAGCTTTGGAAATAAAACCTATATCATCAAATGTCGCTATTTCCAATCATGGGTTTAAAAACGTTGATAAATCATCAAGTATCAATATTACATGGTCAGACTGAGACCATTTTACACAGAGATACTCCGAAATACTGGACAGTATTATTGCATTTTTTACTAATACATTATTGAGTAAGTTTTCATTTATTTTAAAAATATTTTGTACAAACCATCAAAATATATTTTAGAAACAAAATTTTATGATTACATAAATATACTGTTCGTACATAGTTAATAAGCCCAAAAAGTTGCTCTCTAAGGGCAAGATCAAAACAAAAAAATTATAATTATTTGACAAAACTGAAATTTAGTCAAGGTTCATTATTGTTATTGTTATAAATACAACAGCAACTCAAATTTTAACTAATAATTTAGAATTAATTTTAATACATAAATGCCATTTGTGAAAGTGAACACTCCTGATTAGCAAATGGAAATACTGTTGTACTTGTTTCCCAGACTTTTCAGGCACCATCTTCAAAGGCTTTAAAATCTTTCAGCTATTCTAAATAAAGATGTTTCTAGTTGTAATAAGAATCATGTCAAACCTTTTTTTCTCACCAAAAAATAAGTTTTGATTCTCGTTGATTTTTTAGAATTACATTAAAATGAAATAATATTAAATTTTTTTTTTGTGGACAGTATTGTTTATTCGGTCAGCCTGGAGACAAAGTGACATTTATCTGTGGTAAATAATTGTGAAAATGTTGGGAAATATAATCTCTCCAATATTGGTAGTAAGTTTCATTTTTATAAGTATTTAAACTGTCATCCTTTGCTTTTGTATCTGTCTTCAACTAACTGTACATGGATTTGTCAGTAAGAGTTAAACACGCTCCATCAATTTAGATACTGCGGGATGAGTATAACTTGGCTTATGGGCTATGACAATTTCGTTCAAAACTTGCCCATTAGTTGGCCTTTATAATTTTACAATATAAGTGTGGTTTTATTAATGGCTTCTTTTTATTTTAGGAGAAGCTTGGGGTTGGAGGGGAGAGTACAGTGGTGGACGAAGAAGAGAAGTGGTTTCCAAAATTACATGTGAACTCCCTCAGGTTACACAATTTCATCAACTTAGCTGGAGAAGTGGGTATCTTCAAACATGTAAATTTAAAGTTAAAATTTGTATTATTTTACTCATGCAGCATTAATTTATAAACTATAATAAGAGAAACAGTAATAAATATATGTTACCATATTTAAATCTGTAATTCCTACCTTTGTGGAGGTAAATATAAGAGGTTATTTATTTTCTAATTTAACTATAGTTAAGCATAATATTGTATTTGTATTGCATGTATATTCAGTTATCTTGTTACAAACTTCAACTCAAAATTTTTATAGATTTTGTTGTAAGTTTTATTTCACACTAGATTGGTTAATTACCTTTTGTCCTTTTGTTATAACCTCAATATTTTGATATGTTGCGGTGCACGCTCTCTTTGAGTTATGCACCTATAAGGACATAAATTAGCCACATTAGGTAGCCATAACTCAGTAAAGACATTTAAAACATTTTTTCCTCAACACATTTATTACTTTTAAGATGACTAACATTTTTAATAAAAAGATTTATTAAATCATTTTTGGTAAAATGCCCTTAAGTTACAAATCTAGGATAGCAAGAAAATAAGCATTAAGAGTAACACGAAAATAAGCATAGCGTTAAATTTACTAAATGTTTAATAAAAATGGTACAGTACTTAGCTTCTTCAATACTGGCTTACAAAAGTAAGTTTCCCTATCTTAAAAAGAGATATAGGTAATTTTTATTTAAACTACAATTCTTTAATTCCTTTTATACATACTTTAAACTATTGTTTAACATAACTACCATTTAAATCCAAGCATTTTTTATATCTTGATAAGAGTTTTTTCTTTTTGTTTTTTTTCTTTATAACAATCTGCCACTTTATTTTCAACCAGTTTTCCACTTCCTGTCTGACCTCTTCATCACTGGCAAATCTTCAACCTACAAGATAATCCTTAAGTTGTGGAAAGACATAGAAATTGCTTGAAGCAAAGTCCGGAGAATAAGGAGGTTGTTCAAAAATCTCTAAACGAAATTCGGTTAAAACATCTTGTGTTGTGCAAGCAGCGTGAGGCTGGGGTTGTATGACACAACAAAACTTTGTGGTACGAAAGCCCATGTTGCTTGTTGTGGATGGCGGATGAAGTCTCTCGAGTACATTGCAGTATTGTTCACCATTTATTGATTTTTTACGGGGCAGATAGGCCATAAGCAATACCTCTTCACAGTCCCAAATAAAGACTGTATTGTATTGGAAACACCACATATACAATACTCTGGCATTTCGATTCAGGAGTCGAATGGTTCATCCAAGTTTCATCCCCGGTGACTTCTCTTCAAAACACAGAATTTACAATATCCACCTTCATTTACAAATATCTGCAAAAATATTTGAGCAGCTGCATAACCAGGCAATCCTTAGTCCAACTGACCATGTTGCCAAACCGATTCTCAGTGGTGCCACTACAACCAAGCTACAATATTCTGTGTCCTGCAGCTGTTAGCACTGTACTTTATGTGAGTAATAAAGATGGGAAACTTACATTTTGGATACCCCTCGTATATATATTGTAATCTCGTCATATTTTGTATTTGCTTATATTTTTCTGTCTTACTATCAGAATTTGAGTCTTCTTAGTGATTCCTTTCCTTTGGCTTACACTTTATTATGGTACTACACGTTTATTCAAAATTACAAGAAAAAAACAACATACGATAAAAAGTAAGAATTTTTTTAATATATAAGTGATTGAGGAATGTATACCTGGAAAATACATGGGGAAATTGATCATGTATAGATATATGAGAATAGACACTACAAGTGGTTTCAATATGTTTGTGGTGGTAGCAGAGATATCCCTTCAAAACTAATTGATTGATAGAGAGGGGAGGAGAATATAGCATACACAAAACTTGCAAAGGGAAAGCACACACATACTGGAGGTGAGGACTCTCCCGCTCACCCATTTTGGTACAGTCATGAAGACTCTCCCAACCACTCATATACATACAGGGGTAAAGACCACTACCCCCCCCCCAACCTACCGCTACCCTTTCAGTGCTAAAGACCCTACGACCCACCTACATCAGTATGGTGGTAACACTACCCACCAATGTAAATATGGAGATAAAGACCCTTCCACCAACCAATACACACACTGGTAAAGATCCTGCAATAGAATACGAAATTACATTTGATTCAATCACATTGATGTGGCTGAGATAAGTGATACGTCTTTAATGGCTCTTACTCTCAGGCTTCAATTAGATTAAAATTCCAGTGTTCTTATAATGTTATCCAATCAATAATCCACTACCATGCACTGTATCAAGCGCAATGTATGACCTTATTATAAAGTTCTGCAAAGATTTAAAAATCTAACAATCACACCAATGTCACTTAAATATATCAAAACATTTTATAGTAAAATAATAATCTAAAATTATGTTTTTATTAATGAAGATGACAGATTTGGTTTCGAAACAGACTTTGATTTCTAAATGTTTGGGAAATAATTTTAGTTGTTTCAAAGTAATTTTACCTCAACTTGTTTCAAGAGTTCCAAAAGATTCACCATGCTCTTTGGTTTATTGACGGAATGGATTTTTCTTAATTGCCTTTAAAAACACTTACTCAGTCTTCCCTCTTAGTGTGCTTACAGTAAAACATTTACAAAAACATAGGATGAAATAAAAAACTATTTTTTTTTGTTTTCAGGTTATTTTAACAGTTTTAGAAGAATATGAACAAGATAAAAGGTTAGAAGTTGGTAAATCTGCTAAAAAGAGAGATTTTGGATTCAGTGACAGCTTCACTTCACTGAATGTTGAGAAGATTGAATTTCTAAAAGGTAGAGCTGTGTCTATGGTGTGTTTTTCTGAAAGCAACAGCAGCCACATCCTGACTGTCCACAAACCCTCTACACAGGTCAGTTATTAAACATTAAAATTGTTCTAAAACATCATAATTATTTTATGTGATTAAAGTATCAAAAGAAGTGCTAGCACAGAATTAATTATTTGTTTCATTGTAATGGTTAACTATTCAAAAATTGCAAGAAATAAAATAGTAAACAGTAAATTAGGAGAGACAGGGCACCAGCAAACGTACCTAAGAAGGCAAGTCAACTAACAACTTGCTGTAGTGAACAAATAAACACAATAAATGAAACCAATTTTCCATGCCAATAGAACTTTCCTCAGGTGAGTAGAGAGAGACTCTTCATTTCCATTATTGCTGGGTAGGTGGCTGTGGTAGGGGGTGTATAGTAGTGTAATTTGTGTATCCACAGAGCAACACTCACGTTTTAATGCAGTTTTTTTTTTCAGTTTGTATATATGATGTTTGCTGAGGTTGAGGAGTAGGAAGGAAGTGGTAAGTGACCTATCTGATGTTCAAATTAGGAGGTTTGTGGATTTAGTTATCCATTGGTTTGCTAATTCCATCCTGCTTAGTTGGGAGCTATTGGCATGGGAGGGAAGAGCTCTGAATACTTTAGTGGTGTAACACTGGTAAAAATTTTGGCTATGAGGAAGGGTACAGGCAGTTGTAGGTTTGAACTTTGCAATCATGCCTATAGTCATTTGTGCATTTTCTGAGGGTTTCACTTCACATGTAAGTCCGATATATTGAGCAGAGCAATATTGGTAATAGAGTTAACAAATTAGGTTAGTAAAGTCACATATGTGGTTTCCAGGTATCTTGTTGGTTAGAGAGGTAGTGGAGCTGATAAATGATGTGGCTTGGAGATGAATTTAACAGGTTTTGAAAAATTTTTTTGTTGCAAGGATTAGAGCTAGGTAATTGTTGCTCTTTAGAACAAGTTCAGTTGTTATGATCAGGTAGATTAGATTAGATACATCGGGTTGTGGTCTTGTTACCAAGCCACGGCGCCTAGACTCCTTGCCCCCCGAGCCTGGCAACATTGTCACAAGAGACCAGTCCCCCTAATGAAGGACAGGGTCTCCCCAAATGTGGCCCTTCTGATATCCTCTGGTTCCAGAAAAGCAGTACCCAGAGTCTTGTACCTAAGAGATGAAAGAGCTCCACAATGACACAAGATGTGTATGGAGCTCTCCTCATCCTCCTCACAGAGCCTACATGTGGAGTCTTCTGTTAGGCCCATAATCTTCATATGTCTATGAAGGAGATTCTGTCCGGTCAGCAGTCCCGTTACAGCCCTCACGTCTACCTGGTCAAAGCCCAACAAAGCTCAGCTGTAACTGCAATCCGGTCCTTGAATAAGTGCATGAGACTGCCTGAGCCTGGTCTCTTTCCTCCATCTACCAGCATGTTCCTCAAAGGTCCACCGATCAATTCTTCTCTTAACTTTTTGGAAAAGGAAAGGCTCTTTGCCCCCTCCTAACCAAAGCATCAGCCCTCCCATTTCCATCAATGCCAGCATGTCCTGGGACCCATATGAGTCCCACCTGTTTACACTGACAAAGGGTCTCTAGGATCCCCTGGCACTCCCATACCAACTTAGAGCTGGTACGTAGCACCATAATCGCCTTTATCGCCACCTGACTATCTGAGCAGATGGAAACAACTCCTTTGAAGCCCCCTAAACACATTTCTTCTGTGCAGCAGTCATGATTGCCATTACCTTCGCTTGGAAGATAGTAGCATAGGCTCCGAGAGGGACAGACAGAACTTTCCGTACACCCCTCTCGTACACTCCAGCGCCCCCACCTCCATCTATAAGTGAGCCGTCCATAAACTAGACGCTTCCTTTGACATGTACAAGCTCGGTACTTCCCAACCATGCATCTCTGTTTGGAAGGAAGGCCCTAACCTGTCTGTCAAATCTGTACCTAGGTGAAATTGAGTATATCCCCATTGCAAGCAAGGGATCCAGACCAATGTCCCTTCATAGTATTTTACCATGGAGTCCCGGTTGGCCAAATAGCCAGCCATCAGATGCCCTTATTCTAAAGCCTCCTCCCCCAGATTCAGCGAGTCCACGCATTGCTGCAGGACTTGCACCTCTAGGGATGGAGGGTGTGGGGAGGATAAGAGGGACTCTTCGTCCTCTTCCATACTTGCTTGGTACTCACACACAAAGGCCTCATGCGTGGTACTGATGCCTCCAGACTGGGCAGGGTTTGAGGACTCGCCACCCTGGTCTAGCGCTACAACTACTGAGCTGGGCTACTCACTCTCAACTGGCACGTTTGAGTGTTCTCTATGTTTGTAAACTGTCCATTGTTGTTTTTTGTATGAATTGTCCATGTGTGTTATGTATGTGTAAGTCTCGATGTCTCAAGGACCATCAATGATCCTTTTGCCACCTCCCTACAAGCATACCCATGCGCCAAAGGTCCCCTAACACATCTACATGGTCCCATCCAGTCACCCATTGGCCATGTAGACAGGATCGGGATTTTCGCCAGTTGATAGGGCAGCCGTCACATGCTGGTGAGGCGCCTGTACTATCTAGCAGCCTAGTGTGCCATACCGGTTATAACAACTGTACCTTCAGGAATCCCGGGGTCATGGTATCCACAATTTGGCAGCTCAATTCCTACTTCTAGTCCCTGAGACATTGTCATGTAACTGTAGTGTGTTGGGTGTGGTGCTGAGTTCAGGGTCCGCGGGGTCACTACTCCCGTCAGCTGCACACCTCAGCTGCCCCTGCGTGCCTCAGTCCACCTCATCAATGCCAAGGTGGAGATTCGCTATCGCCATCTGCAACCCGCCCAGTAGCTGAGGCTCGCCCTGGGTATGATCAGGTAACTTAGAATGGAACAGAATTTTGCGGAGGTTTTTATTTTGTCTCACAGTGACAGTTGGAGATTTTGCTAAAAGATCTTTGGTATGAGGTGATGCTTTTAAGATGTTGAAGCCATCTTTCAGGTTATGGTTCAGTTTTTGCAGACCATGGTGGTAAATGGTGACAATTGGAAGTCTGACAAGTAGTGGGAGCTGCAAAGTAATGCTGTGAGAAATAAATTATGTGCAGAATCGTTTTTAACTTGACAATAGTAGCTTTTAGGGATATAACTCAACAAATGGTGCTGGCATGCTGAAAAATACCTATAACATGATAATGGTATTTGGTGAACAACAGCTAAAGCCAAAATTATGAAACTTCTTTTGTCCAAAAAAAATCATAATTCTAGTCAGCCTTCTTTTAAGAAGACGGCGCCAAGAAGCTTTTATGATTCCATTCAACAACATGTGCTGCGTAGAAACTGTTAGTATCTATGTAAATAACTCAATTATTGTAAGGACACTACTACAAAAATATAATAACAACACAAAACTTGCAACAAGCTACAACTTGATAATACAAATGTAAGAGGAAGTCAAACTATGCTGGCACAAAGCTCGTTTGTAACTGAAGAAGAGGAACGAGCCATAGTTTTAAAAACTTTTTAAACACTCCCTTTTTTTACAATCTAGAAGAATTATTTTTAATCGTTAAAAAAATATCTTTGTGTGATAGTAGAACGAAACAATACTATTATTACTAAATACTAAAACTTCCGGTAATGACTGTGTCAAGGTGTTATTTACATTTCTAAAGAGTTCGCCTATGCTGTGATGTAACATCCTCAGTGGTATCTCTGTGACTCTTTTAGTAATGACACCAGCTGCTTAAGCCTATTAGCTTACACACACACACACACACACACACATATATATATATATATATATATATATATATATATATATATATATATATATATATATATATATATATATATATATTGTTGTGAATGTCTCCAATATATCCAATATACAGTATGTAATAATCTCAAATGTAAATAAAGTTTTGGACGGCCTAAACAGGGCACCAATCCAGATCTCTATAAATTTGGGCCAAGCTCACTGAATAAATACTTTTTTTATTAGTATGTAAAGACTAAAAATCTAGTCTAAACAGATTATAACAAATTTCAAGAACAACTACACAATATTCAAACATTATACTAGAATAAAACAAACTTTTCATGTAAATTGTATGAATTTTATATCACTGGCAATTTTCTACATGCATGATTTAAGGGGGTTTTTAGATTTATTTTAACATTATTCAAAATTTGTATTATTTTCTAACATGAGTACTCTAATGAACAAAAATGCACTTTACATTATATTAGTAAAGGCTGATGAATCCAATGTTACCAATACATCTGTTTTAGCAGCCACTCACAGTCCAAGCTGAGTCGGAAGGGCGATGTGTCATATGTACATGGAGTGTAAGAGAGCCGAGCACACCCCTCCACACGCTAGTCGCCTCCAACGATGTGACGTCAGTCTGTTTCCATTCCTTTCTGGTCTTTGCTGGCCTAATTGATGGGTAAGAACTTGTACAACCTCGAATATGCCTTCTATACACTTTTAATGTTTAAGAAGAACTTACATAAAGCTAAGGATGTGTTAATACTGAGATATACAGAGTGGCTGAAAAGTAACTTACACCCTCCACTAACTTTTTAATATTAAAAATATTTTATTTCAGTTTGTGGCAACCTTCTTAGGTATGAGGGGTTACATTAATGAAATCATTTTAAAATGTCCCCTCCTGAAAGGGGGTGGGGGGCAACTCAAACTTTTTAAATAGCAGCCCCTATCATGTGACCCCTCTGATAAAAGAGCTTAGTAAGATGAGAAAGTTAACATAAAGAAAAGTGAAATCAGACCATCCAAAACAAAATGGCGGCCAAGTAAATGAAAGTAACTTGCACCCTCTAACTTTTTTAATACTAAAAATATTTTATTTCAGTTTATGGCAACCTTCTTAAGTATGAGAGGTTACATTAATGAAAGCATTTTAAAATGTCCCCCCCTGAAGGGGGATGGGGGTGGGGGGCAACTCAAACTTAAATTGGACCATCCAAAACAAAATGGCGGTCAAGTAAAAAGAAATGGCTGAAAAGTGATTTACAACTCCCTGTAATCTTTTACTATTTTTCAGTTTAAGCAATAATTTTGCGTAATTTAAGGTTCGGTTACTCAAAATTAAGATTTGTAAACACTGTCTTATGAAGGAGGTGTTGAGGACAGCCCCTAAAATTGGAAAAAAAATCATCATATGGTATCTCATTTTGCAGACTTAGTTTGGACAAGAAGCTGTCATTCATGAAATATTTTTTACAATTCTTTTCAAAATGGCTGCTCAAAAAGATAAGTTGTTAAAAGTTATGTGGGAGAAAGGTTTAATATGCCTTTAACATTAATAATTATGTTTTTTTCTTACTGGTTTTTACAAGTTTTGCTAAATAAATAGAAGCTTTCACTGGGTTTCCCAGATTAAATTGTGTTAAAAATAGTAGATTTGTGCCATAGCTCTCACTGACTGCTGAGGATTCACATTTTATTGTGCCAAAAAACCTTCTTCTTCTACTTCTTGTACAGCAGGCCGGCCTGATCTATGGTCATCCATGACATTTTCAGTGAGCTGAAATTTTTCACTTAAGTTAGCCACTGCAGTTCTTGAAACTGGATGCTCAGGATGAATCTGACTAAACTCCCTGGCAGTAGCTTGATAAGTTCTGATATGGCCAAACAAAAGTACTATTTCAACTCTTTCATTCAATGTAAACACCATTTTTCTCTAGTGGAAGAGCAACAGAAAAAATAATCCGCAAAGGTAATGTTTTTAAAGTATGTTCACAAAATACACAATTAAACACCAAAAAACATAAGCTGCATCACTCGACTAAACAATTGTGAACATAAGTGAACATTACCCCTTCCCTTTCCAAAGATTAGAACTCAAAAGGAAAGTAGATAAACATCTGGGAAAAACCCAGTGAAAGCAAAACTTGTTGAAACCAGTAAGGAAAAAACATAATTATTAATTTTAAAGGCATATTAAACGTTTCTCCCACATAACTTTTAACTGCTTATCTTCTTGAGCTACCATTTTGAAAAAGATTGTCAAAAATATTTTATGAATTACAGCTTCTCATCTAAACTAAATCTGAAAAATGAGGTATCACACAATGATTTTTTTTTTATTTTAGGGGCTGTCCTCAACACCTACAAATCTTAATTTTGAGTAACCAAACCTTTAATTAAGCAAAAATATTGCTTCAATTGAAATCATACACCTTTAATAGTAAAATATTACAGGCAGTTGTAAATCAGTTTTCAGCCATTTCTTTTTACTTGACCACTATTTTATTTAGGATGGCCCGATTTAACTTCTTTTTATACTAAATTTTTCGTCTTACCAAGCTCTTTTATCAGAGGGGTCACACGATAGGGGTTGCTATTTTAAACATTTGAGTTGCCCCCTAACCCCGTCCCTTCAGTGGGGGGATATTTTAAAATGCTTTCATTAATGTAGCCCCTCATACTTAAGAAGGTTACCACAAACTGAAATAAAATATTTTCTGTACTAAAAACGTTAGAGAGAGGTGCAAGTTACTTTTCAGCCATTTCATTTACTTGGCCACCATTTTGTTTTGGATAGTCCGATTTCACTTTTCTTTATGTTAACTTTCTCGTCTGACCAAGCTCTTTTATCAGAGGGGTCACATGATTGGGGTTGCTATTTAAAAAGTTTGAGTTTCCCCCACCCCCTTTCAGGAGAAGACATTTTAAAATGATTTCATTAATGTAGCCCCTCGTACCTAAGAAGGTTGCCACATACTGAAATAAAATATTGTTAGTACTAAAAAGGTTCGTGGGGGGGTGCAAGTTACTTGTCAGCCACCCTATTATATGTAATCCAATATCTTGAAATACAGTAGGCCTACTTTTTAATATTATGTTTAGGTTACTTTGAAATCCAAATAATATCATTACAATATGATTTCAGATTAGTTTGCGTTTGGGATTTGAGAGAGCAGACTGTTGTCCATTGTCGGAGTTTTCTTAATCTGCCATCCTGGCTTCTACGTTCTCCAACTTACATAAGTGGTAATATACTGTTAAAACTCTTCTCGTTTATCAAATACATATACAAAGGTCATGTGCTACATATAAGCTACTTGTCGGCACTGGTGGCGCAGTGCTATAGTCCAGCTACTTGGGGACAAAGTGTTTGGGAGATTTTAGGCGATAGGTTCTATCCTCGGTTCTCTTAATACCGACACGGCATCCGCTCAATGGTTATCATCAACGTAGACACTACTAGAGAAGTTTGGAGTGTCCGTGTTGAATGGTAGTCAAGGTTCGGATGTTGTGTAGGGGAGAGAACTGAGTGTCAGACTTGTCAGTTAGCTGAAAATCAAACCAACACTACGTGGTTCATTCCACGTAAATCTGTAGGTCCCATAGTTGCTCTGGCTATTGGGCTATTAATAAATAGTCCTTTCTGAGCTAAGCCGAACTCAGATAGTAACAATGACTACACTCGTTCATATACACTCATCACACTCATTCACTCCTCATATTCGCCCATATCTCTAGGATCGGTGTATTAAAGATGAATAATGATATTTACTTAAAGATTAAAAATAAGAGCCATTTCATTTTTAATTGGCTTGAATGATAGCAAGCAATATTATACCTGGCATTAATATAAGTTGATGGTAAGCCTCTCCTCGTTTAACTTGTGCCAATTGGTGGTATATCCTCTACAGCTCACCCAGCTAACTTGAGTTAAATAGTATCATAGTCATGACCCTATGAAGTTGGACAAGATCGTTTTCGTCTTAGCACTGTTTAGCTGTACAGGAGCATAATACCCAGCAATTGAGTGAACCAGCAATATTATTACTTAACAATACTATGATTTGATCAGCTCAATGAACCAAATCCACTCCTAAAAGAACATGAACAAAAATGAAATTAACATAATCATAAGTTTTAAGTTAAGTGGTCACTGGTACAGACTCACCCAACTCACTCATACACGTACAGTAGTACTGACTGACCTACCTGAACATACATTGCACAATGGTACTGATGGTACAGGATGGTCTTTGGTGGCTCAGTTGCTAACACCTCGGTTTGTGGACGGTTTGTTGTCCAAGGTACGAATCGCCAACTGAGCTAACGGTCGGTATCTGTGCTTCACTTGTTGAATAAAATTCTCGCACAGGCCTGAAAAATGAAGTTTTAAAATAAACAAATTAAAAAACAAACACAAAAATGCTTGATTTATATGTAACATTATAACCTTCAATCACTCGATAAACTTCTAAAGAGGTGGTTTTACATTCCTCTGTGTTTTTCCAAACACTAAAGATTCCCAATACTACTTTCAGACAAAATCTATACTTTTAGAAAACCTTTATTACCCAAAGATACCTAAATATGATGACACCAGAAATGTTACAAGAAAACTCTCTGGATATTTTGCTGCTAAGAAAGCAAATGCAAAACTGTCAAATCAACATCCTCTAAAAATCCTTCAAGCTCAAACATCCAGCAGTTATTTTTAAGGGGCCACAATACATGCTACATAGAAAATTGTATTTTTCTAATTTATAAGGTCTATACCCAGCTAACCACATGGGCTAATCAACCAATAGCCTTACAAATAGAATCTATGGTCATCTAGAGAAGATTTTAAAGACAACCTCGTTATAAAACATTCTAAAACACATCATCCTGTGATTTTTAAATAATGTTATAACACAAAAATATAACAATCCCTGCCTCTAAATTGCTACTCTTTACAACTTAGCCCATATATGCCCAAATTATTTTTATAATTTTATTTTCATATGATTTATACTTTAATTAAAATGTCCTTGTTTATATTTTTTCATTTTTTGCATGTCAATTTTCAAATTAGTTATTATTAGTCTTATGAACTTGTCCTTTGAGATAACCATGCCCTGTTTTATACTTTTTAAAATTAAATTAATATGCAATCAATACAAAATAAAAACGTGTCCTCCTCCTCTTATCATAAGTAAAACGTAACAAAACAGGCGTTGTTCCCTGCAACTATGATAGAAATACTGATCACATCAACTTCCACCCGCATGCCAGACACCATTTATTTAAATTGGGCCTTATGTCACTATGCCACAGACCAGTGCCTCTACACATTTGCTCAGTAAAATGTACTAGCCGCAGCTAGATTCAAACTTACGATCCTTAGAGCTGTACCTAGCCACAATACAACCACTGTATAGTACTAGCATACAGTAGCGAAGCTCAGCTGTTTTATTTCCAACCAAACGATCCTAGCAGTGGTAAAGCAGATGCTGGCGTTTGAGCAACTAAACAATTTTATTTGAATATTTACGCTTAATTAATTGTATATTGCAACAAAAGCAAACTAACATGCTATCTAGTGGAGAGCTCTGCTTTACGACCACTGGAATCGCTAGCATCAGCCATTTAGAATTTTTTTCAAGAGTAAGCTTCATGATTGTGAATATTAGACTATGGAAAAACAGATCGATAATCAACACTAATAGTGTAGTGCATTTATTAATTTCATTATTTAACATGCCTCTACATTTTGGGAGCACTGGGAATACTATATGGGTTAGACAATGGAAACTTCCAAGTATTCACTAAATTAGAGAAACTCCAAACCTAAATATCAGATAATCTACAATTTTTATTTTTGTAGATTATCTGATATTTAATAATAATAATAATATAATAATAATAATAAACACACAGCCAGTGAGCTTAAAATATGTTTCTACTTCTGTTTTGTTTGTATTTTATTTTTATGTGTACTCTAAAACAACTTAACTGAAGAATATTTTAGAAAAGGCCAGCTTTCTATCCCAAAATGAAAGCATATTTTCTAAATAATAAGTATTCTTCTAAGAAAATTCTATTGAATAGTAAATGATACAATTTATCATAATTAATCAATATTAAAATAAAGCAGAAGGGATGGCTGTAAATGTAATGTCAATGAAAGGTCCTATTTTTGAAAATTAAAATATTCGCCTTAAACTATCGGTGCCGTTAAAGGCATTGGTTTAATCCTAGATCAGGTTTTTGTGTGTATCTGATTTTGCTGTGTAAATATGAATAGAAAGTAGTTGATTAAAAGTGACCCAGTAAGAACGCGGGATTTAAATTGTGAACAAAAAGATTATTTCTGCTCTTAGTTAACAAAACAACATGAATACATTATGCTATATAAATAATATGGAATAACAACATAGTATAAATCTTAATGCACATTACTTATGCTTACTTATAATATGCTATGTCTGATAATGCCCACCAACAACCTTCAGGTGGCAAACGCTAACTTTTTTGACAAAGTTTTCTTTCATTTTCACATTGGCCTCTTTTGGCTGAACGTCATTTGCAGCACGCCAAGTTTCTTCTTTGAAGTCATGAATGGTCTGTGGACTATTTGCATGTCAAGGTCTTCAAATATCCCCAAAAACAATAGTCACAGACCCTTGAAGACCTCCCTCTTACCACCAGGCTGTAGATGGGCATTTATCACACATTGTATTTCATAAGTAGTTGGTTCAATCCCAGCTTCATGTGATAAAGGTTCTCAGTTCGATCCCAATCAGAGTCAATACATTTTGAGAAGGATCAGCTGATAATCACCGACTGTTCATTTGTCATTGGGCTATTAATTAATGACACTTTCTAAGGAATAGTCGGCCTTAGTTTGTAACAATGACTACAATCGCTCATCTACACTCATCACACTCATTCGAAATCCATATTCGCCCATATCTTGATGATCGGCGTCTATAGAATAAATAAAAAATAAAAGTAAGTGGAAGTATTGTACTTTATGATTTATATGTTATTTTGCTAATTTAATGCAGAATAATTTTATTTATCTTAATTAAAATCCACCGTTTTTACTAGGACACCTTTTAGATGTCTAAAATAGGTATAATAGCCTAAATTAATTAAATTGTTGCAGCTAATCTGGAAAAGGACAAACGCCATTTCAGTTCAGTTGTATCAATAAAGGTCCTTCCGGAGAGCAATCCTGATGATTCTGCAAAAATATCTAACCAAATGCCAACACAGGTAGGATCAGAAATACTGCGTTTGTAACTTTCCTATAATATTGTTCTGACCTAAATTGAGATTTGTGCACACATTTATACTGATAATGCACATGTCAAACTCAAACGAAACTCACATGTGAACTTCAAGAGGGTAAACTACGGATAAATATGAGACATCATTATGTTTGAGAGGTGAAATAGCTTTGCGATAGAAAACTAGGCCAAATGACATTAATATATGTTTGAAATTGGGTAAAAATATTCTTAGTTTGTTTTAGAAATCCTTGCTGATCTTGCTAAAAAATCATGTAAAAAAGTAAAATAAAATAACAATTGATGGTAAACTTTACCTCTTTTGTTCCGCCACCAATCTTCAGTTTTTTCTTACACTACCGGTTTCGGAGACTAATCTCCATCTTCAGGTGTTCACTGTTCACTACACACTGTGCACAAGACACTACAGACTTGTGCACTACACACTACACACTGTCAAGCCACAGAGTGTGTAGTGAACAGTAAACACCTGAAGATGGAGATTAGTCTCCGAAACCGGTAGTGTAAGAAAAAACTGAAGATTGGTGGTGGAACAAAAGAGGTAAAGTTTACTATCAATTGTTAATATTAACCAATCAGGATAAAATACCGATAGAATAATCATAAAATAAAATATAACCAAACACAAGTTAATATGTTCATAAAAGTATTTACCATCCAGAACAATCCTATGAGTTCTGTTCTACTAACTAGCTAGATATATTAACAGTCTTTAATGGGTATGACTTTCATTTTTTTCTAAGTTGCATAAGCTGAAAAGTTCATTTTCGTTCCTAATAATTAAGGTGATCAAATTTGTTTAGAAATGGTGTAATTTTCTCTCTATGCAATGTATATTCACTTCTCTGTCAAGCCACAAAATGTTTTCTAGCTTTTGGTTGAAATTTACAACCTGCATTCTTGCCATACTAAATGATGAAATCTAGCCATCATTGGCTCAGTGATTAAGGTGGATGGCATGTTCCAAGGTTTGAATACATAACTGAACTTTCTAAATGAATGTTCACACACACACAGGCCTGAAAGCCCCAGTGAATTGGCAAGTTAAGTTTATTACAAAAAATATGTTCTTATGGTAGTCTGTAAAACAATTCCTTTATCATACTTTGCTTGAAATAACAAATTATGCTTATTAGTATTGTAATTAAAATGTATTTTTTTTATATATAGATTTTGAGTTTGGATGAAGAGGGTTTGTTAGTAGTATGGACTATTGTGGAGACCAAGTCCTCTGTCAACACAGACCCAGGTCTTGCTCCATGGGGAAAAGTGAGACTTGTGCAATCATCACATCTCCGAGTGAACAAAGCATTCCCCAAGTAAGTTCTGTTTATTAATTTATTTACATGTGACAGTATAGATTATTTACGCAAATAATTGTGCATGTTCAAATAAAGAAGACGTGCAGCTTAAGATTGAGGTTAAGTATCATATTAAATTTGAATAAACCAGCCCGATATATTGACACAACTAAAAACAAATAACATGAATAACGAGTAATCACGAACAATATTCATTATTCACTGGTAAGATGCCGATCGTCAAGATATGGGTGAATGTGAGGAGCAAATAAGTGTGATTACAGCTGGGTTTACAAGCTGGGTTACAGCACTACGCCACCAGTGCAGACTAACAAAATACGCTTAGTTAATATCAACTAAGGATCCACAACAAGAAAGTATTGTTATGGTCCACAGGGTCGAGGTAATAAGACGATCTCCTATTTTGTGGCTACTAACTGTTTCTTTTATAAAAACTCACTAATTAACTAAATTACACACTGTAATATATTTACAGATTTAGATTACTAGATAGACACTATTTTAATACTTGGAATTAAACCACCATTATTTATAATAATCAATGGCATTTATTACACTCGAGTTGGTGTTTACACAAAATATGTCACTGTCACTGTTTGTGAACTGTCACTGTTAAACACTGTCACTTCCACTTTGGGCCAAAGATAAAAAATTCACACTTCCACTGACTGACTGACTTTTCGGCTGAGGGGTGCCTTTATATAAGTTGCTGTTGGGAGTCTATAAAGTTCCGGAGCAGTTCAGATGATTGGGAAGGGAATCTAGATCCTTCCAGGGGCCATTTATGGAAGGTTCTGGCTCCACCTACAGGCAAATTAACTGCCATTCTACCACAATCTAGGAGCAACTGGATTAGAAAAACAGAAGTGTGCTATTACCTGCCCTGTGAGGGAAGCGCAATTACCTGGCCGGCGCTGCTGGTAATTGTTGAAATCTGGAACAGTATAATGTGAGACATAGCATGCAAATTTGTTTAAATATTGGCGGGCTAGTTATAGTAAAAGAGATACGTATATAAATAAATAAATTGAAATGATAATCGCAAGTGGATCAACTTATTCTTAGTAGGTTAAATATACACAAATCTCTCTAACTCTATTGTATGG
This sequence comes from Stictocephala bisonia, assembly GCA_035578905.1. Classification (NCBI taxonomy): domain Eukaryota; kingdom Metazoa; phylum Arthropoda; class Insecta; order Hemiptera; family Membracidae; genus Stictocephala; species Stictocephala bisonia. The sequence goes on from JAQJVL010000056.1 coordinate 2,894,156, forward strand.
TTAAAATAATATATCACCTTTCCCTGACAAGGAGTTGAATTTAAGAATGATAAAATTGCACTCCAATATGGGAAAATTGTTTTAGATAAATGTAGTAGAACATAATAAGCTTACTTTTTTTTTTGTTAAACTTTTCAGGAGTAATAATATACTGTAAATTAGGCACATCAAGCATCACTATATATTATATCTGTAAAAATATACAATTATGTATATGTAATTTTTCAAGCCTTTTTATACAGAACTTAGATTTTTTTAAATTAATGTGTTATATTAATATCCATGAAACATATGAGGATTAAGCTCTTTTCTTCCTAAAAATAATTACAATGTTTTAATTGTACTACAAAGACAATCATATCATTTTTTTTGTAATACCAGTAATAGATTTTAAAAATAAGCCAACAAACATTATTTATGTTAAGACTGCAAACGTTTTATGTCAATAATTGTGATTTACAAAAAAAACCTTCAGATTGTCAGTGAGTTCTATGTATCATAATTGTGTGCCCTTGCGAGTCAACTCTCTCTGTGTTATCACGAAATCACTCTGTACATGGCTTTGGGCTGGGCTAAGACCTCGCAGAACTGTCAGCCATGTTTACAAATATAGATGTTTCGTACATGTCCAAAAAAACTGTATACCATCTCGAGTGCCCTACCATCTTATATGTGATTCAACCCCAACACCAGAGCTCTTGTAAGTAATTGAGAAGTATTTTGTATGATTTCTCCTACACCCAACGCTAACCCTTCCATTCTACACTGGTGTGATAGGTACACTTTATGGTTTATAATACATGTAGTGGTTGTAATTTGTAACTTTATGTAACTGAATTGTATATCAATCAAACATAAAATATTTCTTAGTACTTAAACTATACGTGGGAAAATGTACAGTATACAGAAATGTACGTTACAAATAATATGCTTTCTTAATGGGATTCTTTTTAATTGTTTCAGATCTGTTCAGAGATCTGTGCAATGCCTGTGTTTGGCCATCGACAGCTTGCGACCGAGCAACTTGTACATTGGCACCAACTTTGGCCAAGTGGTTCACTCTCTGCAGACCTCAACAAAGACAAGGCCACAGTTCTACTCATGTTCCAATGGTAATTATTAGCGTGAAATTGTTTTCAAAACTATATTCTATGAAATCATAATGTGAAAGGGTACAATTTTTTTATCTCACTTTTTAGATCTTTACTCCTCTTGCAACTCTTTCAGAATGTCGGTCTTCGTAATTTATGTATAGATATTAAATTCAAACCTGTTTGTTGTTTCTTTATTTAACAGACTTAAAATTTTTAGCAGTACCATGTTTGTAAGTTTATGAATGTACAGTATTTACTCGTAAATAAATCACAAAATCTTGATTACTATAATGACGTCCACTTGTATAATACTAGGCATAGAAATACTTTCGCTGTATACCTTAGGCCTACACTCTTTGAGCAAACAAAAATTTTCTATTAACAAAATTTGTCTAATGCTTGCTATCTATATGTTTTAAAATTTTGAATTGAAAAAAAACCATTCAAGAGTGTGCGCAAGAACCTTTTTACTTAAAACTGATTCTTCTGTTTATAAGAATTGTTTAATGTTTGTGCAAACCAATCCTGACCCTTTCCAAAGGCAGTTTGTCCTGTTGAAGGGCCAATTCCTGCAAAACTTCAAGTATCAAGTCTCTTCATTATCTACTTTAACTCCTCTATTATGTTAATCTATTTTTGATATCAACAATTACTTGGGTAGCACTAACATAACAGCACTACTTAATTTATTGCCCTTCCCCTAACCTAAGGACATAACCAGTTGTCTGGCTTCATACCCAGTTACATTTTATATCCAAATGTATTGTCTTTTGAGTGTATAATATTATTTTCATTCTTTAACCCTACAGTGGACTGGTGGAAAAAAGGTACGTGGATGCACGGGCGGGGTCTGACAGACCCACATTAAAAAACACTTTTTTTTCAATTTAACATTTATTATTCACACAAACTATGATATTTTTTGAATTACAGACAATATTTGAGCAATACTAACTAGTTATTAAATTCATCTGTTACTTCTATAAAATAAATAAAATGATATACTTAAGTTTTATACATTTTTACAACAAATATTTAAAAAACACTTAAAAATACTATTTGAATTAATTTTAGATTTATAGTACGATTTGAATTATAGATAATAGTCAAAAAAAGAAATGTAATAATACTAAAAGTATACAATGAATGGTTTTCTTATTTCAAAGTCTTGAATTTTGTCATTTATGAAATGAAGATCTTACTCTGCACTGCAGTCTTCGCACACCGTATAAGCATGTGAAAGGCATAGCCAGACTTTACATTGTTTACAAAAATACTTTCAGTGGCATGATCACTATGTTGCTCAAAGTCTAGATCAGCATCCGAGTCATCAATTTCACTATCAATATCTTCTTGTAAAAGTATATCGATTTCACTACTGTGATCAACATATTCACGGTTCATAATGCTGAGTCGTTAAAATCAGTTATTTAAAACATTAACTTAGTAATTATTAAAATTCTAAACTCCTAACATGGCACATTACAATTTACAAGCACATAAAACATAAAAAAATGCAAATGACCGAAGGCAAAAAACAGGCACATAAACAGATGGGCTGGGTCTACTGGACCCCAACGCATTTCGCTTCACTGCCACAAGTGAACTAACGCTTGGGGCGTAGTGACAGTGAACTCATAGCAATCTGTAGGGAGATTCAGGAAGCTATAGGCCACACCAGCCCGCTCTGCAGACGTGACCTTGAGCACTCATCAAAAATAAAACGTCTGGGTCTCACAGACCCAGCCCGTCCATTCTAGGGTTAAAAAGAATTTGGCCAAATAAATATCCTCCCCCCAACCCCACAAACACCAAGTTTAAACCTATCAACCATTCAATTGCTTGGTCTTCCCTTCCACCTTGTGCAGACAATCATTATGTGTCGAGTAATCCATGCCACAATTACATGACTGATCTAACATCATATGACATTTCAACTGCCATGAGTTGCATTTACTTATTCAAGTTCAAAATCGGTTCAGTAGAACACATTTGTCTCAAGGACGGTTTAAACCACCAATTACTTTCCTTAAATCGGATACTAACCCTTCAGAGCTGTAAGACAAATGAATTATGTTGCAATAATAAGACAATTGACAAATTATTACAAAAATACAGAAACACCTTTGGTTTTGAGTAGTTCAATCGATTTAATACATTCGCTGCGGTGGGGCATAGAGTCATGTATCGCTGCCTTTTCCCGGATCAGCACTAATGCTGCACATATAAATATTTCAACATATTGACAAGTAAAATCAATTCATTTTTATTGATGTGTTAGGTATTTACAATATTTAATCCTCTTCAACCCACGGGTTCATTCTATTCGAGTCTATTTATTTATCATCAGAAGCCGTATTGTACAAATCTGAATCTCCCATTATATATTCAAATTGTGAACTTACTGTCTTCTGATTCACTATAACTTATATTCTGTTCAAAATCACCCCCTCGCAAGGATATACATGTTATGAGCACAATAAATAACCTAAATATTTATTTTTGAAATATATACACCATATACTTTACACAGACAAAACAAACAAACAAAAACCCACACCAAAAACCACCTACCATGCTACTGTTGATCTACAGTTTTCCATGCAATGCTGGCCTCCCATGAACCCAAAATGGTTACCTTTGTTGAATGACGAAGATATACACTATCAATTTTTGCATGATGACCGCCATGACATAATCTACGTCACCCGCAACGAATGTGTTAAGGCTTTGTACTGTGGTCAGGTAAAACACTAAAGCTCGTCCGCTCGAATTCAGCTGTGCTGGTACTTATTTTTGTGCAACTTAATAGTTGCATTGGTCTTTGGCTTAGTGGTTTAGGGTTCCCTTAAATAAAGGGGGTCTGGCATAGGGGTTGGAAATTGACGGCATCAGTGTTTCTATTATAGTTGCACGGAACCTGTTTTGCTACTTTTTTACCTATTTTAAGAGGAGGAGGGCATGTTTTTCTTAATCTGGCTGTGTGAGTTTTTTTTTAAATTTATTTAAACTTTGTATAAGGGAAAAGAACATTTAAGGGCATAAAAATAACTCAACATATACATAGACATTTTAAAACTGTACATGTAAAAAACATGCAAAAATCATCAAAATTATAGAATAAAAGTTGGCATACAAAAATAATTCTGGCTCTGAAGGGTTTAAAATGCTTGCTCCATCCATCAATTCCTAGGATAATGTTCATACTATTACCAATTGCTAACAAAGTGACTCTGCATAACGGCAGTCGGTGTTGTCTCAGCCTGCTTTTCAGCTCACAGAGTTCTGTCCTGTAACATGGGAAAGATCAATCAATATATGTGATCTAATAAAATTTCCTCAGAAGTGCCTTACTTCGAAGTGCCTTTTTGTGATTCACTTCGACTGTGGTATGTTACTTAGCACTAAGAAACAAGGTAGAGGAGGTAGTTGCCAAGAAGATTTAAACGTTTTAAACCAACATATAAATCCTATAGCTTCAGCGAAATAAATCTTTACTATTCAATAAAGAAATTGTAATCAACAAAACTCATTACTTATATTTTCTTGACTTCTTTATAATTCATCAAGAGTACTTCTGTATTATGAAAGACAATGTGTAACTTACATTATGAAATTGAATTTAACGTTTTTATGTTTGGTAACTAACATTTTTATGTGCAGATACAAATTCAAGAGTCACGTGCATTGAGTTCTCAAAATGTGGGCATCCGTTATTTATGGCAAGTATTCATTGATAAAATTATTTTTTTTAGTATAATTCTGTAATTGCTGCTCGTTTTGTAATATATTATCATAAAATAGTCTAAATTATAACTAATTAAAACTATAAAGTGCTTTATTTACTAAACATTCTTTCAATTTAATTTTAATTTTATTTGTTGACATTCCACTTGGAATTTTTAAATTTTTTGAAATGCTACTTTAGCATAAGAAGGCTTTTGTTATACATTTCTTTATTTTGTTTCCAAATAGCAAAATCTATATTATTCCTTATTATATTATATGTATATACGTCTGAAAGTTTGGAACAAAAACCATATTAAGTTAATAGTCCTATATCAGAGAAGCATTGTTTGCAGGATGCATTACTTTTCAGTTACAAAATTAACCTTCTGAAGATTTTAACCTTCAGTTACAAACAAACAGCTACCTTCTGAAGATAAAATGTTTTATCTAAGTGTATTTTTTACATCATAGTTTTTTATTTAAGTAAGTAGTTTTCATAAAGTTCTGAAAACACAAGGTGCTCAGAAGTTTTTTGTTTATTTTAGTGATTCCTATAGTCAATGGTTTCCAGTGTTCTTTATCAGTGTTATTTTTTTAAACAGGTTGGAGACTCATCTGGAAAGGTAAGGATGTACAGAAACATGACTGAAAAGCCACTGTTGGACATTGCTGGATCCACATCTATACCAGGTCCTGCAGTCAAGGCCTTGCAATGGTCTCCATCAAGACCAGGCCTTTTCTTCATCCTGGATGCAGATTCCTGGTATGTGGTTGGAATATGCAATCTTAACCTAAATATGTGACCGAAAGGTTTTGCACAATTGACGAGTAACATTATGTTAATACATATCAGTATCAAACTGCTTCTATTCCCAGTGTAATGTGTTTCTGAACAACAACCTTAAATATAAAAATAACCCTGGACATCTTGTACTACAGTGCATCGAGCATCAGTTATACATCAGCCTCATGCAGCATTTTGCTTTGACACTTCGATGTGCAACTGGACTAAAAGTGTAGGATTCTGAGTTTGATTAGTAAATTAATTTGTACTACAAAATAAATCAGTGGTATTGTTAAAATAATCATAAGAACACAACTTTGTATATAGCAACTCCACTGTCAATTCATGAGTTTGAATATTTTCTTATTCAATTTTAAAATAACATTTACTGAGCTTTTTATGATTGGGGGTTTGAAACATCCCACCACTCTGTCACCTTACACCATAAAAGGACATCTTCTAAAAACTGTATAGGCAGAAATATGTAAATAAAACATTAATGTAAGTAGTGATAAGTATTATTTCAATTTGAAGATAAATTGCTTAATATTTTCATTACATATCAAGTTTTTCAAATTTCATATAGCAAAAACAATAATATAGCCAATTAAATTAATTGGTTAATTAAAAATTAAATAACCTCAATGTAATTTGGTAATGACAACAAACTGCCTTACATCAACTGATTCCTCAACCCTATCACGGCTCCTTTTGTCCCTTATACCAACTATAATTCTAGCTGTGCTAGATTTTAGTTCCTACTACTTGCTTGGCCCACCAATGGTCACTTAGCATGATGAAGTAATGAGCGGGGCTTGCCACTGAATGGCCATCTCTTGACCTTGAGGTCTTCTCAAGGGCACATATGATAACGAAATGTTAAAGTGGCACAGTACCACATTGGTCCAGTGTTGGGAGAAGAGTAATTTCTCTCTCACTTCCACGTTTAACTTTATTTCTCTTGCACAAGTTTTTTCATTAGGTCGCAATAAGCGTACAAACTGTATGTTAGAAGGATATTCTTTGTTTCGTCAATATCATTCTATAACAAATGATATTTGTTATTCTATGGCTATATTCTATAGCATATGCCTACCTCCGTTTCTAAACATTGCATATTTGTTTTATAGCCCTTAGTGCAATACAAAATGTAAAATTAACGTAATAAATTTCTTCCTATGTTTTTTATTTCACAAAATCTGTTAAACCAGCATTTTTATTGTTGACATGATTGTTTTAGCATTCACATGTGGGATCTGTGTGTGAGTGACATGTGTCCGCAGATGACTGTTCCATTCGCTCCACATCACATCACCTCAATCAGTCTTGCTTCTCAGCAGTCCGGCAAGATGCTGGCAAGTTATTAATTATATCTTTGTTGAATATTGAATTTAGAGTATATAATTTATTCTAATATATTTGATCTGCACTGTTCATATTTCATAGATTAAGTATGACGGATAAGTCATTACTTGAAAATTTGACTTTTATGTATTAGCCTCCAGAGTACCAGGATCCAGTTGATGAAGGACCATATGATTAGAAACGCTGCAATGAAGTATGTGTGTAACAATACATCTAGAGCAGAGTTCCTCACTAGGATTTCATGAAGAGCCTTATTACTTTTCTCAAAATAATCTAAGGGCTGCAAGTACTAATACATACAGTTTTGTTGTATGTTTTCAAGCTTGCATTTTGTCTGTCACTAAGCTATTAATTTAGTATTTAGTGTATTATAACAAAGAAAAACTATTCTGAGAATTGTTTGTTGGCTTAGAAAAATGCCAAAGTGGTTGTCACTTTAATAAATCGTTGCAGTTCTAAAAAAAATGTAAGGGCCGCAAAAAGTTGTATTAAGGGGACCACATTCGGTCGAGGGCCGCATAGTGAGTATCCTTGATCTAGAGGATGACTAGTCATGGGAGGGCCAAGGGCCGAGCAGTCTTAGGTTTGGGACAGAGCTGAGTTAAAGGTAGCGCAGGTTCAAATCCTGGCCTTGACTGGAAGTACTTATCAGTGATATTCTCCTTATTCCGTACTGATTCTCCCCTCACTCTGTCTAAATAAGTTCTTTGCGCTAACAAATAATCCATGGAGAGTGGACAGAGTAAGAGTAAAAAGATCAGTACCTCCTTAGAAAAAAATTTGTAACAGCTTTTTCCTCAAAAAATAATGTATATAAATACAACTGTAAATGCGGTCAAGTACTGAAAAAGGCAACAGGAGGTAAGTGGGGTAGGACCAAACTAGTTTATTCGCACGTTTGATGATCTCTTAGATCACATAACTTTAATAACAAAATAAATTATTTTAGTTGAAAATAATGTCTACGAGTATTGGAAAGAAACATTTAGTTTCAAACGGAATATCTGTGGAACAAAGATTCATTTCTCAATGCTAGTGCAAGATGACCAGCGGACTAGTGACACTAACTATAGTATATGGCCAATTTGAACTATAATAGAGACAAATGTTTAAATTACCAAGTGAAGACAAAAACACTGAAATCTGATTAAGATTTTTTGCAGGAGTCCTATATCAGTTTTTAATTGAGTACTTTTAATACTGAAGTTAAGGACATCTTATCAGATACAGATAAAAAGAGTGTTATCTAATTAATTGTAATAACTAGGGACAAAACAGATTTCTTTCACAAATATCTTATTGGTATCATCTGAAAAGAACAAAACACAAATTTTTATGCCACGTTAAAATTATATTCAACTTTTCTTTAAAATTTCAGGTCATATAAGGAGTTAAGGGATCTCACTCCGTTTTAGCATATTCATATTTTACCTTAAAAATAATATTACAGTGATTTATAAAAATTTACTAAAATAGATGATTTTGAATCATGTTTTTGGAGCGTGCGAGTTTGAGAATCACCAATTGCAATCATAATGAAAGATTGATTCATTCAACGCAAGTCAAAAAGAGTTTAAGTTCATTAACGATTAAAAATTTGTCTTTTGGTACAACATTTTTAGTGAGAGCTTTTTAGAATTCTCCAAATTGAACAGCTGTTTTGATTATAACCAATAACAAAAAGGTAGACTTTTAGGAGGTTTTTTACAACATTTTATGAAACTTAGCTACAAATTTTCATAGCGAAAAGTAAGTAATTGCCAAGCGTGGGATCAGAAGAATAATTTGACCAGCATTGCTGTGGGTAGCTGAAAAAAAACCGTCATCCTCTTCTAATTTAATCTGACAAATTATTCAAACCTCATAAAAAATAATCGAGTGCTTGTAAATTCAATTTAATAAACTTTTGTTTCTCCAAACCCAACAGAAAAAGGTTATAAACTGAACACTTTTACGTTTAACCTGTACTATGTGCTATTGATAAGCCAGTTTAGTGTCAGGTTCAAAGGTTATATTATTGATTTCTAATGGCCATCTTATTTAAATCTTTTCTACTTGTTTCCAGGCTGTGTCTACAGAAGCGGGCAGAGTGGACATATATCACCTTAAAACAGACTTTGCAGCTCTAAGTGAGAAAGACAGTCAAGATGAAAACAATATTTTTAATCGATACATTACAATTTTATAAAATATGTTTGTTGAGCTTATCTATTAAGTTTAGGTTAATTAATTTCAGTTGTTATCTAGTTAAGTTTTTGAAATTTGTAGCTAAAATAGTACAGTTACAGAACTTGTTTCTGCATTCAATTGTGTTTTATATACTGTAACAGAAAAAAATAATGAAAGTAGCAATAAATTTCTTTTCACAATTGATACATATTTTGTATTAATAAAAAGATTAGCTTCTGCACAATTTGCTGTGTATACTAATCAAATCTATGTATATTTTTTAATTCAATACAATAGTTTTATTGAAATGTATTTGAAAAATTATAACAATAAAAAATTATAAACGTTTTTCAACTGACTAAAAGTGTAAAATAATTCTTTCTGCTTTATAAGGATTCAACAAAAGAAACAAATAGATGAAATGCCATCGATGGGAACTATTTGTTAATACATTATATGTCTTATGTGCTCTGTGCTTTTTATTAATCTTTATGCATGTAGAAGAAAATCATACTATTTTTACTCTTTTAGTCATCAATAGTAATTTTGAAATAATAAATATTTTGATGTTATTGTTATATTAATACTTTAGCTCAATAATACTACCATATTACTTCATTTCCATCAATTTATGAGGTTCAAAAATTTTGGGAATAACCCAGGAAATTATCATTTTACCTGTGATTTGACATTATTTTGCAATACAATACAGGACATTATGTTAGAATACAACACAATTTAGTTTCCATTGAACCATCCATCTGATACAGGAAAATAGAACAGTACTTGAGTTTTGTGGGATTCAGATTTAATATTTTGCGACAATTATTTTGGAACTTGCAGTTATATGCTATAGTATAATTAATTAACTCCAAATGATCTCGCACAGTAAATTATTACACTCACCCCAGATAGAAAAAAATTGTTTCTATTATGCAGTGCCTTTGGGAGTATCAAAACATGACAGAGGCCTTATATTGTGAACTTAATGCATTTACCAATCCTACTCTAGATATTTGTATTTATGGAACAGTGTTTAAAACGTTTTGTTCAAATAAACTCTCAACAAAAGTTATGTGTTTTTTTAAACCTTCTAATGTCCTTGTTTTATTTATTGTTAACCCATTGGCAACTAAATTAAATAAACAAAACTATTTATTCTAAGGGTAAGTTAGTTTTAAGGTAAAAATAACCAAAACTGTTGCGCTGACTGGTGCCGTTGACTACATAGTCAGCATACATTAGTAACCCTCCAATCGCTATTCTCTCATTTTACCACCGTTTTGTAATCATGAGCCTGAGGTGGTTTCAGGCCTGTACTCGCAGAGTACGATTGCACCAGACATCTTTTTATGCCTAGTCTTATAGGAGGCGGCGACTCTAACCTCTAAACTTCCGAGGTGCGGCGTGACAAGAGCGGTACAGATCCACCCACCCACACATGTACTATATTGACCCACCCACCCATATACATTCGGTGGTACAAAACCACCTACCCATACATAGTATAGTGGTACTGACCAACCCACCCATTACATACACAGTGGTAGGCCTACTGACCCACACATCCTTAAGGGGATATTACACACATGGACTTGCTCGTGGGCTTTCTGGTGGCTGGTGGGGAGAGAGTGCCAGACAGCAGGAAGTTTAGTAGTGTGTTCATGTTGCTATCAGTGCTGTTTAAAAAGGAGAATTAGGATGAGTGAAACTGATGCAGTTTTAGTTGTTAACCAAGTATTGAACATAGTTTTGGCACCTACGAAAAAGAAACACGTCTGGTAAAAAAGTTACTTTTGAAACGTGAAACTCTGTCGCACAGCTATTATATTACCTGAACTAGATGTAGATGAGTTTAGAAATTATCTAAGAATGGATGATATGGTTTATACTTCACTAAACATATTCACAATGGTTTTCCAAGTCTTATCTTTTAAGTTCCTATGCAAATAGTCCTTGTTTTCAACTCTCCATAAACAAGGAACACTTCTATTCATCACAATGAGTTTATTAATAAATTCTCTTGATTTTATCAAAAAACAAAGATCTAATTTCACTCATTGCATGTATTACAAGGCCTAGTAGATAAAACTAAAATAAAATATAAGTATAAAATATAAAATAAGTAAATAGGAGAAAAACAGGTAAAGTAACGACAACAACAATTATGGTTTATGCAAGTGGCATAGCTCAAACAGCGTGTAAGGGTTGAAAATTCTATATATTGACGTGGACTTGCTGACAGAGCTATTACACACGCGGACATGCTCATGGGCAATTCCCAAACATCAAACCAATCGAATGTTTACCAGCAAGTCCACATCAATATGTTCATGTCAACAAACTCCTATTACACGTGAGGACTTACTCGTGAGCATGCTGATGTGGATATGCTCAAGAGCAAGTCCACACCCCCTTACACTTATGGTGGTTTTCATCCATGTCCACGTTGTATCACATTTCATCCATTTTTCATACTAGCCTTTTTTCAGAGATGGCAGGATCTACTCTGTTTTTGTAATAATTCCAATATTAACTTACTTTTAAATACAGCTTTCAATATTAATTTCATTAACCTGGATGATGCATCTACTAAAGATGGTATGTATTTGTAATAAATAACAGAATTATAATTATGAATGCAACAGATGTTCAAACTTCATGAAGTATCAAATATTTTATTTCATGAAAGATTTTACAAAATTCTTTACGCCAAATAATACTTTTACCAACACACGAGTATATACTTTACTTTACTTCTGGTGGGTACACGTACATATTAGTTTTACCAAGACACGAGTATATACTTTACTTTACTTCTGGTGGGTACACGTACATATTAGTTTTACCAACACACGAGTATATACTTTACTTTACTTCTGGTGGGTACACGTACATATTAGTTTTACCAACACACGAGTGTATACTTTACTTTACTTCTGCCCCTGGTGGGTCAATAACGTACATATTAGTTTTACCAACACACGAGTGTATACTTTACTTTACTTCTGCCCCTGGTGGGTCAATAACGTACATATTAGTTTTACCAACACACGAGTGTATACTTTACTTTACTTCTGCCCCTGGTGGGTCAATAACGTACATATTAGTTTTACCAACACACGAGTGTATACTTTACTTTACTTCTGCCCCTGGTGGGTCAATAACGTACATATTAGTTTTACCAACACACGAGTGTATACTTTACTTTACTTCTGCCCCTGGTGGGTCAATAACGTACATATTAGTTTTACCAACACACGAGTGTATACTTTACTCTACTTCTGCCCCTGGTGGGTCAATAACGTACATATTAGTTTTAATGCTACTTATTTCAAAGTATATAATTGAGAAATCTAACAGTTTGAAAAAATTAAAGTTAAAAACCAATAGAATATTCTAAATGTTACACCATTGAATAGGAAATTTAATGGGCAACAAATAGTTGTTCTTGGTAAATTTTAGAAAATTTATGGTTTTTGGGTTGTTTTTATTAAAAAATTGTATATGGCCGCCATTTTGAAACGGAATACAGTAACAAGTCGAATATTCTTTGTGACAATAATCTTTGTGTGAATAAGTAATGTACAAAATTTCAACTCAGACGGTCAAGTCCTTCTACAGTTATAAATTATTTAGTAAAAAAAAAATACTAAATAATGAACACATTCTACAAAGAAATAAATATTTGAATGTACTGTATCTAAAAAATGTTTCTAAGTTTTATGCGCTTAATTGGAAACTCACATTAATTCCTATAAAAATAGATGATAAGGCCGAATTGGTTAAACTGGTAAAGACAAAAATTTTATGGAACGTTTATTAAAACATAAGCAAAATTGTTAAAATATATTAAGCAGGTAAAAACTATCTCAAATTCTTTTTATGGCACTATCAGACTTTCCTAGAATTTTGGAAGTTTCTTCACTTCCCCCAAGAGCCACTAATGCTGCATCCAAATCCATGGTCCCTGTTACCATCATTTGAACCTCCATAGGTTCGATCCCAGTGACCATGCACCTGAGGAGATTAAGAAAGATAAATGTTTAATACATAATACATCAAAATATCATATCTTAAATTAATAAAGTATACTCTACGTTTAAAAATAAAAAATATATAATAATTTCATTTTGCTATTATACTATTTCTAAAAAATAAAAACGGGATTTTTATTTTTTTTTTTTTTTTAATTTGTTGTAATGTTTGAACTGTATGAACAAGTTAAAAATAGGTTTAAAGGAGCTTAATTTTTTATTTTTTAATAGAGGGCATTGTTTAAAGTAATTGTATTGTAGCATTTTTAATAAAATTATATCTTAATACCAGATTTGTATATAATGTGCAATGGTCTAAAAATGAAATTTTTTCATTACCAAGAAAATGAAAAATATGTTGTTATTGTTTATTTATTTTGAGGATTGTTTGAATTTTAATAACATAGTATATTAATATTATTATTATTAAGGCACGTAAATAAATAGTTGTCATTTTAATCAATGAACGACTTCAAGAAATAAGTATATTTCAGACTTCAGCAGTTTTACTTTGTTGATGTTTCATTTTTTATGTTTTTCTTAAATACTAAGCAAGTATGGCCTAACCTAAATGTCCCCTGCTAGTAACTACTTTGGTCAAATCACTCTAGTACCTTAAATTTATCATTTACAGTAAAAAAATCAGATCTGTACATTAAATAAAAACTCCAAGATAATTTACATTTGTGGAATTAATTTTTCAGTTACAGCCTTAAAAATATACCAGCATTCAATGAACTAAATAGCAACACGTTTGCCTCTGAGTATAATTTTAAGTTTAATAAGACTCAATCAATTGAATTAAGAGGTTAGTTTTGTTTGAGTATATGGTATTTTCTAACAATCGCATAGTTCACTATGAATTCGTGGAAATAATTATTCTCTTTAAAATATGAACTAGTACTTATTTTAAAGAATAGTTTATATACCTTACACCAAACTTATTATATTTTTATAATTATATGTATTATGCTAACCAAAAACACTTATTCTTTAGTAACATAATGGGCTTAAGCACAATTCAAATTTTATTATTTTGTAACAATTTTAATCTCAATATATACAATCCAAAAACTATGTACTCACTGATCACGAAAATTCCAGAACCACTCATCAGATTTTGATGACATATTTTCAAGAAAAATTGTCTGAATTTCATTACTATTGGGTATATATAAACAGCCCGCCAATTTAACATTTTTTTTCAATGAGAGTAAAATTGGCATTAATTTAATTTAATCATTTATTTCTTTATTGGCAGAAAATGATTGGAGATTTCCAATGCTGACAAATAACTTTTAAACAGCTGATACAAAAAATACGAAAATAACACAAAATCTTGCTTATTTGGTTTTTATTGTGAAATGCTTAAGGTAAATTCTACTGACTCTGACATGATTGTGCTACCTAGAATCCCTATAATGTAGAATTGTAGGGTTTTCTAGACTATAAAACCTTGTTATCTAAAGAAATGGCAGCAGGCTAAGCTTTTATACTGATGTGATGGTTTAAAGAGAACTACGGAGGGAAGAGTAAGCAAGTGTGAAGAACCACCCGTAGTGAAACAAGAGCTGTTAGCTAATTATCATGTAAATATATCAAAATAATATTTTAATAGTTTTTTTTATTTTTATTACAAAATAGTAAATACCTCATCCTGAACATTTCCATCCTTTGTCACATCCCACTTCTTCTGGCCTTCTGCATTAACTTGAGTGCCTCCCCCTCCGGTCTGTTCAACACCTACATTCCAACCACCGTTTTGCTTCTTCTCTTCATTGGGAGAACGGGGTTCTCTATGTGGCTGTGCTAGAGCCACTACACACATACAAATCACCACACATAAGATAGTAGTGTTCATGATGATAGGGATCTGCAAGAAACACATGTTATTGCCATTACAAGGTTTTAATCGGACTTTATTAGACATTCTTTACTAGCACAAAACATTTATGACATTGTGTAGTATATTTTTAGTAGGTGCTTTGTCTGCTAATTAATCAACATAAATTAAGTTTAAATATTGAACAATTATAAAATATCATTATCATTTTTAAATAAAATGAAAATGACATTTAAGTTATTGAAGACTTGAAAAGCTCAAGTTCGGAGTAAAGGGACTTGTCGATCAGCATAGATTTTAACCTCTCTTTAAATTTATGGAGAATTGAACAGTTTCTTACAAAAGTGCAAAGGAGTTTCTCAAATATATAAAAACAAAGATGTGGAGTCTGAAATAAAAAATTTTTCCGGTGTTGAATTTATGATGAAATTTAAGTCTGATAAATTATTTTGATACTATTCATCCAAATCAAGATTTCATGAATGTATAATCTAGTTAATGTGAGAATTTTTAGACTTCTGAAGGTATTTTTGCTCCTTAACTAAATGCCACTGGCATAGAAATAAATGTAAAAAAAATATGTAAGTTAGTTATAGCTTAATTTTTTTTTTTTTATTATTTATGATACCATGTGTTTGACCCCATAAGGTTCAACATGGTTTCTTAAGCAAACTGTTGACAAACAGCTTGCCAAAAGTTTCTTGTTTATTCTTAATGTTTGTGAACAGCTTGCAGTTGCAAACAACAGAGAAACATAAATGTTTGTTATTCATTTGTGTCCACACTAGCAGGACAGTGTTTGCTGAGATATGGACTGAAGACGTTCTTGGTTCATATCCGAACCTATCAGAACCATCCCACTTTCTTGGGCGAACTGCCTCTTTTTTCTCACACAATGCCTCGTGTTCACACCGAAATTATATTTTCAAAACTTTTATTTGTTTATTACTAGTCCATATCATCGGTGCTCACGTCAAAAACTAGCGTGATTTCCTTTAGGGCGTCATCTTTCTTATCACTGTTCTTGTAACCTGCAAAAGTTATGTCCTACACGACTCTACGGAAATGAAACTCTTCAATTAAATTTGAAATCTGTTCCTTTTTCCACGCAGTAGTTCACATCTTGAACGGTTATGACCGGTACTGCACACTTGTAAAACACATGAAAGCCCGATGACTCATTCAAGCTCCCTCTTCCATTAATTTTGTCTTCTAGGCAGAAACATGTTTGCGTGTTTTCCATTTGGTCTTGAAAACAGAAAACACTGTTTCAAACAAAAAACAGTTTACAAACAGTTCGAAAACATCACAAAAACACTGGAAACAGTTGAGAAACAGTTTGTAAGTAGGGACTAGGCTTTAGTATTGATTCAACATAACCTTGATACACGATTTTACATGTTTCCAGAGTAGTGTTATCTTTCAAATTAATAAAACTGAAAGTAACTTACTTCAATTTTTTTTTTTACTTTCGAGATAAGCTATACTCTAGCTTTAAACCACAAATAAAGTTAGATAAATTTCATCTTTGCTGTTTTGGGGAATATTGAGATGAATTTTATACAAGCAACTTTTAATGTAGGATGCAAATTAAAGTTGATAGTAGAAAATATGATCATTGTTACCTTTTTCTATATATTTATAACCTGAAAATAAGTGTTTTACTCTTCTTCTTGGCTTCAATGTTATTTTTACTACAGCAGAGCACATAAAATAGCTTTTGATTCAATTTTAAATTATGAATACCAACAAGCACTTATCATTGGAGCAATAATATAATATTTTTAATACATACGACATATGTATATAATTGATAACAATTCTATCCATAGTTGCTCCCATTCAAATAATTTCTTGTACAGAGTCTGAACGGTTTTTTCTTACAAGTACATATAAGTTTTGTTGTTATTATTTTTTATTTGTGATATATTAGGATGTAGAACTGTAAAAAAATCACCTTTGAAACATGGCGTGTTTAAAATTTAATT
Organism: Stictocephala bisonia; assembly: GCA_035578905.1. Lineage (NCBI taxonomy): Eukaryota > Metazoa > Arthropoda > Insecta > Hemiptera > Membracidae > Stictocephala > Stictocephala bisonia. The sequence continues at coordinate 2,911,165 of JAQJVL010000056.1, forward strand.
TTTATACTACTGATAGTCATAGTCAAACATCTTTATTCATATATCATGTACATTGGTGGTGCAGTGAATAGTGTCTAAAATTAAATAAAATATAAAAAAAAAAAACAACAATAAAACATCTAAACACAAGAAATTCCTCCTGTATAAGAAATGTTAGGGTTTTACATCTGTTTCTGGGAGGTGGAAAACTCGTCAAAAGAATATACAGCTAAATTTATTATATACTCTTTAAGCCTTCTCTTGAATTTTAATAGATCTTTTTCTTTCTTTACAAAATCAGGGACATATTTTAGAAAAACGTTGCCAGCATATGAGGGTTTTTTTTTTTAAATTTTAATTTGTGAGGCTGAACAATCTCCCTTCTCCTCCTAAAATTATAAGAGTGTAATGGAGTTATGTTTTCCTCTGAATCTTGCTTTTTGGCAATAAGAATTGTTTCATATATATATATTGGCCATAAACTGTAAAAATTTGTAATTTTTTAAAATGTTCTTTTGCCGCATCATCTCGTTTAAGCTTAAGCATTATTCTAATAGCCTTTTTTTGCTGCTTCAGAATGCTGTCCATATTTAATTTTTTTGTTGACCCATATAATGCTATACCGAATAAAAGATGAGAGTGTACATGGGCAAAATATATACTTTTTAAAGTTTCTATGTTACAATAAAAAACCATTTTTGATAATGCAAAGATCCCGGAGTTAATTTTGATTAAAATTTTCTGTATGTGTTCATTCCAATTTAAATTTTCATCTATTGTTAAACCTAGAAAGTTGATTTGATTTTCCTTATGAATGTTATTTGAGTTATAAGTTATTGTTGGTTCTTTTGTAATTTTGTTCTGTGCTGTTTTAAAATTTATAAATTTTGTTTTTTGTGAATTCAATAATAAGTTGTGATTGTAAAAATAGTTTCCAATATTCTCTAATTCCACATATGTTAGAATTTCAGTTTCTTCTGGAGAGTTAGATGATATGATCAAATTAGAATCATCAGCGTAAAGACATAGTTTAGAATTTTGCTTATAGGTTAAAGTATCTTCCATACCCTTAAGATAACACAAAAAAAGCAAAGGTCCTAAAATTGAACCTTGGGGCACCCCAAATTTAATTGGCTGATGATTTGATGATGATTTGATAATTCTGTTATAATTTGTCAAATGGGTAATTTCCACAAATTGAGATCTATCTGTCAAATAAGAAGAAAACCAAATAAGAGCTCTTTTAGATATTCCAATGATTTGAAGTTTTTCTAGTAATTTACTATGTTTTACGCTATCGAACGCTTTAGAAAGGTCCATAAATATACCAACTGTATAATTTCCTTTGTTTACGGATTCAATAACAGATTCAATAAAAGAAACAGCTGCGCTCACCACTGATCTCCCGTTCCGGAATCCATGCTGATTATCATCTAGAACATTAAATTTTTCTAAAAATTCTGATAATTGTAAATAGACAGCTTTTTCATACACTTTAGATATTGAAGGAAGCACAGATACTGGGCGATAATTGGATATATTTTCAGGGTCATTTTTTTTATGTAAAGGAATTATTTTTGCCTGCTTTAATATGTTTGGGAAAATGCCTGATACAAAAGAAGAATTAATTAGATGACACAAAATATTACTGATATAGGCTTTTACAGCTTTTATTATTGTTACAGGAATTTCATCATGCCCATTGGATTGTTTATTTTTTAAAGATTGAATGATTTTTTCCACCTCCCTTTCATCGATCGGTTTCAAATCAAACTTTGGCTTCACACACAAAGCATCGATACAATCAGCTTTCACATTAGTCGTCTCATTTTGATTGTTACTATCTAAAATCAAATCCGTAACCATGTCACTAAAATAACCATTAAACATATTTGCAATTTTTTTAGGGTCTGAAAATGTTTCTGAATTTTGTTTTAAAGTTATATTTTTAAACTGTTTCTTGTCATTTTCCCCAACTTCAGAGTTGATTATACTCCATACAGTTTTTTGAATGTTTTAGGAATTTTCAATTTTTTTTTGAAAATGTCTGTTTTTAGCCACATCTAATTCTCTTTTATAAATAGTCTTTTCCTGATGTAAATAATTTTTTAAACTAATAATTTTTTTACCACGATACTCCTTAGTCAATCGAATGATATTTTGTTGTTTAATTTTTAATTCTTTAGATATCCATGTACGTTTTTTGTTTATCTTTGTAACCAATATTTTGGGAAAAGCCTGATCAAAATAGAAAGAAAAAATTTTAAAGAAGACATCATATTTTTTTCTACCGTGGAATTATAGACATTGAACCATGATTCTTTGGAAAGTAATTGCGTAAATAGATTAATGTTTTCAGGTGAGAACTTACGCAACTGTTTTTTTATAGGAAAATTTGCACTTTTTATTGAATGTTTACATCTTACTTTTAATAGCTGTCCATCATGGTCAGATAAGAAAGTAACCAGACCTTCTACCTTTAAGTTAGATAATTTTATATTTTTTATCAAGAAGTTATCTATTGCTGTCTCCGAAATATCTGTAACTCTGGTTGGGAAATCGACAAGGTACCTCATATTTATGTCTGCTATCCAATACTAAAACATCTATATTCAGGTCACCTGCTACAATAATTTTATCATATTTTTTATTGAAATAATCAATTAAACTAACTAACCTATCCAAAAAAATATTGACATCTGATTTAGGTGACCTGTAAATACCAATAATGAGATATTTTTGTTTATTAATACTCCATGTACAGACACAAAATTCAAATTGTAACTCTTCAAGTAAAACATTACCTAGTGCATCCGGCACAGAGACCCCTCTCAGCTCAAAACCCTTCTCTGCCAGAATAATAACCCCTCCTTTAGTCTTTACTTTTCTAGAGAAACAAGATTTTGCTAAATAAGAATCTATATTAAGCCTTTTTATTTCTTCTTCTTTCATGTCATGTTCTGTCAAAACAACTATATGAGGATTTATTTCGTCTAAAATTGCCTGTAGTGAATTTAATCTAGAAGGGAGATGTTGAATGTTCTGGTGAAAAATTTTGACTAAATTGTGTTGTGATTTTATTTTATTGGTGAGGTGGTTTGGAGATTTAAGTTTAAAGCTGAGAAGGATGACTGGGCCGCACTACAGCTAAATATCACTGTGTCCAACCCAGCACTGACTCCACTACCATCACCATTGCTCTGCTTTAACACTTCACTGTATGATAGGTCGCCAGGTGCCACAGTAACTTGCTCTGTTTGAGTTGATGTCTGCACCGTGAGTTGATCGGTTGCTCTTGTCACCGCCGTGGCTGCTGGAGTAACTGTATCCTCATTAGTGGTTACATTAGTGGTTACGTTCTTCTAACTCTCAATGTGTGTGCGGGAGTGGGTGAGTATGTGGGTGTGCGAGTGTGTTTAGGTGCGTGAGAGAGTGAGCGTGCGCGGGTGTAGGTGTGCGAGTGTGTGTAGGTGCGCGAGATAGTGAGTGTGCGTATGTGTGTGGATGTACGTGAGCGCGCGTGAGTGTAGGCGTGCGAGTGTGTGTAGGTGCGTGAGAGTATGTGTGGGCGTGCGCGCGTGTGAGAATGTATGTGGGGGGGATGTGTGTGTGGGTGTGTGCGAGCGTGTGTGTGCGTGTGCGCGAGCACTCGTGTATGTGTATGTAGGCTTACCTGGCAATGACTGCATGCAAGTTAATTTTGTTTTCTTTTAAATAATATATTTTTACAGTCTAAGTCCAACTGAGCTCCTGCATGCAGACAGGGGACATTTCTGATCCCCTTGCATGTCAGTATATTTCCCTGCAGCAGTTTTGGTAGTTTTTAGTTTAGTTAAGATAAATTGCAATGGTACATATATATAGTTTTTATCTTGAGCGTCTTTTTTTTTTATACTGTTAAAATAAGGAAAACATGTAAATTTTGTATGCTGTATGGGAAAATAAACAATTTTCAATTTTCATTGCCAGTGAGATTTGAGTCATCTGCTTCATTGAGATCTTGAGATGTATATTGCCGGGATGATGGTGTTTCATCTTCTAGTATATCCTGAGTAGAATTGGCTACCATTTGTTTTAATAAAATAGTGGAAATTGAAGTATACAAATTCTGCTTGAAGTCAGCAAAAGAGAGTCCATTTCTTAAAGGCCGTTTTGAGTTTTCATTATAAATAATAATCCGGATAGAGGCTCCTGTCTGTTGCTGGAAATTAACAATATTGGTTGCAAAGTGTTCTGTGGAGATGTTGTCCCGGACACAACCCATTGGTGAGCAGACTAGACACTTCAAATTTCTTCTTTTGAGCTCTTCAGTGAGGTGGTTGAAAGCCATGTCATAATCAGAAGCTACAGGCTTTTTATAAAAGTCTGGTTTGGTAACCAATCCGAAAACATTCACTCCATCAACGCTTTTTTGATAGGTTAAATAGTTGTTAAGGAGAGAGTGTGGTTTACCAAACTGTTGACTGAAACATGTTGCCACCCCAGCACTCATATGGCGTTCATGGTTGAGGTCTCTAGAAATACAGTGAGCGAAAGCTATGTTCTTATTATACCTATTTATTTAAATTATTTCCGTCATATTAGATTCAATGATTTTTATTTTTGAATCCCCATTCACTACTATTTCTGTTCTATTTTTAATATTTCCTGATTTTGCTGGAGTGTTTTTTTGGTGAGTTTCTTCCCTGTTCAATTTGGAAGTTTTTTTCAAGGAATTAATTATCATATAAGAGAGTTTCTTTTTGCCACGATAATTGAGGTGTAGGCCATGTCGAGTGAAATGGTCTCGTTTGAGCTCTTCCAAGTCAATTATGCTTACATTAACCATTCTTTCTGCAACTTCCTTTATGTAATTGTTTACTATATCTATTTCATTATGTATTGGGTCAATTGTATTTACGTCATAGCGGTGCGGGATTGTTGTTATGTGTAATGTTCTCTGTGTATTTAAACTTTGTAGGTTACTTTCCAGATTAGTGTAAATTTCTCCAGTTGATTTTTTAGTTATGTTATTAGTTCCTGCAATTATGACTGTGGGACGGCAAAGAGCTCCTTCAGCTTGCTTGTACACTTGCTCGATTGTAGCCCCGGGTATAACCAGACCGCTTACTTTAATTTTTCCCTTGCTACAGGTACCAATTAACTCAGGAAGGCCCCTTCCATGGCTGTCTGAATAAAATTCAACATCCATTGATTTTCCACTATACTCACTCTCTTTCCCTGTTGGTGTTGGCTTTGTGATAGAAGTTTTTCTTGATTTTATCTGTTTTTCATAGTTTCTCTTATCTATTGTTGGATTAATTAGTTTTGTGTCATACTCTTTGGTGTTTAAAGCTTCGTACTTGTTACTTAAAGGAATAACAGAAAGATAATGAACATTTTTGTTTTTCTGTTTTTTTGAATTTCTTGAAATTCCATTCTTGTTTCTCATCTCATTCTAGTTTTCTTCTTTAGCGTTTTTTTCCTGGTTACAAGTACAATTTTGGGGAGTTTTATGCAGGTTGGGGTCTTCTGTGTGGCTTACAGGATTAATAGCAGCAGCAACAGTATCAGAACTAACTGAAATTGGGGAAACACAGGTGGGAGCGGGTACTTGGTACATCAGTTCAGCAGCTGTGTCAGGTGTGAGTTTAGAGAGGTTGTTATTGTGCAACAGGAGAGCTAGCTGAGCCCGCTTAGTTATTATGTCACTTGGTTTTATGTCTGGCCAGAAACCAGGGACTGGGCTATTTTTTATTTCATAGAATGTACCCTGAGTAATACGTTGGATGAGTATGTCACCAAATATCAACATATAAATACCACAGTCCACTCCATTGCTTTGTTGTGGCACTACTACTTTATTTATAGGTGTGAGTTCTCCTAAGCCAAGGTGTTTGGATATACTTTTTACAACTTGCTTTGCATGTGGTAAGTTGTAGTCACCTATTGAATCAAAGTAAAAAAATTCATTATGTATTTTTTCGTACAACAATAAACTCCAGTGCGATCCTCCTTTTTGATCAATGTTAGGCGAGTTATTAATAGGGAAGAAAATAAATGATTTATTTTGAATTTGATGAGGTTTCACAATAGAGTTAGTGTCTTCTAGACATTTGATAGCATGCGTTACCACAGGACTCAACAAGAGTATTTCCTGATTAACTACCTTTGACGAAAGCATATTATAGTACAATTCAATAGTCATCAGTAATGAATTTTGACTCCATTATAGACATACAGATTGACAACCTATCTGTTGTGTTTGTTTCCATGTTTTTTACAGATTGTAAAGGCTTAGTTTGGGCACCTACAATCTGACACTTAGTAATTATATTTTTTGGTGTAAGTGAGTTATTAGTTGGAGTTTGCCTGGTTTTAGGTTGTTCATAATTTAACTGGTCTGAATTTTTTATCAAAATTGGTGAGACATAACTGTTATTTAATGAAATCCTGTTACATTTATTTTTCTGTTTAATTTTCCAGTTGTCTTCAATTTCTTTACATGCTAAGGCATATACTTCATTTTTCATTTTTTTATCCTGAGATATTTTATGCTTTTGCTCTGCATAACTTGACAATTCACTAAGTCTACATGTTCCTGTATCTTTGGAACCATAATAAGTTACGTTAAAAACAAAGGCATTTCCTTTTTTTCCAACATTTTCTATTACTGCTGGCCATGGAGCATGCCCTCTTAACTTTGCTATTACCAAATCACCTGGCTGATATTTTAAATTTTGCATTTTTAATTAAATAAAAAATAAATAATATTTCAATATTTACAATTGCCAAAATATAAATATTTTATTTCAGTGTTTATTTGTTATTTATTAGTTATTTCTGGTACAGGTATTAATATTTCTAAGCCGTTTTTAATGTTTAATAAAATTTAATCAGTAAATCATTGATCACTTTTGGATATAAAACAATTGGAGATATAATTTGGCTGAACTAGATGACCTTGAGCTACTCTTGTTTACTTTGACTCAATGTTCAAACATCTGTCAAACAGAACAGTGACAGACAACATGAATAGACTGGATACTACCACTGTCAAGATGCAGTGTTCCTCTTCCTGTTGAATAGCAATCCTTATTGAAATAAAAACCAGTTTACAATATCTACTTTGTGTTAATTGTGCAAATTGTGTGATTCAACCTCACATATTAGTGGTGCAGTTTTCAAAAGTGCAGTTTTATTAGTGATTCAGTCAATGTAAAGTTATCACAAAACATGTGATTTTGGCAGTTTGTGAGTAAGTGCTTTTTTGAAACTTAAATTTAAAGTTTATTCATGGATTTAAAATAATGTTTCTTGGCTCAAATTATAGATAATACTTATCACAACACTTTAGATTGCTCCTATGCATTGCCTGGTTAGTAAATAATTTAAAAAAAACCTAAAAAATCACAACACACAAAAACTTTAATCCACTAACTTTAATCACTCATTCAATATCACCAATATAAATAATATATCAATATCATCAATATAAATAATTGAAGTATATTATTAGACCACTAATGAACTATTATTACATTTTAATTATTGCGAATAACATTATTCTGAAAGTAATAAACAAACTTTCGATTAAGATGACACTGCACACTATCAAAGAACAAAAATAACTTATAACTAGATTTTTAAACTGTGCAATGTTAATGAATTTTGTCATCTGTTCCTTATTTGACAATAATAATTGTCCTAGTTACAAGCAAAAGTAACAGAATATATTTTGACTAAACTAAACACTTGGTAATAGATACACAAGTTTTTGAAACACTGTCATCATTTTCAAATTGTTTGAAAAAGCCCAAAAATCAGTGGCATCTAAAATTAAAAAATAATGTTTTTGTTGCATTATCAGTTTCAGTTTGATGAATTTATTTTTAAATGTAAGCCCTATTTTACATAAATGATATTCATTCATTTAAATTAAATACTCAAACAAATTTTTTCATTTCAATTCAAAACTTTATTTGAGTTGTTTTTATTTTTTATGTGTAAGTACTTTTAATAATTTAGAAAATTCAAGCTTTCAAACGAGTGTATTACCATGTCAAAAATATTTTGGATCTAACAAAATGAGAAAACCAGAAAGATAGTGATTTCAGTTATTTTTTATGTCTCGCCTTAAGTTGAGTCAATTTTGGCAACTAGTTTAAACTTATTAGAACTTTTTGCATTTGTTTAAAGTGTTATCGCTTTTTTCAATAAGTTTCCATTCTAGTTTATAATTTTCTTTAGCGTTTATTTTATTCTTATCGTACATTTACTAACAAAAACTTAGAGTTGTGAAAGTGTATATCTTTAGTATCAGAATTATTATTTTTAATTTATTTATTCAAAATACGTAATATTATTCACTATAGTTTTTTTTTATTTATTTTTTAGTTTTAGTTTCCGCCCTACAGCTAAGTTATAAAATATCATCCGACGATATTTAAGATACTTAATTATAATTAATCTAAACTATTGACAATGAAAAGTAGTAAATACATTGAATATAATTTTTATTTTTCTAATTACATTAGACATTTTATAACATTGTTGTATCTGTTATTTATAAATAAATGTCTACTGTAGTTAAAATAGTATGAAGAAACTTTAACTAATTACAAAATCATCTAATGGGATCAGTAAATAACTTAGTTTTTTCTTGTGGCAATCATAAACCCTAAGTTGTGTCCACTAACACCAAACAAATATTTCATTAGGGCTCATTGCATAAGAGTGGGGAAGATTAAGAGAAAACAGGCCCTGACTCGTTTGTATGAACATAACCTAAACCTGTTTTGAATTCAACTTCATGTCACACAAATGCACTGGTGGTTTGTGCTACTAAAGACTACTTTATTTTGAATATTTATCAAACAGCCTTTATTTGGAACAACATTGTTTTCCTGAAATCCTCAATGGTTGGGGTCTTTGGTATAATAGCTAATACCAAACAAGGCACAAGAACTTTAAATATAGTACTGCAATAACTTCTTTCAGGGCATATTACATCTTATAATGCAACTTTAGATTGCCTCATGTTCTTTAAGCTTTTCAAAAAATCCCCACATTAATATAAAACTTACAATTTAACTATCTTTCAGGAAATCTTGTTAGTAAAAACTCCACTTTCATAAAGTTAAACTCCTTTTAAAAACTTGTCAAAAATTAACAATCATTTCTCTTGCGCTTATTTAATAAATCTATTACAATTTTATTTTTATGAAATTTAATATATAGATACCAAGTGTCCAAAAAGTCCGAAACCTCCTTAATAATTTACTATATAATATTAATAAACACAGAACAATAAAACTCTAGGATTACGTCCTCACTGTGGTTACTGACTTTTTTGGCCATTTTAATTAACTGTCTTTTTTCACTTTGGGGGGACGTCCTGTGGATGAATTAAAAAAAATCTTAAATGTAAGCATAGGTCTAGTTAAACCTCATTTTAAAGGTCATTATTAAAAGAACACATTGACGCAACCCCAACTGAAAAAGGACTATTCGTTTGGAAATAGCAGCTTCTAAAAGTTCTAATGAGGCGAAACTTTAGAGGCTGTTATTTCCAAACAAATATGCCTTTTTCAGTCAGTGTTGCAGCAATGTGTTTCTCTAACAATGACCTTCAAAATGATGTATAACTCGACCTATGCTTACATTTAAGATTTTTCAGATTTCCTCCACAGGACGTCCCCCCCCAAAGCGAAAAAGGACAGATAAAATGACCTAAAAGTAACTACAGTGGAGACATAATCCTAGAGTTTCATTGTTCTGCGTTGATTAATAAAATAAATATTAAGGGGGTTCCAGAATTGTTGAACACCTGGTATATGAGAACTGTTTAAAAACACCAAGCAACAATATATATTACATAAATGTAAAACTGAAGATATTTGAACAAGTTACCTTTTAGCACTAAAGTAGAAGGTGAAACTGGAAGAGACTGGTCGTCTGGCCACAGTATACACTACATATATACATACCTGGAGGGCACGCCCAATGCACTGTAAATCACAGCAGTACCAGTACCGAGATCTGCACAGCACTTAAGTTTATGTGTTTCCTCATAATAGAGGAATTGTCCTCAAGTTTATTAGCTATTTATCTTGTTTGGAAACTGGAAACAGCAGATTTATACCAGTAGTTTTAATATTCCGAGTTGAAATATAGAAATACCTTACATGAATTTAGTACTGTTTTATGTTTTATTTACTGTATATCAAATTTATGCTGAAAAATGCATATAGAACACAACAAATAAATAAGTTGATCAATGATTTAATATTGCCTTTTTATAGCTTCATAACCAGAACAAAATTGATAAATAGACCATGAATAAAGTTAAATGTAATTAATTGTATTGAAGTATTAATTATGAGAAAATTATTTCACATAAGAGACAGTTCGGTTAATATTAATAAGTAATTTTAGACACTCAAGTCATTAAAATGTAAAATTATGTCTGATGTCATATATTTGTTGTAGTACTCTATTTCTAATGCACTGCACGTATATGGGGGGGGGAGTGAGCGTGTGAGGTTTAATACTGTACCACCACAAGTATGGGTGGTTCTATTTAAGAAATCATTGTTGCATCTAAACTAAAGACAATTAGCAGTATGATAAATATGAATAAATACCTCTAGTTATACTAAACAGGTTTTGGGGTTAAGTGTTAAAGAGGAATGTTCAGTCCTAACTTCGCCCCTTTAATAAAGGCATTTTTCATTTTATCTCATCTCATTTCATTTAGACTAAACAGTTAACCAAACAAACAAAGTAGTATAAATAGGATGGTTTCAGACTCAGGTCTCTATAGTATCACGGAAAATGAAGGCGCTACCTTTTAATTAATTAATTATATATTTAAAAATGAAGGCGCTACCTGCAATACAGTATTGAAATGCGGGACTTGCCTACTAAAACATGAAGGCGCTTTTTATTTATTAATAAATACACTGTTAGCCTACCTATTTAAATTAATTTTTTATTTAATTTTTCTCAACTTTTTAATAAATACACTGTTAACCTAGCTTTATTATATAACATACACTGTTAGCCTACCTATTTAATTCATTTTTTATTTAATTTATATCATTTTTTGTAATAAATACACTCTTAACCTAACTTTTTCCATGTTATACTATATAAAATTAACTTTTTTGTCCAATATGGCGTCTTTTTCCATGTACGTACTTAACACTCTAGGCAACCCACAATACACGTTTTATTTAAAAATTAAGGGGCAGCTATTATTTATAATATTAATTATTTACTTCTTTTTTTATTTTTATTTAATACACCGTTACCTACCTATACTTACCTATCTAATCATGGTTGTGTACGTACTTAACACTCTAGGCAACCCGCAATACACATTTTAATTAAAAATCAAGGGGCAGCTATTATTTATATTAATTATTTACTTCTTTTTTATTTTTATTTAATACACTGTTACATACGAGGCCTACTGGTGTACGGTGACTGGGCTTTATCGCTGTTATCACATCACTTGACCTCAAAGGTCAACCCGTGGCTGTTATCACATCCGCTTCCATTACCACAAGCATTGTTTTACATCCCGTGTCTTGCACAATCTCTTTTAACGTAATCAGAGTTTCATGTCTGGACAGGCGCGTGACCTAATTGCCCCAACAGTACTACACAGGATGACGTAATCGGAGTTTCAGTCTGGACAGGCGCGTGACCCAATTGCCCCCCCTCCCCCCTCGATCCCTATATAAACGACCAACACATTCAATCTTTCTCACTTCTGCTCTTGCGCTCGTACTGATCAGACGTGTCTTCACTTTGCTCCTACTCGATATTAAACACTTTAACTTTATTCTATTTTGGACACCGTTATCTGTATGGTATTTCAAAGTAATAATCAATATTTTAACCTTTGTTCTTCCGATTTAATTTTGTGTAAAAGATGGAATCCTACGCCATAAACCGCAACCTTGTAACCATTTCCCGTAGGTTTAGTACTTACGGTTCCGACCTTCTTACCGTTCTGACGGAACATAAAAACAAAATTATGTCTGAAATAAATAACCACCTAAACAGGCTCGGGGGAGTTAAATGGTATATTTCCGTTCAAATTAAATTTTCCAAAATTGTTAATAACGAAGAAATCTCAACTACTCCATTCTTTCACGGCAAAACTCGTCCTTTGTTACCTTCCGATTCCGATTCCGACGTATTGTTACTTGCCGACGTTTTTGAAAATTCTAGAACTACTAGTATGACTTACTACGGTATTGACCCGTGTAACGTCTACTCTGCCCCCGGACTGGCATGGAATTCCATGTTAAAAATGACAGACATACGTCTTGAATTACTTACTAACATTGACCAACACCTGTTTGTCGAGTCTGGGATCCGGGGCGGTGTCTCCATGATACCCAACCAGTACACCCAGGCCAACAACCCTTACTTACCCAACTTTGACAACAAAAAACCCACCAACTACCTACTTTATCTAGATTGTAACAACCTGTACGGGACCAGTATGTCTGATAGACTCCCAGAATCTGATTTCAAATGGATAGACCCCCGAAACATTGACATTACAAAAGTACCCGACGACTCTGACACTGGATATATTTTAGAAGTTGACCTACACTACCCTGACCACTTACATGACTTACATTCCGACTTTCCACTGGCCCCCGAACGAAAAGTAGTGACAAACGACATGCTTTCCCCCTACTGTAAGGACCTACTTCATGAACTCGACTACAAACCACCCAAAACTGAAAAATTACTAACCACACTGTGTGACAAAACCAAGTACGTTGTACACTACAAGACTCTAAAACTTTACTTACAACTTGGACTTGTACTGACCAAAATTCACAGAGCTCTAAGTTTTAAACAGTCTGCCTGGTTAGCCCCATTTATTAATTTTAATACAGAGAAAAGAAAATGTGCCAAAAATAACTTTGAAAAAGATTTTTTTTAATTAATGAATAATGCGACATATGGAAAGAGTTTGGAAAATGTAAGATCTAGGATAGACTTTAAACTTGTAAACAACGAAAAACAATTGGTCAAATGGACAGCTAGTCCCAGGCTTAAAACATTTTTCGCATACAATAAAGATATCGCGGGATTGGCTTTGAAAAAACAAACGATCTTTTTAAACAGACCCATTTATGTTTGTTTTACAGTATTGGAAATTTCAAAATTAATAATGTACAACTTTCACTACAACTGGGCAATTGCAAAGTATGGGGAAAACATAAAACTTTGTATGACTGACACAGACTCACTATTCTACAACGTATATACTCCCGACGTTTACGCAGATATGAAAAATGAATTACACCTTTTCGATACCTCTGACTATCCACCTAGCCACCCATGCTACAGTGTAGAAAACAAAAAAGCGTTAGGAAAATTTAAAGACGAACTAAACTCAAATCCGGATAGGGAAATAATTGGCTTGAGAGCGAAATGCTACTCCGTACTAAATTCAGATCTAGAGGAAAAGAAGGTAGCCAAAGGCGTCCCCCGAGTCGCGATAAAAAAACAATTAAAACATGAAATGTACAAAGTTGTCTTTTAAATCATTCGTTAAAAACTACATCCGCTTTAAACATCCGTAGTGAAAAACATAAAATTTACACACAAAATATTTCAAAATTATCACTTTCCCCCTTTGACGATAAAAGATACATCTTGAATAATGGAATTGATACACTAGCATACGGACACCATTTAATTAGTAAAAAACGAGCTTTAGAACATGATCATGATTTCATTAATAAAAAACTAAAACTCACACATAACTCAAACATAAACTTTGAAACAGAAGAACAATAATCTATACACTTCAAACATAAAAATTAATAAAAGAACAACTAAAATTGCATACTGTCAGAACGTCTTTCCAGAACCGTTAACCTCTGACTGACCACCACTCCCTCCCCCCACCACATCCATCCTTATCGCACTAATGGCGTCGATCCCACTACATCGGAACCTTTCTAAAATATTGGACAGTTTCTTTGTATATATGAAGATTTGTACATAACTTATCCGTAAATTTGTAATATTTGTAAATAACCGGGTCCTTTAGCAGTTTCAATGTACATGCAAAGTCTACGAGTAATACTTTCAGCAGTACCACACTGTTACAGGTTACTAACATGTCCGTAGAAACCCAATTTACGATATTGGATGGGCTCAACCCGTCCGTAGTGCAATATAAAAACCTCGTACTGGGCGGACCTTCTTCTTGATTACGGTAACTCCTACGCCAGGTAAGTAACGTTAAGTTAGTTTTAAGTAAACTCTTTTACCGTCAACCTTTAAAAAACAATCTGTAAAGTAAATTCTGTTATAATATGGACACTTTTGTGAGTTTACATAACTACAATTTATTAATGGATATCTCCAGCTCTGTGTGAATTTCTATAGAATACCGTACCATCAAGGTGAGGGCGGCCCAAATTTAATAAAAAATCGCCCGACTGTTCTCTAAGGCAGCTGTAAAACGCGTAAGACCTGAGGTGGTCCTGCAACTTGGGGCTGGGCTAATCCCCGTAAGACCTTGAGTCGCAGTCCGGGCCCTCGTAAGGTACGTGTATGATTGAATGTTACACTCTATGGCTGGACAGTATCCGTAGGTCCCGTGTGTGAGGGAGAGTAACCTACAAAAAAAAAGAAAAAAACACAAAAACCTACTGTAAAAAAACAGAATCAAAAATAATAAAAACAAATTTATAAATAAAAACCCCTTTGTAAGTCTGTACGTCACATTGAAAGGCTTCTCTAAGTAAAGTGATGTCTTTACTTACAGAGGGACCCAAAAAATACAAAAAATAAATAAAAATTATAAAAAAACAATAACTAAATAATACTGAGAGGTAGCATTTTGTTGGTTGGCTACCACCGTAGTGAGCGAGGTTGGGGCTCATTACACTAAAATATCCGTGGGGGATACCAGTCCTCTATCGGGCGCGTCCCATGGGAATTGGGCAATGCCCTTCAGTTTTGCCTTCAGCTTACTTGAGAGTAGTGAGGAATTAAATACTCACCGTGAAAAAAAACTGGTTAAATCAAAAACATTAATAAAATCTGCGAGAAAGATCATGGTATAGTACAGAATCAGGAAGTGATCTTAGTAAGATATGGTAAAACTTTCTATAAAAAGAGTAAATTCCATCCAAAAGTAAGAAAAAAATCAAAGATACATACAAATTTCAGAAAAAGAGTCATTTTACATAAAAAATGTGTTGACAAATTTTTCAAATCAAGGAAGAACTACCAACATAGTACTCTCCAAACCCCTTAAAATTTAGTTAAAATGTCAATAAATAGGGTTATTTTTGTATAAAATATGTTATAATTCCCTAAAAGCATTAAAATTCAGTGTCATAACAATGATATTTGTTCTAAACATCAAAAAACCTTTAAAATTATCTAATAGACTCTTTATAAACTTAGTTTGTGCTCAAAACAACACACAAAAGACCAAACACAAACTCTACATATAAGACTCTTGGTTGGCCACCCACCTACTCAACATACAACAACTCTGATAGATCATCCACCTAACCATTACATAAAACCTTTGATAGACCACCAACACACATGAACAAGATACCTACTTAACATCCAACACTCTTGACTTACCGCCCACCTACTCAACACACAGATAGACTACGTAACTAACCATTACATAAAACCTTAGATTGACACTCAACATTCATGGAAGACCTACCTACCAAACATACAACTTGATTGACCGCCTACCTACCCATCACACATTTCTCTTGATAGACCAATCACCCTCCCATAAAAAGACTTTTGTCAGACTATTTACTTAACATACAAGACTTACCACCTAATAGGCAATCTACATAAGGCTTTAGTTATCATTCCACCTATCCAACACACATGTACAAGACACCTACCAAGCTCCATAACCCTACCTATCCATTAGTAAGACTCATGATTTACCCAACACACAGTTATCTTTACAGACCAACTACCCTCCCAACACATAATATTATTGACAGACAACCTACTGTACATACAAGACTTACCACCCACCTACTCAACACACAAAAGACCAACCACACACTCTACATATGAGACTCTTGGTTAGTCGCCCACCTACTCAACATACAACACCTCTGATACACCATTCCCTTGAACATTACATAAAACCTGTGATATTCCACCCAATCACCAAACACACATGACTCTTAATAGACCAATCCACCTACCTCTGCACACACAATTCCTTAGGACACACCCTACACCCACCACTCATCCTACAGACAAAACCCCTAGAGAACTACCCATCCACCATAAAAACACTATTGCTTCATATAATCATGTTTTAAAATAACATTATTACACTGTAAGATAGGTTTAATATAGCTAAAGACCTAAAGTGTTTCCTAAAATTCTGTTTTCTCTAGAAATAAAAGAGCCATTGGTGGAAAACATCCAAACTAAACATAGAAAATAAGAATCAGCTAGTAGTTTCATAGAAATTCTGCTATTCAACTAAAAAATATGAGAAAAAGTTAGGTTTAAAAACAATGAACATAGAAAAAGTTAGGTTTAAAAACAATGAACATAGAAAAAGTTAGGTTAAAAAAGAACATAGAAAAAGTACGGTTAAAAATGAACATAGAAAAGGTTAGGTTAAAAAAATGAACACAGAAAAAGTTAGGTTTAAAAAAAATGAACACAGAAAAAGTTAGGTTAGCAAACATCAGAAAAGTAAGTCTAGCAAACAACCGAAAGGTTGATTACTATCCTTACTTTTCCGAAAAGTTGTTAAAATTAAGAAAAGACAAAAATGTCCCATTTTTGAGTTTTGTAATTTTAACTGAACTTTTCTGATGTTTGCTAACCTAACTTTTTCTGTGTTCATTTTTTTAAACCTAACTTTTTCTGTGTTCATTTTTTTAACCTAACCTTTTCTATGTTCTTTTTTAACCTAACTTTTTCTATGTTCTTTTTTTAACCTAACTTTTTCTATGTTCATTGTTTTTAAACCTAACTTTTTCTATGTTCATTGTTTTTAAACCTAACTTTTTCTCATATTTTTTAGTTGAATAGCAGAATTTCTATGAAACTACTAGCTGATTCTTATTTTCTATGTTTAGTTTGGATGTTTTCCACCATCGGCTCTTTTATTTCTAGAGAAAACAGAATTTTAGGAAACACTTTAGGTCTTTAGCTATATTAAACCTATCTTACAGTGTAATAATGTTATTTTAAAACATGATTATATGAAGCAATAGTGTTTTTATGGTGGATGGGTAGTTCTCTAGGGGTTTTGTCTGTAGGATTAGTGGTGGGTGTAGGGTGTGTCCTAAGGAATTGTGTGTGCAGAGGTAGGTGGATTGGTCTAATAAGAGTCATGTGTGTTTGGTGATTGGGTGGAATATCACAGGTTTTATGTAATGTTCAAGGGAATGGTGTATCAGAGGTGTTGTATGTTGAGTAGGTGGGTGACTAACCAAGAGTCTCATATGTAGAGTGTGTGGTTGGTCTTTTGTGTGTTGAGTAGGTGGGTGGTAAGTCTTGTATGTACAGTAGGTTGTCTGTCAATAATATTATGTGTTGGGAGGGTAGTTGGTCTGTAAAGATAACTGTGTGTTGGGTAAATCATGAGTCTTACTAATGGATAGGTAGGGTTATGGAGCTTGGTAGGTGTCTTGTACATGTGTGTTGGATAGGTAAAATGATAACTAAAGCCTTATGTAGATTGCCTATTAGGTGGTAAGTCTTGTATGTTAAGTAAATAGTCTGACAAAAGTCTTTTTATGGGAGGGTGATTGGTCTATCAAGAGAAATGTGTGATGGGTAGGTAGGCGGTCAATCAAGTTGTATGTTTGGTAGGTAGGTCTTCCATGAATGTTGAGTGTCAATCTAAGGTTTTATGTAATGGTTAGTTACGTAGTCTATCTGTGTGTTGAGTAGGTGGGCGGTAAGTCAAGAGTGTTGGATGTTAAGTAGGTATCTTGTTCATGTGTGTTGGTGGTCTATCAAAGGTTTTATGTAATGGTTAGGTGGATGATCTATCAGAGTTGTTGTATGTTGAGTAGGTGGGTGGCCAACCAAGAGTCTTATATGTAGAGTTTGTGTTTGGTCTTTTGTGTGTTGTTTTGAGCACAAACTAAGTTTATAAAGAGTCTATTAGATAATTTTAAAGGTTTTTTAATGTTTAGAACAAATATCATTGTTATGACACTGAATTTTAATGCTTTTAGGGCATTATAACATATTTTGTACAAAAATAACCCTATTTATTGACATTTTAACTAAATTTTAAGGGGTTTGGAGAGTACTATGTTGGTAGTTCTTCCTTGATTTGAAAAATTTGTCAACACATTTTTTATGTAAAATGACTCTTTTTCTGAAATTTGTATGTATCTTTGATTTTTTTCTTACTTTTGGATGGAATTTACTCTTTTTATAGAAAGTTTTACCATATCTTACTAAGATCACTTCCTGATTCTGTACTATACCATGATCTTTCTCGCAGATTTTATTAATGTTTTTGATTTAACCAGTTTTTTTTTCACGGTGAGTATTTAATTCCTCACTACTCTCAAGTAAGCTGAAGGCAAAACTGAAGGGCATTGCCCAATTCCCATGGGACGCGCCCGATAGAGGACTGGTATCCCCCACGGATATTTTAGTGTAATGAGCCCCAACCTCGCTCACTACGGTGGTAGCCAACCAACAAAATGCTACCTCTCAGTATTATTTAGTTATTGTTTTTTTATAATTTTTATTTATTTTTTGTATTTTTTGGGTCCCTCTGTAAGTAAAGACATCACTTTACTTAGAGAAGCCTTTCAATGTGACGTAAAGACTTACAAAGGGGTTTTTATTTATAAATTTGTTTTTATTATTTTTGATTCTGTTTTTTTACAGTAGGTTTTTGTGTTTTTTTCTTTTTTTTGTAGGTTACTCTCCCTCACACACGGGACCTACGGATACTGTCCAGCCATAGAGTGTAACATTCAATCATACACGTACCTTACGAGGGCCCGGACTGCGACTCAAAGTCTTACGGGGATTAGCCCAGCCCCAAGTTGCAGGACCACCTCAGGTCTTACGCGTTTTACAGCTGCCTTAGAGAATAGTCGGGCGATTTTTTATTAAATTTGGGCCGCCCTCACCTTGATGGTACGGTATTCTATAGAAATTCACACAGAGCTGGAGATATCCATTAATAAATTGTAGTTATGTAAACTCACAAAAGTGTCCATATTATAACAGAATTTACTTTACAGATTGTTTTTTAAAGGTTGACGGTAAAAGAGTTTACTTAAAACTAACTTAACGTTACTTACCTGGCGTAGGAGTTACCGTAATCAAGAAGAAGGTCCGCCCAGTACGAGGTTTTTATATTGCACTACGGACGGGTTGAGCCCATCCAATATCGTAAATTGGGTTTCTACGGACATGTTAGTAACCTGTAACAGTGTGGTACTGCTGAAAGTATTACTCGTAGACTTTGCATGTACATTGAAACTGCTAAAGGACCCGGTTATTTACAAATATTACAAATTTACGGATAAGTTATGTACAAATCTTCATATATACAAAGAAACTGTCCAATATTTTAGAAAGGTTCCGATGTAGTGGGATCGACGCCATTAGTGCGATAAGGATGGATGTGGTGGGGGGAGGGAGTGGTGGTCAGTCAGAGGTTAACGGTTCTGGAAAGACGTTCTGACAGTATGCAATTTTAGTTGTTCTTTTATTAATTTTTATGTTTGAAGTGTATAGATTATTGTTCTTCTGTTTCAAAGTTTATGTTTGAGTTATGTGTGAGTTTTAGTTTTTTATTAATGAAATCATGATCATGTTCTAAAGCTCGTTTTTTACTAATTAAATGGTGTCCGTATGCTAGTGTATCAATTCCATTATTCAAGATGTATCTTTTATCGTCAAAGGGGGAAAGTGATAATTTTGAAATATTTTGTGTGTAAATTTTATGTTTTTCACTACGGATGTTTAAAGCGGATGTAGTTTTTAACGAATGATTTAAAAGACAACTTTGTACATTTCATGTTTTAATTGTTTTTTTATCGCGACTCGGGGGACGCCTTTGGCTACCTTCTTTTCCTCTAGATCTGAATTTAGTACGGAGTAGCATTTCGCTCTCAAGCCAATTATTTCCCTATCCGGATTTGAGTTTAGTTCGTCTTTAAATTTTCCTAACGCTTTTTTGTTTTCTACACTGTAGCATGGGTGGCTAGGTGGATAGTCAGAGGTATCGAAAAGGTGTAATTC
Organism: Stictocephala bisonia; assembly: GCA_035578905.1. NCBI lineage: Eukaryota > Metazoa > Arthropoda > Insecta > Hemiptera > Membracidae > Stictocephala > Stictocephala bisonia. The sequence goes on from JAQJVL010000056.1 coordinate 2,931,412, forward strand.
ATTTTTCATATCTGCGTAAACGTCGGGAGTATATACGTTGTAGAATAGTGAGTCTGTGTCAGTCATACAAAGTTTTATGTTTTCCCCATACTTTGCAATTGCCCAGTTGTAGTGAAAGTTGTACATTATTAATTTTGAAATTTCCAATACTGTAAAACAAACATAAATGGGTCTGTTTAAAAAGATCGTTTGTTTTTTCAAAGCCAATCCCGCGATATCTTTATTGTATGCGAAAAATGTTTTAAGCCTGGGACTAGCTGTCCATTTGACCAATTGTTTTTCGTTGTTTACAAGTTTAAAGTCTATTTCAATTTCAATTTCAATTCAATTTCTTTATTTACACAATTGAACATTATACAGTTTTCTGTGCAAGTCAGTAAATACATAATATAAACAACAAATTTAAAATAATTAAAGTAAAGTGTAAATCACAATAATGATTAAAATAAAAATAAAAATCTATGTACATCAATTACCATTTGACATTTCGATCTGCATGCCTCAAAATGGGGCCCCCTCGAGAGCCTCTTGAAGGCTATAAAAAGCTCTCCCGATCAAGTAGTCTTTTAAAATAGTTTTAAATGATTTTAAGCTATTTTGGGTTTTTATATGATGTGGAAGAGAATTGAATATTTTTGGTCCTAAGTAAAATAGTGAGTTTTTGAACAACGACAATCTAAATTTATTGATTACCAGATTATTTTTATGTCTTGTGTTATAACAGTGTTCTAAGACAGGAAATTCATTCTTATTTTTAAAAATAAAAACTGCTGAATGATAAATTAGAAGGCAAGTTAAGGTGAGAGTACCACTTGATCGGAAGACATCCCTACAGCTCTGCGACTGTTGCAATCCCCAGACAACTCTCAGAGCCCTCTTTTGGAGACGGAAAACTCTTTCAAAAGTGGATGCACTACAAAATCCCCAGAAAATTATTCCATAGCACACTCTGGACTCAAACAATCCAACGTAGCCCAGCCTGAGAGTTTCTTGGGAGGCAAATGACGAGAGGCACCTCAGGGCAAATATTGTAGAATTAAGCTGTTTTACCAGATAATTTATGTGAGTGTTCCACTTTAGACTAAAATCAATATGGACCCCTAAAAATCTTGTGTTTAGGACGTTATTTAAAGGATTGTTACTGAGAAGAAAGTTACTGGGAATATTCTGTGTTGTCTGAGATTGAAATTCTATGAGTTCTGTTTTTGAGAGATTTAGATATAATTTATTTTTAGTGAACCATTCGAGAAGTTGATTTGAAGTTGCGAAAAATTGCTGAGATAGGATGTGGTAGTTGTTGTGATTGAAAATCAAACAGGTATCATCAGCAAAAAGTGAAACAGTAAGAGAAAGTCTGTTTTGTTCATTTTTTAGGAAATCAGGAAGATCATTAATGTACAACAAAAATAATAGAGGTCCTAACACTGATCCCTGAGGTACTCCAGTTCTGACTGTTGAAAACTTTGATATATATAATGTTTCATTGTTGTGAATCTGGACGCACTGTACACGGCCAGTCAGATAGGACCGAAACCAGTTGAGTGCTATACCACGAATTCCATATTTTTCAAGCTTATTGAGTAGGATTTGGTGATCAACTACATCAAATGCCTTACTTATATCGCAGAATAATCCCAGAGTGTGCTCGCCAGAATTCAAGGAGGAAATGATTTTCTTCAATGCAAAAGCAGTTGCAGATTCGGTATTCCTGTTAGGTCTGAACCCATACTGACAGGAAGACAAAATATCATTCATTTCTAAAAAGTTGTAAAGTCTGTTGTGTACAATTTTTTCAAATATCTTCGAAAAAATCGGTGTAATAGATATAGGTCTGAAAGAATTAGGATCTGTTCTTTTTGAGTTTGATTTTAACAAAGGAATAGTTTTTGTGATTTTTAGGTCTTCAGGGAATACTCCCTCAGACAAAGAAACATTGAAAAGCTTAGTCAGTATAGGGGCTAGCTCCATGGCAAACTCTTTAATTAAGGACGACGAAATCTCAAATATGTCCCTAGAATAACTATTATTTAAAGAATTAATGGCGTGGAAGGTTTCTGATAAGTCAATTTTACGGAGAAAGAAAGAATTGGATATAGTAGGTACATTTGAGACAGTATCCATTCGTGCGTGTGATGAGTTCTTCGAGGATTGGCGTAGACGCTCAGAAACATTTAGAAATGATTCATTAAGAATGGAGGCGATACGTTCAGGATCCTTAACCATCTCGCCTGCGTATTCCAGCTCACACACTCCATGGTTGATAGCGTTCTTTGATGGCCTGCAACTGTTAATCACCTCCCAAGTCGCTCTCACGGGGTTACGGCTTTCTAAGATAGATCGCTCTGCCTGCCTGGACTTTGAAGCTTTAATAAGGTTCACGTGACGTTGCTTCAGAAGGTTGTAGTGAGCTTTAAGCATGGTGTTCCCGTCCAGCTGCAGAATGTATGCGTCCTGTACATTACGCCTACTCTTTCGAACTTCTTCAGTGAGCCACTTGGGTCTCCCTGGCTTAGTAACCACTGTTCTAACCAATGGAAACGAGGCATTTATATATTTAATGAGAATATCAGAAAAGGTAGGAAACATTGTGGCAATTGAAGGGCTTTCTAGTACTGACTGCCATGATTCGGATTGAAGAAATGTTCGAAATTTATCTTTATTTTTGATTGAGAATTTTCGAGCATATTTTACCTTTTTAATAAAGATAGGTTTATTTATGGGAAAGAAACATTTCAGTGACTGTCCTTCATGGTCAGAGAGGCAGGTGAATATGACGTTAGAAGTAAAAGAGTTTGCAGGAATATTTGTTATTATGTTATCCACGCATGAACCACCATTGTCGTTTCTTCTGGTGACATCATGAACAGTGGTAACCAGATTAAAACTATTTATAAGGTCGGTGAACTGTAAAGACTCATTAGAAGATTTTAGGATGTTGATATTGAAGTCTCCTAGAATTAATACATGATTAGAATCTCTACTGATAATGGACAAGACAGCCTGTAATTTTTCAATAAAGAGGGCAAAAAGACCATCCGGAGACCTATAAATGCAAAGAATAACAATTTTCAACTCAGGAACCGAAACAGCTGCCACCTCAAAATGCAACTCAACGCTGTGCTGCATGATGTCATGCCTATTTTTTATCCTATATTTCAACTGTTCGCTCATAAAAATGGCAGCACCACCACGTGCAATGAAGGTTCTACAAAAAGAGGACAGGAGAACATAGCCACTAATTTTTATCGCATTAGCCTCATCACTTGTAAGCCAATGTTCAGTGAGGCATACAAATTTATAATTCTCATCATGCAGCACAACTTCAAGCTGACCTATCTTATTTCTAATACTACGGACATTCTGATGGAAAAATGTTAAATTGTTTTGATCACTTACAAAATGCTGAACTGATTTATTTACTCTAGTATGAAGATGGGCTACAACAGGGGTACTTTGATCTTTTGTATTAGCTATTATATTACTCCCAGACTCCCTAAAAAACTATTGTCATAGTGGTCACAAAGGGTTTTTGAGAGGATAGGATTTGCATTTGGTGACTGAGAGGCTTCAGGTGTTCGAGGAGAAGGACTGAGGTCAGAATCAGAGTATTGAGTTAAGGACAAGGGTGCTGCGAAATATTGAGATGTACTAGGGATGTTGGGATTGAAAACAGTGTGTTCTGAGGCAGCAGTTTCGGCTCCTAAACCCACAAGAGGGCCCTCTTTTGCCCACATTTCTACTATCTGCTTAATCTCTTGACAAATCTGTAGCTTCCCTTGAATTGTGGGCGGGTCCCAAGAACTGCCCCGTTAGGTGATTATGGTTGGCCACTTTGTCTCCGTCTAAAGGTTTTTGACAAAGGTGACAGGTGGTAGCATTTTGGAAAATAATTTTGTCTTGTGGAGACATATTAATAGGAATGTTTTTATGAATAATTGGTAAAAGCTCTTTAGACTCCTCAATCAAACAATTTAGAAAAGTATCTACAACGTCGGGGCCGCTATAGACTTTAGGTTTTTTTACTGGTTTGCCATTACTGTCAATGATTACATAGCAAAAACCAGAGGGGACGTGATGGGCAGTGTTGGTGGTGTGTGAAGTAGTAGGGTCATTCAGTGCTGTGTCGATTGGAACGACAAAGGACTCAAAGTCACAGTATATGGAGAAGGGGACTTTGTGTGTTTGTGTGTAGTTTTTAAAGGACATGTATTTTTCGTCATCAGTTGGTAGTCTAGTCTTTTGTGCACCGTGTGGTGAACACAAAGGTAAGTGGTTAGTAAGTGAGTCATTAGTACGAAATCTGTGTAGGCAGTAGTCACAGTAGTAAGATGCATGGGCGTGTTTAGTCAAGTGAGATAGCAGTCGTGACATGTCAGTGATCAGACAGTAGTGGGAGGTAGTGTCATTAGTCAGTAGTAACAAGTTTACATGTTGAGCTCTAAATTTTTCTTTGGTTATTCTTAGGGGGTAAATTTAGTCGTTTTCAAATCCAAAGACATTTACAGAGATAGCAGAGTTCAGTTTTTCAAAGTTATCTAAATCGGTAATTTTGACAGGATAGCTAATCCCAGACATGTTTAATTTAGATTCTAAGATTTCATAATAGCTTACTCGTCTATTTCGGTCAGGGTACAATTGGGCAAGTACAGAGTACAGGAAACATTTTTGATCGTAATTTTTAATATTTACAATTCCCTTAGTAGGGTGAGAAATTTTTTTCGGGGTGGGTATGAAAGAAGAGGCGTACAAAGGTTGAAATTTAACAATAAACAGATCGAGTCGTAAAACATTTTCTATTACCCACCCACTACCTTGACTTACCCACTTAGCCACGCTTTCTAAAATTTTGTCTGTAACCTCGGAAAACTGAATATCTAGAGAATCGGAAGGTAACAAAGGACGAGTTTTGCCGTGAAAGAATGGAGTAGTTGGGATTTCTTCGTTATTAACAATTTTGGAAAATTTAATTTGAACGGAAATATACCATTTAACTCCCCCGAGCCTGTTTAGGTGGTTATTTATTTCAGACATAATTTTGTTTTTATGTTCCGTCAGAACGGTAAGAAGGTCGGAACCGTAAGTACTAAACCTACGGGAAATGGTTACAAGGTTGCGGTTTATGGCGTAGGATTCCATCTTTTACACAAAATTAAATCGGAAGAACAAAGGTTAAAATATTGATTATTACTTTGAAATACCGTACAGATAACGGTGTCCAAAATAGAATAAAGTTAAAGTGTTTAATATCGAGTAGGAGCAAAGTGAAGACACGTCTGATCAGTACGAGCGCAAGAGCAGAAGTGAGAAAGATTGAATGTGTTGGTCGTTTATATAGGGATCGAGGGGGGAGGGGGGCAATTGGGTCACGCGCCTGTCCAGACTGAAACTCCGATTACGTCATCCTGTGTAGTACTGTTGGGGCAATTAGGTCACGCGCCTGTCCAGACATGAAACTCTGATTACGTTAAAAGAGATTGTGCAAGACACGGGATGTAAAACAATGCTTGTGGTAATGGAAGCGGATGTGATAACAGCCACGGGTTGACCTTTGAGGTCAAGTGATGTGATAACAGCGATAAAGCCCAGTCACCGTACACCAGTAGGCCTCGTATGTAACAGTGTATTAAATAAAAATAAAAAAGAAGTAAATAATTAATATAAATAATAGCTGCCCCTTGATTTTTAATTAAAATGTGTATTGCGGGTTGCCTAGAGTGTTAAGTACGTACACAACCATGATTAGATAGGTAAGTATAGGTAGGTAACGGTGTATTAAATAAAAATAAAAAAAGAAGTAAATAATTAATATTATAAATAATAGCTGCCCCTTAATTTTTAAATAAAACGTGTATTGTGGGTTGCCTAGAGTGTTAAGTACGTACATGGAAAAAGACGCCATATTGGACAAAAAAGTTAATTTTATATAGTATAACATGGAAAAAGTTAGGTTAAGAGTGTATTTATTACAAAAAATGATATAAATTAAATAAAAAATGAATTAAATAGGTAGGCTAACAGTGTATGTTATATAATAAAGCTAGGTTAACAGTGTATTTATTAAAAAGTTGAGAAAAATTAAATAAAAAATTAATTTAAATAGGTAGGCTAACAGTGTATTTATTAATAAATAAAAAGCGCCTTCATGTTTTAGTAGGCAAGTCCCGCATTTCAATACTGTATTGCAGGTAGCGCCTTCATTTTTAAATATATAATTAATTAATTAAAAGGTAGCGCCTTCATTTTCCGTGATACTATAGAGACCTGAGTCTGAAACCATCCTATTTTTACTACTAAACAATTATTTTTTTAAGGCTATCTCTAGTTTTAAAGTACCGAAAATGGTAAATCAAATATTTGTAAAGCATTTAGTGATTAACAGACCAGCCAACGGGGATGGTGCAGTGTAATAAGTTAATATGAGAGGAACTTTCTAAATAGGAAAGTTTAAAATATCAAGTTCAGTAAAAGTTTGTTGAAAAAACAGAAAATTTATTTTCGAACAGGAGATTGATGGAAGTGAAATTTTTATGAATAAGGGCAAAAGGCTTACAATTATGAAATATACCAGTGGTTTCTAATTTTTTGTACCCAAGAACCACTAAACACTGTATAAAGTGCATTGCTACTGTAATAAATTAAAAATAACAGTATACAGAAATCAAATAGTGTATTATACAAAACTTGCCCATAAAAATGTAAAGTTATGTAAACATTATAAATGGCCTACATTTAACACTCAGTCTCTCAGTGGCTTCCTTGGTCTTGCATTTCAATATACAATCTTTAAATATTTGGCTTCAGAGAAGTTAAACTCCGATACAGCAACATTTAAACGTTTTACTCATATTAAATAAGAGGGTGAATATCTGCTAATAGGAGACAACAATGTTTTATGCACTAACACTCTTATCAGGCATAAAAGTATTCTACCTTGCTTTAAAGTAACATTCTTTTAAGAATTTACACTTAACTTATAGCTAAATAAATACAAAGTAAAAAATCATATTGTCATTTGTCAACTTATTTAACAATGCAGTGTTAGTAAATCATTAATATAAATATTATAGTGGGTCACATTTCTAAGGACACGGGTTGGGC